>SPJY01020215.1:429595-510769 GCA_005191435.1 Raddia distichophylla | reverse complement strand
AGGACTCTTTGCACCCCGGTATTTATTACACCGACAAGTGTAATTTTGCTGGCTATGCCCTAAACTGTGCAGAAGAGGTGGAAGGTAATGCAGAGCCTTCTACTTATACTGAAGCAATTATCTCTAGTGATCGCGACAAGTGGATTTCCGCCATGCAAGAGGAGATGCAATCACTTGAGAAGAATGGCACTTGGGAAATTGTTCGTTTACCGAAAGAAAAGAAGACGGTTGGCTGCAGATGGATCTTCAAAAGAAAGGAAGGTGTGTCTCCAAGTGAATCCATGAGATTTAAGGCAAGATTAGTTGCTAAAGGCTTCAGTCAGATACCAGGTATTGATTATAATGATGTTTTCTCCCCGGTTGTGAAACATAGCTCCATTCGTACATTCTTTAGTATTGTGGCTATGCGTGATCTTGAGCTTGAACAGTTAGATGTAAAGACTGCATTTTTGCATGGTGAACTGGAGGAAGAAATTTACGTGGACCAACCTGAAGGTTTCATTGTTCCTGGTAAAGAAAATTTTGTTTGCAAGTTAAAGAAATCTCTTTATGGTTTAAAGCAATCCCCGAGACAATGGTATAAGAGGTTTGACTCTTTTATGCTCGCACACAGTTTTAAAAGGTCTGAATTTGATAGCTGTGTTTACATTAAATTTGTTGACGGGTCACCTATATACTTATTGTTATATGTTGATGATATGTTGATTGCTGCTAAGAGTAAGAAGGAGATCACTACTTTAAAGGCACAATTAAGTAGTGAGTTTGAGATGAAGGACTTAGGTGCAGCGAAGAAAATTCTTGGCATGGAGATTATAAGGGACAGAAAGTCTGGTCTGTTATATCTTAGCCAACAAAGTTACATTGATAAAGTCCTTCGTCGCTTTAATATGCATGATGCAAAACCAGTCAGTACTCCTATTGCTCCTCATTTTAAATTGTCATCTTCTCAATGTCCTGATTCTGATGAAGAAATTGAGTATATGTCCAAAGTTCCCTATTCTAGTGCTGTCGGTTCATTAATGTATGCCATGGTTTGTTCTCGTCCTGATTTATCTCATGCTATAAGTTTAGTCTATAGATACATGGTTAATCCTGGCAAAGAACATTGGAAGGCTGTACAATGGATTTTCAGGTACATGCGTGGCACTTCTAATGCTAGTTTGCAGTTCGGCAAGACTGGAGATGGACTTATTGGATATGTTGATTCTGATTATGCTGCTGATTTGGACAAGAGAAGGTCTCTCACTGGTTATGTCTTTACTATTGGTGGTTGTGCCGTTAGTTGGAAAGCAATTTTGCAAGCTACAGTTGCTTTATCCACCACTGAAGCTGAATACATGGCTATTTCTGAAGCATGTAAAGAAGCTACTTGGTTAAGAGGTTTGTATGCTGAGCTTTGTGGAGATTCATCTTGCATAAATTTATTCTGTGACAGTCAAAGTGCTATATGTCTTACAAAGGATCAAATGTTTCATGAAAGAACAAAGCACATTGATGTCAGATATCATTATATTCGTGATGTTATTGCTCAAGGTAACATTAAGGTATGCAAGATCAGTACTCAAGATAATCCTGCTGATATGATGACAAAGGCAGTTCCTGCTACTAAGTTTGAGCTTTGCTAAAGCTTAGTTGGTGTTACAGTTTAAGTCCTAGTGACTTTTGGCGCACGGTGATTTTTATTATTGAAGTGAGTTGATTGATGATATTTCATTTGCTAGAAGATGGGAATTCGTCTCAAGGTGGAGTTTGTTGAAATATGATCCGAATTCTAACGTGAGTCTTGTGGGGACGCCTGGAGGGCCCACGGTTTGGTCATGGTAATTAGCGGATTTGTTTCCGTATTTGACTGCAGTCAGTTTTGTCCACCCTATATATACCTCTTGTAAGCCGCACGGGAATAGTAGCCTCAATTGTTATTCCCCTACGTTTTGTACTCTCATCTGATATAGTGGATTTCGCCGGTCGGCGCCCGTGGTTTTTTCCCGCAAGGGTTTTCCACGTAAAAATCTTGTCTCGTGTTCGATCTTTGTTTTGCAATATTTGATAACAGATATAACATTGTAATGTTGATAAATTCTTGATACAGGTTATATGATGCAAAAGCAGGGCTCTATATCTCTACTATTAAAAAAAACCTTGTGGTGGTGTTGTTATCAAATTTTTATCTCAAACTTTCTTCTTCGATCAAGCCCAATTCCGATTTGGCCCAATAATTCCAACATATTCGGCCTTTTCTGAATATCCGATTTTTCTGCCAAATCCGGGTGTCAACATGTTGCTATCAAATTTTTATCTCAAACTTGTATATATGTCCGAATGGTTTCCATCTATATATCTTCGTGTCTTACGGCTCCTGAGACCTAGCGGCCCAACATATAGGATAAGCATACCCTCTGCCCCCCCCCCTGGAGGGACGACGCGCACGCGGATAGAGCCATGATCAGCCATCCCGCCTACTCGACGCATCATCCCCTTCCACCCCTCCTGTCATAGTCCCTATGGTGGCCATTAAATCAAATTAATTAATATAAGGTCGTCCCCGTGCTATCGAGCCTGGATCTTTCTGTATGCCATGCCATTGAATCCAACCATTCCCTGCACCATTGAGCCTGGATCCGGCCGCCTCGACGGTCATCGTGCCAATTTGAGTCCAGAAGGATGAGGTCAACGTCTCCCTCTCTCACCCGAGATGATGAAGACGAAGTTTTTGTGGCCACACGCCAACGAGTCTCGCCACACCTCTACTGTGGTGATACCTAAGGCAACAAAAGGGAGCTCATTCTCTAGTTTCTACCTTCACCGAATCCAATGGCCTAAGCAATGAAGATGATCTAGAGAAGAAGATTGTCGTAGGGGTGAACTGAACAATATATTTGGGAGGTAGCCTTCATGGCCTCCATGGAAAAAATGAATGGTTGGCATATGACTTAGAAGAATGGGACCTAGCTTGGTGATGGACTTGAGATCGAGCAATAGAGATACACGAGCCACTATAGAATAGAGAGAGATGAATGATTGGATGCATTATTGGAAAGAATGATTGGGATGGGAACCTTTATACAATGCCCCTTGGGTTGTTTATATGGGGGCAGGATGGAGGTGGCCGTTTCCCATCCTGCCCCTAAACCCCAACCCTACCTAGGGGTACTTTGGTACATTTATTTTGAACGAGTACAGTTTCATGTTTATAGTGTATGGCCCTTAGTGACCCAAAGAGCCAGGGCACCTCCTAGCCCATGCTACAATAGAATACCCTTGTTTTCTTTCCTAGCTCCTCCTTTGGTTCAAGGGGTGATCGAACACACTAGAGAGGTATCCTCGGTCCTTTAAGGAGCTAAAGGGCTACACACAAGTGGCTTCTCCATTCACATCAGGGTACCCATATATAAAGGTCAGGCTTCCTTCCTCCATATACAGCTTAATGTGGTACTGACATGGGGGAGCTTCTTAGCTCTGTCTAAGCGCCACCCGCGAAAGTTTGGCTCAAGGTCCGTGTTGGACGTACAAGGTACCCAAAGATTGGCGATGAGGTGAACAATATGTGTGTGTTTATGTGGAAGTAAATCACATTGGAGGGCCGGTCCAAGACCAGTGAGCGCAGAGGGTTCTTCTTCATGCAATGATCGCATTGAAATATGAGGACAGCCTCAGGCCACTCCACCGAGGCATGGCCTCTGAGGCAAGCAACGGTGTGAAGTGTGGGCGATGAAGATGCCCTCATGGCACTCTACTGAGGCATGGCCTTTGAGGCGAGTGGAAAATCAAAGAATGCACGATGAAGATGCCCTTGAGCCACTCTACCAAGGCATGACCTCCAACGTAAGCGGTGAATCGCAGAGTGGGCGATAGAGATGCCCCCAACCATTTTGTCGAGGCATGATCCCCGATGCGAGGGACGAGTTGAAAAGTGGGCGATGAGAAAGCCGTCGAGCGGCTCCATCGAGGCATGGCCTCCGAGGTGAGTGGCAAGCTGGAGAATGGGCGATGAGGATACCCTTGAGATTTGTCACTTCCATATCATGTATGTGTTGAAATGTATTTAATGTTGCAAAACATCATGCTAGAGTTAGGATATCGGAGTGAACTTGCTTTGTGAGCATAGCTGCTTCCATTGTCTTTTTCGAAAGATTCAAGTGTATTGCACTCTCCTTTTTTGTTCTCAACTAAAAACTAATCCAACATGGCCTAAAATTTATATTTTATTCTAGAATAACCAAAATTTCAATGACTATGCATGACGGTATAAGGTGGGATCTGTTGTCCTTAAGAAAAATTTCTAGAAACCTATTAAGAATCAAAGGTCCAATTGTTAAATTGATTGTTGTTCATGATCTAAAAATAATTTGAGCATTGTCATGACAAGATCGGCAAGTTCTGTGTGGAATGAGGTGTAACTGACCGGAATTCATCGAAGCCATTACCCCCACGTAGTCCATCGGCGACCCTTGAGGCACTACCTACACTGACCTTGGACTGCACTTCAGGTCTCTCCCAGTGCGTTACTGATCGGCAAAGATTTTTGGATGAGGGTACCGAGTGTGAGATCGTCACCTCACACGTGGTCGGTCCCTATAAATATTGCGTTGGTGAGACTCCAGGGGCAGGTCCAACAAAAAATGATCGCCTCCGATCATGGCGCATTAATTAGTACGTTAATTTAGGAAACCCGCGAGGAGCTATTTAGGAAAGGAGTTTATTAGGGGTGTGATTTAGGGAAAGGTTAGATGGAGTTGTCCCCCTTTTGAATGCCTGAGATCAGCCAACATTCTCCCACTTGATCGAAAGGCTATCATAATGCATTCATTCTTAGTAAATAGCTAGTAGTCTAGAGCAATGTGTTACAATAGCTAATGAAAATACCATTGAAACACCGTACCCATAGTCCACTATACCACTTTATAGAACACTAGCTTAGTCTTAACGGGTATTGACTGATTATTATGCCCCTATGTTTAGGATCATTATCAAAATGCTTTCCCTTAACCTATGCCGGCAACGTGTTCTTTAAATAGGTTGGGAGGTAAGCTTTTGGTGAGAGGATCCGCGAGCATTAACTTACTACTAATGTGTTCAATTCAATATTAATAGTTTGATCCTAGGCCCTATCTTTCACAACATGATATTTGATGTCAATGTGTTTGGCAGCACCACTTGACTTGTTGTTACTTGAATAGAAAACTATAGCTTTGTTATCACAATATGTAGCTACTGATCTACAATGCTGCCCACCACTCTCAGTCCTGGGATAAAAATTTTTAAGCCATACGACTTGCCCAATTGCTTTATAACATGCCACGAATTCTGCTTACATTGTTGATGATGAATTGAGAGATTGTTTTGAGATTTTCCACGAAATCCTCCTACGAGTGTGAAGACATAGTCTGATGTGGATTTTTAAGTGTCCACACACCCCGCAGAATCAACGTCTAAATAACCCAAAACTTTAAAATCATCAGATTTTTTTTTATATGTGAGCATGTAATGTTTATTGCCCTGCAAATAACACAAGACCTTATTAACAACCTCCGAGTGGTATAATCCTGGTTTGGACTGAAATTTGCCAAGTATACCCGTAACAAATGCCAAGTATGGACACGTACAGACCTAACCGTACGTTAGGCTTTTAACAGCAGAAGGATAAGGAATCACCTTCATTTGATCTAATTCTAATTTATTGCTCGGGCTTTGGAACAATCCAAGTTTATCACCCTTAACTATTGGAGCGGACGTGGCAGAGCACATCAAATTATATCTTTCAAGTACTCTGTCAATATAACATTTCTGAGACAACCCTAGTACTCCTTTTGACCTATCTCGGTGTATTTCAATGCCCAAAACATAAGAGCCTTCACCAAGATTATTCATATCAAACTTAGAGGATAAAAATATATTCTTTAGTCTGATGTAGCATATTCTTGTCACTATTTGCTAATAGAATATCATCTACATAGAGTACTAAGATAATAAAATTTTCACCTTTAATCTTAATGTAAATGTAATTATCCACCTCATTTTCTTAAATCCAAATTTTACAATTATTTCGTGAAACTTAAGATACCAATGTCTGTACGCTTGCTTAAGTACATAGATGGATTTTAGAAGCTTGCATACATGATGTTTCTTACCTTTTGCGACAAACCTTTAAGTTGTACCATATAAACATGGAAGTCCATGGAGACAAACTGCTAATTTGGATATGAAGAAAAGCACATGTCGGCAATGGCAAATAACCGGTAAGCCATGTACGCATGCTCTTGTTGTGATATTCTCAAAGATCGCCTCCGATCATGGCGCATTAATTAGTATGTTAATTTAGGAAACCCGCGTGGAGCTATTTAGGAAAGGCGTTTATTAGGGGTGTGATTTAGGGAAAGGTTAGATGGAGTTGTCCCTCTTTTGAATGCCTAAGATCAGCCAACATTCTCCCACTTGATCGAAAGGCTATCATAAAGCATTCAATCTTAGTAAATAGTAGTCTAGAGCAATGTGTTATAGTAGCTAATGAAAATACCATTGAAACACCGCACCCATAGTCCACTATACCACTTTATAGAACACTAGCTTAGTCTTAACGGGTATTGACTGATTATTATGCCCCTATGTCTAGGATCATTATCCAAATGCTTTCCCTTAACCCATGCCGGCAACATGATCTTTAAATAGGTTGGGAGGTAAGCCTTTGGTGAGCGGATCTGTGAGCATTAACTTAGTACTAATGTGTTCAATATTAATAGTTTGATCCTAGACCCTATCTTTCACAACATGATATTTTGATGTCAATGTGTTTGGTAGCACCACTTGACTTGTTGTTACTTGAATAGAAAACTATAGCTTTGTTATCGCAATATGTAGCGAGTGATCTAGCAATGATGCCCACCACTCTCAGTCCTGGGATAAAAATTATTAAGCCATACGGCCTGCCCAATTGCTTTATAACATGCCACGAATTCTACTTACATTGTTGACGATTTGAGATTTTCCACGAAATCCTCCTACGAGTGTGAAGACATAGACTGATCTGGATTTTTAAGTGTCCACACACCCAGCAGAATCAACGTCTAAATAACCCAAAAATTTAAGATCATCAGATTTTTTTATATGTGAGCATGTAATGTTTAGTGCCCTGCAAATAACGCAAGACCTTATTAACAACCTCGTTTGGACTGGAATTTGCCAAGTATCCCCGTAACAAATGCCAAGTCTGGACACGTACAGACCTGAGCGTACGTTAGGCTTTTAACAGCGGAAGGATAAGGAATCACCTTCATTTGATCTAATTCTAATTTATTGCTCGGGCTTTGGAACAATCCAAATTTATCACCCTTAACTATTGGAGCGGACGTGGCAGAGCACATCAAATTATATCTTTTAAGTGCTCTATCAATATAAAATTTCTGAGATAACCCTAGTACTCCTCTAGACCTACCTCGGTGTATTTCAATGCCCAAAACATAAGAGCCTTCACCAAGATTATTCGTATCAAACTTAGAGGATAAATATATATTCTTTAGTCTGATGTAGCGTATTCTTGTCACTATTTGCTAATAGAATATCATCTACACAGAGTACTAAGATAATAAATTTTTCACCTTTAATCTTAATGTACATGTAATTATCCACCTCATTTTCTTAAATCCAAATTTTACAATTATTTCGTGAAACTTAAGATACCAATGTCTGTACGCTTGCTTAAGTACATAGATGGATTTTAGAAGTTTGCATACATGATGTTTCTTGCCTTTTGCAACAAAACCTTTAGGTTGCTCCCTATAAACATGGAAGTCCATGGAGACAATTGCTAATTTGGATATGAAGAAATGCACATGTCGGCAATGGCAAATAACCAGTAAGCCATGTACGCATGCTCTTGCGCTGTGATATTCTCACTGAGGTTGATTAATCTAGATGATTATGTCCATGATTATTACTCGGTTGAGAAACTTAAGGCTGCATATCAAGGTGTTCTAATGCCAATTAGAGGACAATCCCAATGCCCAAAGGTAGACCTAGGATATAAGGTGCATCCTCCCAAAATGACTAGATCTACTGGACGTCCTAAATGCCAAAGATTTCAAAATAGTGGCGAGCCATCAATTGGAAAACAGCACCAATGCAAAAGATGTAAATGGTTTGGTCATCATGAGAAGACTTACAAAGATGCCATGGCTGATGCAGATGATATTGTTGATCCCTCCAAAACAAGCCCAAAGATACACATATTTTACTCATGTTAGTGCCTCCATTTCTTAATAATAATTAGACATATACACGTACTATTTTCATATTGCAATTCAGCATGAAGTTATGCTTTCTCCAATAATTTCAGCAAAGAAATGATAAGATGAGATCAATAACATATCCCTAATAACACTTATTCTCATATTGATTGGTGTCTAGTAAAAGGAAGAAAGAAGTAGGGGTTGCTATCATTTCTAAAAAAGCTAAACCTGCCAATCCTTTGACGCCAACTAATTAAAGTACACAACCAACAAGATGATAGTCCAATGACAAGACGAAGGGCAGCAACACTTGCATGCTCTCCAAGTAGTCAGAGCACAGCTGGAGCAAGCACAAGTCCAATTCCTATTACAAGAATTCAAAAGGATGCTTTAAATTTCCTCTAACTTGTGGTGTTGCTGATTTGCAAGAATGGCAAGTAGCCTACATCTCATATTTCCTCATGTGATTACTGTTGTACTTGTCTTCTTACATGAGAGCTTATTTTTTTTGAGATCAATTGTCAGGATGTGGAAAGACCTGATATGCTATGAGTCACTAACATAGCACTTGCATTTTGTTGTTTGTGTGCTGTCCAAAGTACTATATTTTTGTGTTGATATGCTGTCCAAAGTATTGTTTGTGTGCTGATATGCTGTCCAAAGTATTATGTTTGTGGGCTGTCCAAAGTATTGTGTTTGTGAGCTGTTTGTGTGCTGATTTGATGTCCAGACTACTAAGTTGCAGCTATAAAATGCATCTTGTCTCTTAAGGGTTTTATGATCTTTTGAACAGCTCAGTTACATCTCAATTGCTCTATGATGGTATTTTGGAAAGAACAAGAGTTTGGATGATATTTTGGAAAGGAGATCAAAACGTAATGGTATGAGGGCAATTTTCCCAATCCCTAAATCCCTGTTCCTTTTGTATCTTGAGGGTATTATGGTCTTATGTAACGTAATGGTATGAGGGCAATTCTCCCAATCCCTAAATCCCTGTTCCTTTTGTATCTTGAGGGTATTATGGTCTTTTGAAGTTACATGTCGATTGCTTTATAATGGTATTTTGGAAAGAAAGAGTTTGGATGGTATTTTGGAAAGGAGCTCAAAACGTAATGGTATGAGGGCAATTCTCCCAATCCCTAAATCCCCATTCCTTGTCTTTTTCGCTGCGCATCACACTTAATCGTGTTCTTCATAGTTTACATCAATAGAGAGGAAGAGTAAATCCATGGGGGACGCGCCGGCTAAGGGGTGGCACCGGCCAGAGGGGCATGCCACGGCGACGCGCCGGCTAGGGGAGGCGGTACTTGGATAGGCGGCGGCAGCCAGTGGAGTGTGGTGGCCTGCTTGCTAGGGGCGGCGGCACCTGGAGAGGCAACGGTGGATGCTTGCCGCCGCACAGGTCCATTGGTGACGGGCCAGCGCGGAGGACGTCTGGCGGCGCGCGTGTCGGCGTGGAGACGAGGCCGCCAGCCCGCCGTGGCCTGGAGAAACGGCAGCGGCGGCGTGAGTCGGCATGGAGGAGACCGAGGCGGCGCGGATCTAGGTGCGTGCTCCGGCGGCGCGTGGGCTACACGGTGTGGAAGAGAAGAAGGAAGGCCGGCGTCGGGTCCTATAAACTTCGCACAGATGTGGGGGTTGCGGATCCAGTGGCGCTTGGGGGCACGTCGGCTAGAGGCGGTGCACTGTGGGGCGTCCAGTGGTGGCGCGCCGGCGGCAGGCGGGGCTGCCAGAGAAGAGAACCTGTTCATCGACATAGGCTAGGTACATCTTCGATACTGCTTTGTTCATCGTGATTGTTGTTTGCTACAAGGGAACCTGCTCCCTAAAAATAGATAAAGAACATCTGTACATGGAAATAATCAAGAAGCAAATGCTCAATCGTAGAAGACTTGTAGCTTTCTTTTGCATTGGTCTTGCTTTGCTCTCCTTCCCTCCCTGCTCTGCTTTGGCTATTTATATGTATTGTACTCGTATTACGTATTGATAACAATGATCGATAAATGAATTACTTAAGATCTTTACTAAGAGAATTTCTAAAAATCAATGTAGTCTTATATTGTTAAGGTGTATGTAGGAGTAGGTAGCACAAATGGATTATCACGATGATGGATACTTCACCAATCTAATGACCGAAGGTGACCCATTGGAGAATTAGGCGGCGCGGATCTAGGTGCGTGCTCCGGCGGCGCGTGGGCTACACGGTGTGGAAGAGAAGAAGGAAGGCCGGCGTCGGGTCCTATAAACTTCGCACAGATGTGGGGGTTGCTGATCCAGTGGCGCTTGGGGGCACGTCGGCTAGAGGCGGTGCACTGTGGGGCGTCCAGTGGTGGCGCGTCGGCGGCAGGCGGGGCGGCCCGAGAAGAGAACCTGTTCATGGACACAGGCACATCTTCGATACTGCTTTGTTCATCGTGATTGTTGTTTGCTACGAGGGAACGTGCTCCCTAAAAATAGATAAAGAACTTCTGTACATGGAAATAACGAAAACACTTTGAGCCGGGACTCCCGCGCGCGGTGCGCAACGTGGGGAGGGGCGGCACTGTGTGCATTGTATAGGTGGGGCCCATGGTATTTTTTTTTCTTTCGACGACCATAATTTTTGACTGAGTGCTCTAATCCAAAAACCGTTTGCAACAACATGTTCCTCGTATTTTTACGAAAAAAACAAGATATAAGTTGCCATATAACTCTTCAAACTTATCTGGTAAAACTTGGGTTTCGTCTATTGAAACTTGGGTTTCGCCTATTGAAACTTGAATTTCATATTCGTTAAACTTGCCGAACAGTCAAGTTTCATCAGGTTTAATGCAAGTTTCGGCAAATTTCAACAGGTCTCATACAAGTTTCTTCAAGTTTCATCTGGTCAATTCAAGTTTCAATAGGCTTCATCCAAGTTTCGTCAGGGTACATCCAAGTTTCATCCAAGTTTCATCAGATTTCATCAGCACACGGCCAAGTTTCGCTAGTATAGATGTAAGTTTCATAAGTGCCTTCTCCTAGTTTTACATCAAAAAAAAGAAAAAGTGAAAAAAATCAAAAAAAATTTAAAAAAGTATTGAAAATGGGTTGCTCTCGATTTTAGAAGAATTATGAAATTTATTTCACGCATTTTGAACACTTTTGAATTTTATACAAAAATCAGAAGTTTAATTGAAAATTTAATCAATCGATCGACTAATAACTACCTAGGAAGGCAGGGACGCGGGCGCACGCAGCGCGTAGGATTGGCGCGGTAGCCGGCGATCCTATGGACGCGGGTGGTCCGGCGCACGGTCGTCCGGACGGACGTCCGGACGCTGGCGCTCTCCTGGAAATAATCAAGAAGCAAATGCTCAAATCGTAGAAGACTTGTAGCTTTGTTTTAAGTATTGTGCTGCAATGTTTCACTAGATCCAATAAGCTGAACATCCCAAGTAGCCTTTGATTAAAATTCACTCAAGTCAAGACCCGCTCTGCATGCATTGGTCTTGCTTTGCTCTCCTTCCCTCCCTGCTCTGCTTTGGCTATTTATATGTATTGTACTCGTATTACGTATTGATAACAATGATCGATAAATGAATTACTTAGGATCTTTACTAACAGAATTTATAAAAATCAATGTAGTCTTATATTGTTAAGGCGTATGTAGGAGTAGGTAGCACAAATGGATTATCACGGTGATGGATAGTTCACCAATCTAATGAACGAAGGCGACCCATTGGAGAATTTCCAGCAACCTAGAGAAGATCCACCGGTGAATTCTCATCAAACCAGCAAAAAAGCAAAATCAAACAAGACAAGAGCAGCAAATTTCAATCTAGAAGAGTATATCATGCCGGTGACATCATGGCTAAACATTTCCTTGGATAGCATAGTTGGGGGTCAACAGAAGTTGAGAGCATATTGGAAAAGAATTTATGATTTCTACAATGACAACAAAACATTTCCTTCTGATCGTACTCAAGGTTCACTTGAACATCGGTGGTGTTTTATACAAGCAGAGATCAGTAAGTTCTGTAGCTACTTGGCTCAAGTTAATGCAAGGAACCAAGTGTGGCCTGAACGAACAAGACTGGGTAAATTTAGTTCGTATGTTATACTAGTGTTGCATAGTTTTTATTTTGTATGGAATTTAAAAGGCATATGCGCATTTATAAACAGATATTTCAAGCTAGAAAACACTATGGAGATGTAGAAGGATGAGCTTTTCGCCTCTTACATTGCTGGAATGTGATGAACCATCCAAAATGACTTGACTATCATGATCAACAAATAAAGAGTCAAAAGAAAAATAAAAATGGTAGTCCAACAATCGGTGTGCATGTCGTTGACCTAGAAGACAACACGGTTAGCGGAGCTGATATTGCAAGACCATTGGGTAGGAAGTCTCAGAAAGAATTGTTAAACAAGGGAAAAGGTTGGGTTGACGAAAATTCAAGTGTTACAAAATTTATGAAAGTCATAGAGAAGTTCAAGGAGAGGAAAGAAATAGAGATATTTAAAAAGAAAAGGATGGATGAGTGTAATGAAATGGCACGAGCTCTAGAAAAAGAGAGAGTTGAAAAACAACTTTCTATCGAAGAGAAGAAAGCCGCCATAGAAGCAGAGAAGGTTGACATTAAGAAAAAAAAAATGAGATGAAGAGAATGACGGAGGAGGAAAAAATAATGAACACCGATGTCAATGACATGGATGATCTACAGAAGGAATACTATCAACACTTGAAAAAGGAGATTATTGCACGAAAGCATGCAAAGTATGGATAAGGTAAATCTAAATCGTATTTTATTTGCTTATGTTGATTAATAGCTCCTAGACACTAGCCATGATATGTTAACTACGATTTATTTATCAGGTTATATTATCTATCATGCTCATGGAGTTATGCTCCTCATAGATGGATCATTTTAGGTTCATGGGTAGTTTGTTTAGGCTCTAAGGTTTTATACTGCCGAACAAGTTGGCTTCTTCAAACATTGTAATATGTTTAGATTAATTACAGTTTGGTATACTGGTGGCATGTCCAAATTGTACCATACATATTTGTACTTGTTGGTATTATATATTTCTACCTATTAGTTTGGATTTATTATTTCTTTATCTTTCTTGCTGACTTTTTCATTGATATCGTATGTGCATTATGAAAGTTATGCAAGTGATATTATAAAAACACAGGCATAAGGACAACTTTATTATTCGATTGAGATGCTATTCATCTCTTATAGTATTACCAAAAAATTAAAATAACAAAACACACAAAGATTATAAAAGTAATGATAAACAAAATATTATTATGCGTCATGTCTTAGCCATAGGTGCTCAACTAAATATGCTTGTACTTGAGGATGGACTCTTTTGTTCTTAATGCATCGATGTGTTTGAATGAATTCCTCTGGCTCAGGTGTCATAGCATGTGAAATAGAAACATTGTCCAAAACAAAATCATAATCAAACCCTTCATCCTTGACCCTCTTATCTTCAATAATCATGTTCCATTGTTTCTGTATCCCAAAAAAGACATGGGCCACGGACAATTTGAAAATGAGCTTGCAGAACACCGAATACTTGTTCGACATCTTTTTTTTGCTGCCATTTGACAATCAGCAAAATGCTTATTCTTTTTTCCTACCGGTTCAGAGATAGTTTTCACAATTGTAAACCATGATGGATATGTATCATCGGCAAGGTAATAGCACATTGTGTAATTATGACCATTTATAATATAGTTTATGGGAGGAGCATGACTTTCAGCAAGATTTTGCAAACAAAGGAGACCAATCAAGGAGGTTAATGTCATTGAGAGAGACTAGAAGGCCAAAAAAGCATGCCAAATCCACATAGCTTATAATGTTATAGCTTCTAATATGATGGTTAGTTAATGAACCTGTTCAGTAAACATGCCTTGTCATGTAGTTGGACAATTTTTTCATTTCCAATGCATGTAATCTAAACTTCCTAACATCCCTAAAAAAACCACGTTGCTTATCTAAATCAAGCAATTTAGTAGTGTCATGCTCATTCGGAGATCTTACATATTCATCATCAAATATTTTAATAATGGATTTAACGAACTTTTTTAAACTATCGATAATGGTGCCTTCGGCGATCTGTATATAGCCCTGTTTGTTTGAGCTTCTAGCCAGCTTTTAGCCTCAGAAGCTAGAAGCTAAACAAACAGCCAGCTTTTGGAACCCCCTTCAAAGAAGCCAAAAGGCACCAAAAGCCTAATTTGTACTATGATCTAAGCTTTTCCCAGAAGCTAGTTTTTTATGGCTTTTCTCAGAAGCAGCTTTTAGAGAAGCTGCAGCTCAAACAAACAGGGCCATAGTCATTAAGAGAATCCGCTGGAACACCATATGCAAGCATTTGAAATGATGCGACAATCTTCTGCAAAGAGGACAATTCAAGTTTTCTAACTGCATTTCTTGTTTGCATAAAATATTTATCTTCGTCATGAGCTATTACTACCGATACAATACAGAGAAAAAGATTATGATTCATTTGAAATCTTCGACGAAACATGACTGGGGGATATCCTGGAGGATCAGCGAAGTAGTCTCTATACAACCTAGCATGACCCTCTTGCTAGTTGCGATTGATGACTCTCCGTCTCGGTTGTGATTCACGTCGTTGCCTTAATTTCTCGCTCTCGATTTCTTCACATGCATCATAGGCTGCAGCCACGACACATAAGAAGTTTTCGTCGAATGAGCCATTATCTAATGCATTTCCCATAAAAGAATTGAGAAAATCCATATCTATAGTTTGATACACCGAACACACTACTATGGATGTCTATATATAGATAGAAGTAAATAGGCTTTTAAATTACACATTGACTAATTCACCATGTAGTTACACCGATGGTGCATCTCTATTTTCGTTAACACTGCATGCTATGGGTGGCCACTAAAAAAGTCTACCATATCGATCGCATTTTGTACTGCATGTAATTGGACACTACACTGCTAGAGTCAACATTAATATTTAATAGGATTATGGACAACCATTCATACTTTTTTTTGCATAGTCAATACTAGTTTCTTACTAATTTTATCTTAATCTTTATTGTATATTCCCTTGGTCTTGTCAAGCATGCATAACACAAAAATTAGCATATACTCCATTGGTATAGTCAAGCATGCACAGTCGAATAAAACTAATTAGCTAATAACTTATTTAATGCATGCCAACAAAAAAAAAAAGGTGATTTTAGGTAGTTTGTTAGAAATAAGGGCCCCCCTAATGTGTTAGGGCTCCCTAATTTTTTTAAAAAGGGGGTTTGTTTTGGAGCTTTCCTAGAGATGCTCTAAGGATTGATCTTTTGATAATCATCAAGAAGTATAGCGTGTAAAATATAAAGCTTGGAAAGAGGACAGCTGGCCTAGAATATGGTAGATCATAAATGGCATAATGCACATAATCAGGGGATCACATGTGCGGCATATTCTACTACATGTGGTATATTCTAACATTAGGCAATTTTTTGGTTTAGGATTTACTGGGTGGTTGTCTTTAGGATCCAGGCTATGCTCACTTTCCTCGTACTACAAGCTTTAATTGGTTGGGTTATTGATTGGCCAGCCTGGGTAAGTTCTATTAGGGAGGGTGTTATGGGGACACACTGTCCCTTCTTCTCCGGCGAATCCTACTTAGCCAATGACATTGGGAGCATACTTACCAGCAGAATATCAGACATGCATGCGAATGATCTTGCTACCATGATGTTTTTCAAACATTAACACTAAATCCTGATCATTTGTCTACTCTAAATATGATTTTGTTCCATATAGTAAGTAGTAGAATCTGACAATTTCACCATAACAACATGTATATGTCGTCAAGAAATCATCAACAAAGTCTTTGAAGTTGGTGGTGTCAGAGTCACCTATTTTTTGCAAGCTACAATACTTAAATTATTGTCTAGTATTGCTAGCAAACAATCTAATTAACTTTCAACAAGAAGCTTGGTTTTGGGTCCATCTTATACGTTGAACATGGATCAATTAGATGCATTTGCTGTGTTTTCAGCCAGAGAACCTATGCTTTTGAAGAACAGAGTGGAGAATAGGAACTCAGCCGTCTATGGCACGTACCTGGCTTTAAAAAATTTTCATGGCGTGTCCTGCTGGGAGTAGAGCCGATGACAGTCTATGAGACGACTACTGTAGTGAAGTCCACGCAGCCACAAACAGCATAAATAGGGCACTCGATTGAGAGGCAACAAAGCATGCAAGCTCGTGCTAGCTAGTATATGCATAGAGAGATCAAGCAAAGAAATTAATCGATATATAACAATATATGGCTTCCAGATCTGCCTCGATGGTGCTTTGCGCCGTCGTGGTGGCGTCCCTGCTCCTCGCCGCGACGGAGGTGCAGGCTTCCGCTCGGCAGCTTCTCGCTGGAACCACTTCCAACGGTAACATCTCTCTCACATATGCTGAGAAAGCCGATTTATTTGAGAAAAAGAATAAAAATGTATTGAGATGTCAATATATATATCTTGCAGATGCGAAGGAGGTGAAGCCTGGAGCGGAGAAAGATACGAACAGCGATCCGACGTCGGCTCCTGCATACGTGGTCAATCCGCAGCCACCACCTTACTAGGTCGGCGGACCAGTGCGACGCAAAGATATACTCTTATGTTATTAATGAATAAGAGCTGAGATCAATGGGGATACTTGTAGTCAAAGCTTAACGTCCATTATCCCGTTTAGAAGTGCTGAGCACAACATCTATATAATAGCTAGCAAATGTAGCACAAACCATGTAACGAATATCCCATACATAACTTGGGTTAGTCCGATGTACCTTTTCACTATTCATCTATATTTGTTTGGCTTTTTATTTTATTTGCTACAGTACTAGATCAACCTAACTTAAATGCCCATTGATGATGCTCTAAGACGATAGGTGGAGAACCCGGCGTAAATGATTCGACTTTCGATTAGAACTACCAAAACCTTCCATCGCAACGCCATGGATCGATGTGTTGGTTTACCAACCACATGCAAACATAGTTAACTACACCAAGAGGATTGGTTCCTGTAAGTCAATTGAGAATAGAAGCAAGAGTGAAAAAACAATATAAAATTGTGAACTATATTAAGGTCACGAAGTTGGAGTTTCATAGATTGAATATCATAAAAAAAATGTTATATACAGCATAATAACATAAGCAAAATTTGATTTTAGTAATGATGGCTTTTAAGTATTTGTAAGACAGAGATGGTGCATAAGGTTTAGACCATAGCAACATGAGATATATGGACCTTCGACCCAAAAAGAGGTGACGGAACCCTGATAGGCTCAGCAGGTTCTGCTTGTTACTTGTTTCGACAGTTTTGATTGACTTAAAAAGGAATTTAGACATGGGTCAGGATCCATTGGATATATGCTTGAACGACCTAACTGGACCATGTATACATCTATTGCACCCATTTGAAGCTGAGGAGATACACGGTGGTCGAACTTGACTCATCTTGGGAATGACATGGACTACGGCTTGTTTTTTTTCTGAATAATGACATCCTTGACGAACCAAATCATGATTCTTAAGTAGAAACAATATTATTAGGCAGTAAGCATTTGCATGTGTGTACTTAAGAACAAGCACATGGTGATATAACTAACGTGCACGTGCCCTTGTAATTGGTCCCGGTCGTTGCACAAGTGGTGTTGCAGAGGTTGATGCATCCGCAGTAGTGTTGTCCTCATCATCCTCCCCTTTTGAATTGGACTCGTCCTCAAATCAAGCTCATTATCATCTCCCAAATATAGCTGCAAAGCTGAAATGTAAAAGATGGGGCTAACCCCGAAATCTATAAGCAACTCTAGTTTGTATGTATTACCATTCACTACTAGGGAAAGAGCCTTTAGTCCAGGTTGAGTTGACAACTGATTTTAGTCCCGGTTACCAAACCGGGACAGCTTGTAGGGACTAAAGTGAAAATCAGAAACTTATATAAAAAATCCCTGAAAAATAGCAGACCACGTGGTAAGTCATAATTCCCAAGCCGGACGCCACGCTGCTGCTACACAAGACGTGGTATGCACGACCACGGCATGGCGGAGATTGACGACTGCCACGGTCATGAGAGATTGGTGGTGAATGAGGCGACAACGGCGGTGACTGCTGGAGCACAAGGTGACGACAACGACGGCCATGTTGCGAGCGACAGTGGCTGCGAGCAACGTCGAGGGTGGAGGCAACCCGGTCAAGTCGCAGATCGCGGCGGCTAGGAGGCGACTGGGAATTTTTGTGTAAGCTAGAATTTTATGGAACCAAAGAAGCAGGGCCGTAGGATCTGGGATTGGATGGCTCTAATACCACTTGTTGAAAAAAGTGGAGGACACAGAATTTAACATAGAAAAAATCTCTTCAATATAGAGAGAAAATAAAACCAGAGGAAAAACATATCACTATAACTATTCAAGTTTATAGAGTACATGGGGTACCTACTTATAGGCAAAGCAAAGGGTAAAATCTAACAAGACCATTGTAGCTTGATTATTTTAGATTTGTGAGGGTATTCTAGTCTTTGTGTAAAAATCCTCTTATAAATAGGAAGCTCGTGTACGCGTAATGGGTTTGAACCAGACTTATCAATATCATTCCGTTCCGGCAGGAACGGCCGGTATTTCTTTTTCCGCCACTCAAAACGGAATGCATAGAGCCATTTTTCGTACCGGCCCAACTACTGGTCCGTACCGGTCGTTCTGGCTGGTATTCGTCATTTCGGCCGATATCGGTACCGATTTAATTCGGTACTAGGCCAAAATCAAGTGACCACTCCCCCCACCCATCTTGATCCACTCCAACATATTCCCTTTTGTGATTTGTATTTTGTAAACCCTAGCACAACAGTTTATGAAACAAAGTACCATGAATTATGTGCTAAATTGTTTGAATGATTTATGTATGTCAAGGTAAGTTTTGGTAAACATATTTCTATTTTCAATATTTGAATTATTATATTAAAGTCCGGAACGGTACACCGAAATGGATCGGTACCGAAATGTCCCATCTCAATAGCAAAATCGGAACGGCCAGTGAAACGGTATTTGATAAGTTTGGTTTGAACTCCCGTCTAGAAAGCAATAGTCCGTTCTTAAGCTGAATGTCTAGCTTTTCCTTTGAGGTTATTCCTCCGCTGGGCCATACATTGCCTCGCTATAAGTATGGTTTAGAGGTGGGTACCCTGTAAGTTCTTCTTGTGAACAGTTGCGTTAATAATATATGTTTAGCACTAATTACTTTTAAAACATTTTTATATAACTAACCAAAATTTAAATATTATTTTAAAATTTATCAGGAGAATTCCACACAATTGATTTTTTGTGCATATATCCAATCTCAGTTCGTAGAGACATTAATTCATAGTAGAAAAACTCGGCTACCACCATTGCACGTTTCCCATCGAGCTTATAATATCTTGTTTGATTCAGAAACAAACTTTTGCGAGCCAAGGTAATTAAGACCGGCTGGGATCATGGGACCCTTTTCTATCAGATAGGAAGGGCTCTTGTA
The DNA here is from genome assembly GCA_005191435.1 of Raddia distichophylla. NCBI lineage: Eukaryota > Viridiplantae > Streptophyta > Magnoliopsida > Poales > Poaceae > Raddia > Raddia distichophylla. The sequence continues at coordinate 491,035 of SPJY01020215.1, read as the reverse complement.
TAAAATAGACTTCTAAGTAATAACATCATATAATCATTCTATATAAAGAGACAATCGTGTTAGGAATCAGGTTTTTCTTTGGCCAAAGGGTAGTTCGAACTTGGAACGAGCATGAAGAGATTATCACTTTACATCTTTGGCATCTCTCGTGGAAAAACAGGCAGTGCTCCGCGACCTCGATTTCAGTGACTCTCAACAGCAGTCTACTAGAACTTGTCGCATACATTTTGGCCACACAGAGATATATCTTTGCGTTTTCAAGCATCTAAAATACATTGCCGGTCTTCTTACGGGCAACCAGCATTCCAGCAAGATGCCAGAACAATATGTTGGAAATGGGCCAAATTCCAACACAATAGCAGTAGAAATAGGCCAGCACAGGCAGCACGACGCTTTGACATCCCGGGCTAGCTTCCATTCAGTGGTATCAGTATATATGTCTTCGATGTCGAGAACCTTTCTTGCGTTCTGCGTTGTTGCGGCAAAGTGCCTTGTCATCACTCAGCAGGAGGTGGCTGCCGCTAGAGAGCTTCTCGCTCGCTGGCGTTTACGATGGTAATTAACGCCTGGTGCCCGGACGTCAGTCTCTACTTAAGCATGCACGTACTGCGTGTTTTCATTTAACGATGATATCCCATGTGATTCACGCAACTGCGAATGTCGTGCCGGCACGAGCCCGGCCCAATTCTTCTAGGCTTCAACAAATAATCAAATGGCAGCAGCATTGAGGAGAATTTGAGGCCAGTGGCCGACCATCGCCTCGGTTTAGCTGCATGGGATCTCCTCGGGGCTATTTGGTTGCACGAACCATCTCAGTCTGGTTCGTATGAACCAGCCATGCTGAGATGAGCCTCGCTAAGCAGATGCGAGCGATGTTTTTTTGATATCCTGTACCTGTTAAGCCAGGCTGTGTAGAGATTTTGTTTGGTTGACCATACAGTTTAGGGTGGGATACATAAATTCAATAGGGAGGGCAAACAAATTCTAAAAAATAAATTATAAAAAATCTATAAATTTAAAACGAAAATAAAAAATTTTAAAACAAACAAAAAATAATGAAAATTTCAAAAAAATTAAAAAATTTATATGGTAATTGGTAAGTGTGGTCTAGTTTTTTTGACAAAATATCAGGAATCCATTTTTGAAATCGGTTCGGCAATCAGAGATACCAATTAAAAGATATAGCACATGCTCTATCTTGCCACTTAACATGCATGGCTCTAGCCAGTCTTGTAACTGCATGCCTCCATACTGCATCGCCGAAAACGGCCTATTTCTGCGTTCGAGCTCAGCCTGGCCAGTACAGTATTATTGCATCAGTTGAGCCAGGCTTTAGAAAACATCCAGCCAACCAAACACCGGTTGCCTGCAGGCGGTGAGCCTGGCCAATCCGCGTGCGGGCAACCAAACACGCCCTTTGTTTCCTGGCTTCACTCCATCAATGATCGTGTAATTTATTTATAGAACCACATATAAATACTAGTGGCAGTTGGACCGGCCATCAATGCAGTTGGATGGTGAAGATGGACTTAGAACTTGAGCGTTGCTTCGGGCCGAGTTTTATTTCATGTTGTGTCATGGTTTGGGCCATAAGAATCAGGCGGCCCATTTGAAACACGGTCCATTTCCGCCGGTGGGCATTGTTTCCATCGGTGCTCACGTCTCTGGCCACATGCATGCCGACAGCGACGAAGTTGGCACCCCAGGAAATCCGAAGAATAATCCCTGATGGCACCCGTGACCGAGCATTTGGTTACCTATTGTATATGTATGGGCCGGGATTCACCGCGAGAGTAAGCATTTACTCCCTATATATCCATGGTCTCAAAAAAAATATGTTTTATAGTGTTTGTTCATTGAGAATATTAAGAACGAAGTTATCATAATGTTTTCACTCTTTACCCCCATATAAATACTTTGTAAGAAGAAAAATAGTTGTAACATATTACTTAATAGGGTACAAATGGTCATCGCATTTTTTTCTTCAAACTACTTTTTTTGGTCAGTGCGTACAGTGTGCTACAAACATAGCGAAACGGAGTGAGTAGCTAAGAGCGAATAAATCAACAACCTAGAAAAACGTTGTTTGGTTTGATTGTTGCCGCGCTCCATCGATATATGTGCGCCTCTTTTGTATTGCGGCCACAATATGTAACACCCAATTTTGGAGCTAGGAGAAAATGTAATTAAATTTGTGTTAGAATATGCCGTAGAATATGCCACACATAATCCCCTAGATTACGCATGCATTAATGTCATTAATGGCCTGCCTAATCTACGCCTAGTCTGTCCCCTCTATCAGGCTATATATTGTGCCCTGTACTCCTCATTCTAATCATTGAAAGATCAATTCCCTTTCTCCACCTTTCTTCATGGTATCAGAGCCTAACTTTTTCTTCCCCCTCTTCCGCAAACCCTAGCCCCATGGCATCTTCCGACGAACCCCTCGTTGTCGGAATTCCTCCCAACTCCAACGAGATGGACATCGGCGTCTCTCTTCCTCCTTCGTCAAACGTCACCGGTGTCTCTCTTTTCCTTACCTCAAACCATGCCGGAGAGGTCGACGATGTCACCCCCATCATCCCCTCCGTGGTTCAGGTTGCAGAAGCTGCCGCCACGCAGGTCGTTGCAGCCCAGGCAGCAGCCTGATAGGCCGCCGCGGCCCTTGCTGCCCTCCCCACTGACGCGCAGGCTCTCCTGGCAGCAGCTGGTTTTGGTAGTGGCGGAATCTCCCTCCACACCGTAGCGACACGCGGACTCTCCAACAGTGTCGCCCCGGCTTCCTCCCCAACCACAGCAGTGGTGTCCCCGGATCTTTCCTCGGCCACAACGACGCTAATAGACTCACCGGTTTTCCAGGTTGGGATTCCATTCTCGTCGCCGTCTTCTCCGGCACGGGCAGCCACGCCACCATCTTCTCCAGCACGGCCAGCCACACCGCCCCATTCCTTAGCGCGGGACTTGCCGCCGCGTTCCCAAGCGCTTGTGGCCTCACCGTGGCGTTCCTCGGCGCAGGAGGCCACGCCGCCATGCTCTCCAGCACGTGAGGCCATGCCGCAGTGTTCCCTGGCGCGGGACCCACCACCCCCGCGCTCTTCGGCACTGGCTGCCTCGCCGACAGCGGCATTTCCAGCAGCGACGCGCGGGGACAGTGGGTGGCGGTGCCCACCCTCTCCCTCCCAGCAGCGGTGGTGTGGGAACCCTAGGTGGCTGGGGATGTGTGGGTCGGCCTCAAGAGGCCCATGCTGCCCCTGGCCTCTTTGGCCCAACCTACTTGGGCCATCTAGGGGTTGGGCCTGGTGGGCCCTTTTCTTCCGTTGCCGGGTCCTCGGCTGCGCTAGCAGCTGCATATGCTCCGCCTGGTGACCCCAACACGATTGCCACATTACATGCGCAGGCTATCGGTGTAATGAACATCGGCTCCCTAGTGCCCGTTGTTCTTGACCTTGCCAAGTCCAACAATCACAAATGGAGGAGTCTCTTTTTGGTCGCTCTTGGTCGGTTCGCACTCGCCGACCACGTGCTCTCTTCAATTGGGCGCCCCCATGACCCTGACTGGGCCCGCATGGACTGTGTTGTCCTCTCCTGGATCTACGGTCGCATCTCTAGCGATCTACTTGAGGGTGTCATGAGCACCATCACCACCGCTTGCTCTGTGTGGGTGGCGCTCAAGCACCAGTTCCTTGTCAATCAGGAGATCCGGGGCCTTTACATTGACGCTCAATTCCACTCCTTTGTCAAGGCGACCTCTCCATCACCGAGTACTGTAACCTCATGAAGGGCCTGGTAGACAAACTTGGGGACCTTGGCGAGCCGGTCAGTGACCGCACGCTAGTTCTCCATGTGATAAGTGCATTGTGTTGGAGAAAAAGATAATTTCTTTAAAGAATTCATCTGATTTATCAAACTGAGATAAAAAAGTGTTTGTTTTAGTAAAAAAATAATCATGTGACAATCCTGTTGAACTTAGGAAGAATTTAATTGAACTTAAAAAACGTCATCATGGTCTCATATGTAATCGATGTCCTGAACTTGCTCAGTAAAACACTTACTTGAAAGCAACTTTAGAAAACATGACAAATGATGAGAAAAAAAATTAAACATGGTCTTATAAACTTCTAATTTTTTAAAGAAAGGTGTACGTTATAAAAAGGATAATAATGTTCATAAACCTATGATTAAAGAAAAACCTAACCTTTTTCATGCACGTGATAATGTGGTGATTAAAAGATTGAAAAGAAATATGTTAGATGTGTTGGTTGGGGAAAAATTGGAAACTTGAAGGTGCATTGCTATGCTAATTTGGGTCCAAAATATTGGGATAGCTTTCATAATGTTGCTTATTACAATTGTGGGAAGTATGATCATTACGCAAGAAATTGTTTTTATTTCAAATCCATATATTTGAGAGTAATGAAATAAAATTTCAGCAACATAAAAGTGCATACTTAAAATTAAAAAAATGATGTATTTTTACTCTCCATAGGATAGCAATCCAATCAGAAGTTTTTCTCATAAAAATGGTGTTAAAATTACTTGAGTTACCAAAAAATCATTAAAAATAGTAAAAAAAACACTTCTTAGTTTTTTCACCATAGATTAAAGGCAAAGGGCTTGAAAACAAGTGGATAACTAATTTTGAATGTCAAGACATATGACTGGCATTAAAAAATTGTTTTGCAGGTCTAGAAAAAGTGGAGAATGGTGGTAATCTGTTATTTGGAGATTATACAAATGGAAAAATATTGCTAATGGTACAATTATGATAAACAAAAACTTTCTTTTGCATGATGTGATTTTGGTTACTTCATTAAAATATAATTAGATTTATGTTCGATCTCTACTTAAAAGAGACTTTAAATTGTGCTTCAATCATGGAGAATTTATGGTACTTGATAATGATGGTAAACTGGATTTCAAAATGATCCTATTGGAAATATGTTTGCTACTGCTTTTGAGATAAATGATCTGTGAGCATCGTTGAACCCCAATTCGTTTAGTGGCATTGATGACGTATACTTTTGCGCTAGGGAGTTCTTGGACGTTTCATAGAACCCTAGCGAGGCCTCGGCGAACATTTGAGTTGCTCCAAAACAATCTAAGCATGACCGGGCGAGCGAAGAGGTCATGTGTAGGGTTAGGAGTAGCTAGGTCCTTATTTTGTCGCCCATGCTTCAAGAGGGTTCTAAACGTTTCGATCGTGCCAAGTTTCTCCTTGCCCTAACCCTCAAACCATCCACACAATATTTAGAGATCTCAATTCTTTGAAAATCTCCTGAACCGGGTATTTTCTGTGTCCATTGAACCGGGTCCGGTCGCCACCGGACTGGGTCTCCTAGCCCAAACCCTAGTTTCAGGCTTCTGTTGCCTGTCGGACCGAGTCCGGTGCCGTCGGACCTGGTCCGACCCCGCCAGACCGAGTCCGATAGTGCCTGTGTTCCAGTGCTAAAGCTCCGTCAGACCGGGTCCAACAGTGTGTGTGTCACTGTCAGTCGAGTCTGAGGCCTGGTTGCAGCCATCGGACCGGGTCCGACAGTACTGTAACGGCTAGTTTTTGGAGTCTTCCCGAGCTCCAACGGCTAGCTCCTTTCCTAGGGGTATTTATTGACATGGGTAGGGTGCCATTACTGAGGTTTGTTGCTCCACTTCACCTATAGCCATCACCTACTCATCTGAGAGGTGTTCTAGAGCCATTCCTCCACCAATTCATCGACCACCTACCTTTCCCCAAAACCGAGCTTCGTGGAAGTCTTTCGATTTGGCATGATCGAGGCGATTCGGGCTTATTACTCTTGAAGACGGTGTTCTTCTCGGAGGTGTGGGCTTGGGAGTAGGCCTTGGCGTGTGGCTACTCTCGAGTCGATGTGAAGGTGATGGAGTCCACCTCGCCGGAGTGGCGGAACGACTACCGGGGAGTAAGCGAGACGTGTGGCTCAAGAGGGAGCCGGTCCTTGTGCGCAAGGGCTAGTCTCAACGGAGAGTAGGAGAGGTGACTCCGAACTTCGGTGAAACAAATACCGTGTCACCCCTCTTGTCTCTTTTACTTCCGCATTTACTTTTCGCTTGTTTTGCTTGTTTACTTTGGTGAGATGAAATAGATTGCTAGTGCGTGCCGTTTAATTTGCTTTGCTTAATAGGGCACTAGAATCTAGAATTGGGTCACTCTTAATCTTGTTGCTTAATCAAGTATAACCCAAAGAAATTAAAAATTGCCTATTCGCCCCCTCTAAGCCGTAAAGTTCCTTTCAAGTGGTATGAGAGCGTAGGATCTCCCGTTGTAGCTTAACCGCTCGAAGATGGCCACTAAGGAGGGCGCTAAGATTGACATAGGAAAAGCTCCTATTTTCGATGGCACTAATTACTTTCATTGAAAAATTAGGATGCAATGTTATTTAGAAGCTCTTAGCTATGATGTGTGGATTGCCTGTGAGTCCGGTTATCCGACTCCCGTCAATCCTTTGTCCCTCACTCCCGTCGAGATAGAATATCGGCGATACAACGCTATAGCTAGAAATGCTTTACTTTTCAATGTGAGTGTTAATGTGTTCAATCGCATTAGTAATCTCACAAAAGCTAATGAAATTTGAAAAACCTTGAAATAAATTCATGTTGGTAGCTCTGAGCTAGTAGAGGAGAAATTAGCTCTTGCTAGGAGACAATTTGATCATTTCAAGATGCTACCTAATGAGAGTGTGAATGATATGTTCTCTAGGTTGAACCCGATTACCAACGACATCGGCATGTGTATCAAGCCCATGGAGGATATTGATATATGCCGAAAGATTCTTGATATCGTCCCGTTCGAGTTCAACCCTGATGTGATCATGTCCATCATAGGTATGACCAACACTACAGCAATGTGATGGTCATCAAGATTTCCGTTGCCTACTTCGCCAGCATGCACGTCGACGAGTCTTCGATCGACTACTTCATATTCGATCTCTTCATCTACGACAAGTTGGCAACACTTCACGGCATTCTCAACATCATCTGCATCAACTATGGTGTCATCTTCAATTATATGGCATCATCGACCCGCGCCATGGCCAGGTCGCGTGCATAGCCGGCAAGCTTATCATGCTGATATTGTGTTGTCGCCGCTAGCAGTTCGGCCTCCACCGTGGCCACCTCCCCAAGCTCATGACGTATTCAAGGAAGGCGCATCTCCACCACTTCGACGTCCTCTGGTCCCACAAGCCACGTTGTTGCAAGGCCGGCCCAAGAAAGAGCCCAGTTTGTCCACAAGTCCAGTTCGGGCATCTCTCGACAATAAAATTAAAATGGATGCTCCGGCCTCATATGAACTCCGTTGTGGACGTTCATGGTATGCACGGACAAGCTCTCGATGAGATCTTTCCAACGGATCCTGTCCCACCTTCAAATTCATTATGGCTCAACGGAAATCGTCGAAACAAGATTGCTACCAGAATCTACCGGGCACTGTGACACTCCACTTTGGACCCATGGCCCATGTACCTCCTAGGGCTGCGCCCCAAACCCTAGCTGTCGCTATAAATTTAGTAGCCATCGCTTGTTTAGACTTTGGTTTTGCTTAGATAATTTTCTGCCATCGCAGTATCGCCGATCATCGGTTTGTGGAACCCCAAATTCGTGATCTTAATACATAATTGCAATTTCAGATTGCTTCTTCTTCGTTCTTGCTTGTATTCTCGAATCGCTCGCAGGAACTAGCTTTCGTGGTGAGGTCGACCGTGCGCTTGCGTGGTTGATAACGAACGGAGACGGTGGTGTCAACGTCGAGTTCTCCACCAAATCGACTTATCCATACCTGTCGGAAGATCGGGACCCCGTTCCCATCAAGTGGTATCAGAGCTTCGGTTGCCCGTCAGGTATCGTTGTATCCCATCTCTTTTGTTGTTCATCCATTACCTAGAGTCCAAAAAATTGCCACACAAAAAGATTTGAGTTCGTCATCTCGTGCATCGTCCAAGCCCCTTTCTGCCCTCTGCAATTTCGTTTTCAGTTTCGCGTAGTTGAATTTGTATCCATCGTCATCGTCTTGTTGCTGGTTTAGAGTAAGTTCTTGGTCTTGTTTGAGTCTTGCATCTTGACGTCGAGTCCAACGCCTTCACGTCGTCGTCGCCGCCGCGTCCAAATCGGGTGTCAATCTGTTTAGTTTGGTATTTTACCTTTATCTCCTTCGTTCAAACTCCAAATTGGACAAATTTAGGGTCTAAAGAGCTCAGAAAAATTTCTACAACTTTACATGTCCTTTGTGAGAAGTTCCAAAAACGCCGTTTTCCTGCCCAAAATCATGATTGAATTCAATCTGTCTTGTCTCGGATTTTTCTGAGAAGTCTGTATTGCGGGGCCCTTATCTCCTAGATCCATTATCGAAAATTGGTGTTCCATATATGTAAATTGATCAGCACAAAACGATCTACAACTTTGCTTTTATACGTTTTAGTGTTTGAGGCCTCCAAAAATCCAAAAACAGCATAGAAAGTTTCTGCATCGTAGATCTATTTTTTCAGCAAGAGAAAATTAAGTGTTTGTGTATATATCTTGTAATCTCTCATATGCGGCACTATTGATATTTAAAAAAAATGCAAAAAAGGCAAGTGCATAAAAAGAAGCCACACAAAGAGAAAAAAGCAAAAAAAAGATAAAAAAGCAAGGAAAAGAAACAAAGAATGAAATCAGAAGTGCTTGCATTTTTTGTATGCAAAGTGTTGTGTTATTTGTTTTGCGTGCTTGAGCTAGGTCTAAGGACGGGTTTAGGCCAGCAATTTTGACAAGTAGTTTGGATATTTATTTAGCTTTGCTAATCTGATTTCGATAATTGCATATTCTTTACTACTATATTTTACCTATCCAAACTCCATATACTTCTTATCAGTTCTGGTTCGAACTTACAATCGCTTCACTCACACCTGTCTTATCATCATGAACCAGACACCGGTTGTACCTCCTGCAGTGCTGGTAAGAACACTTGTAAGACCATGGTAAGACGCTTGAGAGGGTGTGACTCCACCGTTCAAAACCTAGTAGTTGACAGGGATAATACTATTGTTTTATTTTTTGTTTTATACTAATAATGGTAGGAACTTACAATGGAATGGGGAGATTGCAACCATCAGCCACCAGTTGGAATGCAAGCATCATTGGTGTGGAGGCTAGAGAAAGTTTTGATCGGTTCCATCATAAGGAGAAATTGAAGAAGAGTTACACATCATCTGCTACCAACAAACATGGTAATACCATTGAGAACCTTTCTTTATATGATATAAAATTTGGACATGATGCATTTATTGATTGGGAAATAGCAGTAGATAAATTTTTTGCTCGACATAGAATTTCCGATAAAGAAAAGGTTATGACAGCTGCTAGTGGTTTAATTAATAATGCATCAATTAAATGAAAGGCGTATTGTTTTCGTATTGGGATACCTTCGACTTGGAGAGACATGAAACAATGATTAAGGGATATGTTTCTTCCTGTCTATTATCGTGAAAATTTACTGAACAAACTACAATGTTTACAACAAGGTGATACACCAGTGACCATTTACTATGAAAAATTGCAAAGTTTGTTGTTACGTTGTGGTTTGGAGGAAACGGATCAAGAAAAGGAGGATAGATTCTTATGTGAACTTAATGAGAAAATTTACAATATTGTTGTTCATAAAAAATATGTTTCTCTGTTACAAACCTTTGCTTTTGCTTGTGAAACTGAAAATAAAATAAAATATAAGAAGGTTGTACGAAAAATCAACACATCTGTTTGTAAGAATGGTGTGTATCCTTGCACGACTAACGTTTTGCAGGCAAGTACAAACGGTCAAATCGAAAGTGTGGATAATCAAGAGAAGGACAAGCACGATTTAATTGAGATTGAGAAAGAGGAGAGCGAGGAGATGCTTGTTGCTGCACCCCTGCTTCCAACGCCTACAACTGAAGATGTACCTACATCAGCTGACGAAGAAAATAAAGGTAATGAAAAAGATACAACACTCACTCAAATGAAGAACGATGTTGTTGTGCTGAAACTTTCCACAAATCATGATATGTTAGAGCAACAAATTGTGGAACCCATTACTGATTTACCTTTGTCACAAGATGATTTGCTCGATGTTTCTTGTAATAAAGAGTTGTGCGATAAATCTTCACTTATATCTGTGTCACAACTAGTGAATGAACATGTTACTTTTGCTTTAGAATCAAACACTTGTGCTGAAAATAAACATGTTATTCACCTTGCTAATGAAAATGACGAGCTGAAATTGTTGTCTTCATCAAATATTCTGTGTTATATTGAATTTGATGTACTGTGTGATCTAGAAAATTTAGAGGAAAGACTTGTTAATTTCCCTTGGTTACCTAGAAATACTTTTCATATTGTGGGTAAATATAATGATAAAGAAAAATACATGGTGAATCGAGTGTACATTTGCTCAAACATAAATTTTTCTTATGATGTACAACCATTTGATCAACTGGAGAACAAAATTATCAATCATCAGAAGGGCGGCTTGGCCACGAGGACGGCGACACGGCTGCGGAGGCACGGTGGCATGGCCACGGCACGGCGTGGCGCTGGGAGGCGGCGACGCGGTGCTGGGCGGCGGCGGCGACCCTGGACGACGGCGGCAAGACGGCGCGGCCACGGGGCGGCGACGGCGAGAGGGCGCTGGACGACGGGGAGGAGAGAGGGAACAGGGGGCGGCGGCGGTGGTTTGCCCTGGCAAAAAACCGACGAGATCCCCTCCTCCCTGCCTAATAAACCCTTAAATGGGCCGGGCCAGAACGAGGCCCAACGGGCTATCACAGCCGCGCAGGTCGTTGCAGCCCAGGCAGCCGACTGATAGGCCGCCGCGGCCCTTGCTGCCCTCCCCGCTGACGCGCAGGCTCTCCTGGCAGCCGCCAGTTTTGGTGGTGGCGGAATCTCCCTCCACATCGCAGCGACACGCGGACTCTCTAACAGTGTCGCCCCCGGCTTCCTCCCCAACCACAGCGGCGGCGTCCCCGGATCTTTCCTCAACCACAACGACGCTAATAGACTCACCGGTGTTCCAGGTTGGGATGTCATTCTCGTCGCCGTCTTCATCGGCACGGGCAACCGTGCCACCGTCTTCTCCGATGCGGGTGGCCACGGCTCTCCCTTAGCTCCGGTGCCGATACCAACTGTGCACCCTACTGCCCCTGTTGGATCTCCTCCTCAGGTTGCTACCAAGGGCAGACATATGGAAAAATCTATCGCTAAAAGTACATAATCAGTGGCAGACCAACTGCCAGAAATTATGGAGATAATCACCGGCGGATTGTCTATCAGGAAATATATTTGTTAAGGGCAGATTGTCTGCCGAAAAATTTGATGGCAGAAAGACCGTCGTCCAATAAGTAAGCATTTGCCGGCAAAGCTGGTGCGCGAGCTGGCGCGAAACCAAAAGTGTGAGCGCTGGAGCAGGCGAAAAGCGGAGCCAAGCAAATTTTATTTCTTACATATTTCCCCTCTCTCTACCACGTTCTCTTCAAGACACTCCCCTTCTCTCCCCCGTTCTCTTCTACCCCCAATTCTCTCCCCCAAATTTCTCCCCAAATCCCTAACCTAGCCACTCGTGACCAGCTCCTCGCTCGACGATGAGGCTCTGGAGGGTAGCATCTTGGTGACGCCCAAGCTTGCCGTTGGCCGTGCCGTGAGGTGAGGTCACTAGACACACACCAAATAGAGGTCCTGCAGCCTAGCCGGAGACGTCGCCGGCTTCAGGCTTGCCGTCGTCGGGTACCCATGTAGGGGATCGAGCCTTGAGGTCACTGCCACTGAATCCCTCAACTTGCTGCAGGTCGGTGTACCTCTGGACGTCGGGGTTCACGACGCGCAGCACCTTGTCGGTCGTTAGAGGCCGGGGAGAAGTATTGGGGCCGAGGTCAGAGGAGAAGGGCAGTGTCTCTCCATCTCCCCGTGCTTCACATCTCTCCCCCAATCCCTAACCTACAATTTGTTACTTACTCAAATCTAGTCCATGCTCTAATTATATATGTAAACAACTGTGGGCCCCTGAATTCCGGGGACCACCTGGCTGGCTCCTGCGCTAGCCCAGGATCTGTCTTGCTTGCGCAAAACCAATTACAACGGCTGGATCAACTCATACAAAATGATAAAAGACATTCATTTATTTATTAGAGTACATAATGGCTCGATTTACATAAGCCGTCAGGCAAAATGATACAATACCAAAATGCACTCTTATCAGAGTTTGACAAAATGCGGAAATAGAAGTGTCGAGTCTCGAGGCTATGCCCAAAACCACCAGGCAAGCGACCGGAGTCCCGCCTAACACCCGTCCTGCATGTCAGCTCTTAGTTCTCCTCGTATCCAGGAGAAGAATCCAGATCCTCACTCTTCCTGTCTCCCTCACCTAAAAGAGTAAATGTGGGCGAGGATGAGCACACAACTGTGCTCGCGAGCCAATTCCGCGCCTAATGCAATTAATGATAATAGGCTTTTTGGTGGGGCTGGGTTATTTTTTCGCAACATTGCCAATTTTGTAATACCATAATAATAGAAAACCTTGGACTTAGCCATTTTACAAAACAAAGACATATTGTGCTATATACGCGATTCAAATCATCATCAGGGGTATTTCAACAACAGGGCAGCACCTCGTGCTCCCAAACACGGCGGATCCAAGCCATCCCGGTGGTCATGGTCCCCGAACAAACAGGCAGACCGGTACCTCGTACCGTCTCCAGTAGGCAAGACCATACCCTCGCAAGGCGTATGTCTTCCTAAGTGGCGGCAGACTCACCCTCTCAGCGAGGCGTGATCCCCTTGAGCTCAACTAAGGCCAGGATCCCTGTGCTTCACATCTCTCCCCCAATCCCTAACCTGCAATTGTTACTTACTCAAATCTAGTCCATACTCTAATTATATATGTAAACAACCCATGATTTAGACCCTGTAATCTCTTATTTGGTCTTGTTCCATACTAATTTCTATGATAATTAGGCGTTTAAACCTATGAACTAATATGGGTCTTAATAAACGTACATGCTCAATTAGTCAGTACCATGTTCCATGAGAGCAATGAGCATACTCGTTGTGTGTGCTCGTTGCTGAAATCTGTGGCTGCTAGTAAGGCTTATGTACTTGATGGCTTATATTGTTTGATTTACTCTTAGTATATTGATGTGAACACTTTGCAATAATATATTGGCTCTTCTAGGTAGCTCACAGTTTTACATGTAATTAGTCGTTGGTGATACCTATCTGAAATTTTTTTAAATGGAACTGATGCCATCTCCTTTTGTCAGAACTAGATTCATTTTAGCTCATCTTTTTGGTGAAGGAACTGATGTCATCTTTTTTCAGCCTCTATTTGGGTCCAGACATTTGAGATTATATCTACTTGGTCATTCTAGTGGATATATTTGGTTTGGGCTGTAATATTGCAGCGAATCCTCGAATTGCATTTAAATAGATAGGTATGGAAGTCTTTCGCTCACTCGTCCATCATCTAAGTTTGACCTTGTTCCTACTTGTGTCTATCATGATGCATTATAATTTATAACCATCCTTATCTATTCAATGAGGATAATTTACAATTTTTTGTCAGATTAACTTGTTAGCTTTGTAACCGAAACATGGATAAGGGATGGATGGACATGCCTAGGTACATCATATATATACATTTCCTATTTTAGAAAATGTAGATCTTAAGAAATATGTCCATGCTATTTATAATAAATTATAAATAAAATTGTAGGAACACGGTTGGTTACATACAAGGGGTCAAAAGGTTCATACATTTTGGATTCACTCATTCAGCAAAAAGAAATAAGATATTATGCTCATGTAGGAAATGTGTTAATTGCTTTTGGAGAGAAGCAGACATTGTATTTGAGCACCTGATCTGTGATGGATTTAAACGTGGGTATAAACTCTGGATGTTTCATGGGGAGTTATCATCCTCTTTTGCAACTGAAGGGGTCTACGTAGAACAAAGGGCAGAGGATCGTTACGAAATACCAGAAATGCTTAGAGATATGGCATATGGATTAGATGGAGCGGGGGATTTAGGTGGCAATGATGATGGTTTAGGGGATGGAAATGCATATGTGGATGACTTGTGCAGACTAGTAGATGATGCAAGTAAAGAATTATACCCTGGGTGCAAGACCTTCTCAAAGCTAAATTTCTTAGTCCGATTGCCCCACATTAAATTTCTTGGAGGTTGGAGTGATAGAACCTTTGACATGCTACCGGACTTGCTTGGTGAGGCATTCCCTGAAGGCTTAACTTTACCAAAAAAAATATTTATGAAGCAAAGAAATTGGTTAAACGTCTTGGTCTTGGGTATATAAATATCCATGCTTGTGAAAATGATTGTATACTATTTTGGAAACAATATAAAATGATAACAAATGCTCTAAATGTAATACTTCTCGATGGAAATTTGAAAGGACGAACCTTAGTGGGAAACATTTTCACAAAGTTCCTAGAAAGGTTCTTCGATACTTTCCAATAAAGGAAAGGCTGCAGAAGCTATACGTGAACCCTGAGAAGGCAAAAGACATGAGGTGGCATGACGAAGGCCGAAGTAAAGATGGATTGCTTCGACATCCGGTAGATTCTGCAGCATGGAAGGACTTTGACAATAAGCATCCTATGTTTGGTGAAGAGAGTCGTAATGTTAGACTTGCATTAGCTACTGATGGCTTCAATCCATTTAGGTCAATGAGTAGCACTTATAGTACATGGCCTGTTATCTTGATCCCATATAACCTACAACCTTGGACATGTATGAAACAACATAATTTTATCCTTTCGTTGTTGATCCCTGGTCCAAAAGCTCCTGGTCATGATATAAATGTCTACATGGAACCATTGATTGATGATCTGAACTCCCTTTGGCATGAAGGTATTAGGACTTATGATGCTTCAAAGGAAGAGTTTCCAAATGCGTGCTGCAATATTATATATCATCTGATTTTCCAAGCTTAGGATATTTGAATGGATGTGTTACATCAGGAAATGTTGCATGCCCAGAATGCCACTCAGAAACTTGTACCATTAGACTAAAGAAAGGTAACAAGAATTGTTATATGGGACATCGTACATTCTTGGAAGCCAACCATAAGCTTAGATTTGATGCCAAGTCATTTGATGGCACTACAGAATTTAGGTCACCACCCTGTCCACTTACTGGTGAGGAAATTTTAGAGCAAACCAGAAAACTTGAAGTGAAATCTGGCAAGGACCCAAAAAGGAAGGACACACTAAAGCGTAAGAAAGGGGAGAAGGACACCATAGAGCATAAGAAGGGGGAGAAGGACACAACAAAGCACAAGAAAGGGGAGATATGGAAAAGGCAAAGTATTTTGTTTAGGTTACCCAACTGGAAAGATTTATTATTGCATCATAATTATGATGTCATGCACATCAAAAATAATATTTGTAATAATATAGTCAATACTATATTAGGAGTAGATGGCAGATCCAAAGATAATCTGAATTCTCGTTTAGACCTCCAGCTACTAGGCATATAAGGAAATATCTTCACCCTATTGAAGTAGATGGTAAATATTATTTACCTCCTGCTTTGAGGTCTGATGAGAAGAAGATGTTCTGTGAGGTGCTAAAAGGAGTGAAGTTTCCTGATGGCTATGCCGCTGATATACGCAGCCGTGTACATGTTAAGGAAAAAAAGTTAATTGGACAAAAAACCCA
The DNA here is from genome assembly GCA_005191435.1 of Raddia distichophylla. Taxonomy (NCBI): domain Eukaryota; kingdom Viridiplantae; phylum Streptophyta; class Magnoliopsida; order Poales; family Poaceae; genus Raddia; species Raddia distichophylla. The sequence goes on along the minus strand of SPJY01020215.1, from coordinate 475,345 downwards.
TGATAACCATATTCTAATTCAGCACTTGCTTCCAATAGCTTTTCGAAGAATATTGCCAGAGAGAGTTACTGCAGCATTGACTCGTGTTAGCACCTTCTTTAAGAAAATTTATTCACCTATGGTACGAATAAGTAATATGGAACAGCTTGAGAAAGAAATAGCACCTTCTTTAAGAAAATTTATTCACCTGTGGTACGAATAAGTAATATGGAACAGCTTGAGAAAGAAATAGCAGAGACACTGAGCATATTAGAGACTATATTTCTCCCATCCTTTTTTGATGTTATGGTTCACTTAATGGTTCATCTTCCCACCCAAGTTCGAATTGGTGGTACCGTATTGTTTCGCAATATGTATCCAGTGGAGAGGTTTCTTATGAGATTAAAAGGATATGTTCAAACTAGAAGTCATCCAGAGGGGTCAATAGTTGAATGTTATATATTTGATGAGGCTCTTACATTTTGCTCTCAGTATTTACATGGCTATGAGACTAGGTTTACTCGAAAAACTAGAAATGATGATGGCAAGAGCGCTAGTAACAATGATGCCATGCCATTTTTTTTCTAAGAATATTGGTCGTCATTTGGTTGGCAAGCATGTTGTGACTTTAGACTATCAAGAATGGCTTCAAGCTCATACATATGTCTTATCAAGAATGGCTTCTGCATATAGAGCCATTTCTACAGTAAGTTATTTATTTTATTTTCTTATATTATTCTCTTATATAACTATGCCTTATATATCTTTATATTTATCTTATTTTAATTTATGCAGAAAACACATTGAATACCTTTCCTCCACTCAACAAAATAGCGGAAGATAAAGCATTTGCAACATAAAACTTTCCATGAGTGGTTCAGATTGCATGTAAGTAGCCTAATACTTAGCAGTATAGATATCATCATAACAAATTAATTAAAAGTAATAATCACTTGACATAATTACAGGTGGATGATTTATTAATGAGAGGTGAACAAGTAACAGATGAAATACAAGCCTTATCTAAAGTGCCTTTATTGGTTGCTAAGAAATTCAGTAGCTACACAATAAAAGGGTGTAATTTCCACACAAAGTCCTATGATGAGGGTAGATCGGTTCAATGTAGTGGAGTGGCTTTAGTTGCACAGACCTCAAGCTATGTTGCAAGTAATGAAAACCCTATAATTCACACAAAAACATATTATGGCATTATTACCGAAATATTAGAGCTGAACTATCACTGCAGAGGAAACATTGTGCTTTTCAAATGTGATTGGGTTGACAACCGAGTACAAGATAAATGGGTGAAAGTTGATAAATTTGAAATTGTTTCTGTAAACTTCAAGCATTTATTCAATACCGGTGAGAAACCAAGGGATGAACCTTTCATTTTGGCATCACAAGCCACCCAGGTATATTATGTTTTTGATCCTATAGACAAAGACTGGTGTGCTGTGGTGCACTCAAAACCACGAGATTGCTACGATATGGCTGAGATTGACAATGAACAACTCGAACCATTTGTTAATCGAATTTTAGATGAAAATCTTAATGTTGTTGGGGGTGTCACCACTAGAACAGACATGTGCCATGATTGTTGATCCAAAAGTGAAAGGGAAGTAAGTGGATCACTTTGTTTGATATATTATTTTCTTCTAATTCTAGATAATGTTAGCTGTGTTCATATAGTAACATATGTATAATCTACATTTTAGGCCGGGAAATGGGAAAAGGAGCAGAGGGAAATAACTGCACCACACCCAATGAGTATGAAAAGATGAAGGAGTCTAACATCAGGGAGAACAATGCAATTCTGCAATCCTTGAATTTAGAGCCCATTTTCCAATCGTTGAGGACTAAAGGAGCCACTATAGCTAGACCTAGCTCATCACAGATGTCAAAGAATCATACTAAGGTATGCTCATACAAGTTAATCTTAGGTTTTATTAGCTTTTGTGACAGTGAAAATGAATTACTCATTTTGCAACCTGTAGACAAGTTCTGCTGCCACTATCTCTCCACCAACTGATGCAATAACTCGACGCCCAAATCTACGGTCTTCAAAAAGAAATCAATCTAAAAATTTGGGAGTTGTACAAGAAATTTCTGCAGATAGGAATAAAGAATCTCTACAAGAAGAGAATGGAGGTGTGTTTATAAAAAAATCACGACAATAATAATAAGCTTTATTTCTGCAGTAAGTCACTATCTTTAAATTTTTATGTCCATATCATATTGTAAGAAAGTAGAACATAAGAAGCGAAAGACAAGAGGGCATACAAGAAAGGAGAATATATGGTCTAGAGAAAACGAGCCTTTGATTAAGATTACATTCAATGAATTTGGTCAACCGGTTGGAAAAGCTGCCAAAGAATTTCCTAATGTTGTTGGATCGCTTGTGAGGACTAAGGGTTTTCCTCTTAGCCATGAAGATTGGAGAGATGTTGATTCAAACGTAAAAAATCAATTGTGAGGCCTTAGATGTAAGTTTAATTATCTTACATATGTACATGTGTGTTGCAAACAAGTAATTATTTGACTAATGCTTAACTCTTACACTTGTCCAATCAGTGTGTGTATGAGATGGATGAAAAACTGAAAGACTATGCTTTGGCCACAGCTGCAAAGAAATGGAGGGATTTTAAATCAGATTTGAAGAGAGCCAAATTTGATGAGAGTAAGATAGACGAGGAACTTTCTGCTGCCTGTGACAACAGAGTAGATAAAGAAGAATGGATTTGGCTTATTAATTATTTCAGATCTGAGGAAGCAAAAGTATTTCCATAATTCCTTTGGCTATTCATCTAATTAACTCAGTTCAAAAAATCCTTTAGTTATTGCTCTGCTCTTTGATTGTAGGCCCGTAGTGCAAGAGGCAAAGCAAACCGTTCTAAGATGGTAACACCCCCATACAGCTGGTAGCAAGAGTTTTGCACGTGTCCGTCAAGAATGGGTAAATCTAAATTATATTTTCACAATTTGTTTTACTGTAGCATGTACAAATGTATTACTCACTACTATATATAATTTACATAGGCTAAGGAGAATGGTCGTAACCCACATAGACATGAGCTATTTGTGCTAACACGTACACAGAACGATGGTGTTTATCTAAAATAAGCTGAATATCAAATTGTAAGTATGTCTAGTCTTGCACATTCATGCATAAAGAGTGAATTAGTTTGACTAATTCTTTGTCCACTTTCAGAAAACACTTCAAGATATTGCAGAAGTATATCCATAACTTAAAGAAAAAGCAATAAAGGATGGTAATCTCTTCTCTCATGTATTTGGGCATGAACCTAGGGGGCATGTTCAATCTATTGGTTTAGGAACAACTCCATCTTCATTAGGGATTCATGGGCACCGCAAATATACATCAACAAAGGTTCAAATGGCACTTCATGGTCGTCGTAGAGCTGAGCAAGAAGTCACATTACTAAAAGAAAATATGGTACAAATGCAAGAGGAGATAAATGAGTTAAAACATGTGAAAGGGGAGGTGCAAGAGTTGAAGAGGATACTTTTGAGTAGCCAAGGCAGAAGAGAGACTACACCAAATGCAGAAAGCCCTCTTGAACATGGATCTAATCCTACACCAAACATGGTAATACGGTTTATTAACATTCGGTAATTAGTTTTTTTTATCTTTTTGTACCAGATGTTTGATTGTTAAATTTATGCAGACAATAGCAAGTGATGATACCATTAGTGAGGACGATGAGGAGTCCGACACAGAGGAGAGAAATGAGGTATGTACTCGTCACATCATGATAATTGGTCCTTACTATCTAAATTGAACACTAGCATTTGCACTCAATTGTTTTGGCAAATTATGTATAGATAATCCGTAGGGGAGCTGCAGTTCCAGCAACAATGCATGAAGGGGTATGTTTTCAGCTCTGTTGTGTTATGTTATTGCTCTATTGAATGATTATGTGATAGTTGCATATATTATAATGATGTAGGGTGGCAAAGAAGTGATCTTGCTTTCTATCTATGGTCCCAAAGTTGTTGCTAAGGCCACTATCCAAACAACTGACCTAAGAAAACATGTGGGAGGTGTTGTTTTAGGATATGGATGCTACGAAGTTGTTGTTAATTCTGTGCTGAAAAAGGATGCCTTATTGCTTCGGCCATATGGGAACATGAAAACAATGGCTGATGCCCTTGGACATTCCATTGCATGGCCAGGTGAGAAGGTAAAAATTTAGCCAATTAATTTTGGCTACTATAAAGGTTAGGGTAAAGTAACATGTGCTTGTTTGTTTTTCTAGATGATGAACAATGACAAGGTAGCAAGACTAACACCTGGGAATCTATTTGTTCCAGGTGATCACTTAATTTATTGCCATGTTTTTTAGATTGCGTAGTTGCATTCATTAAGCTTTATCGGCTAACAACCCACTTTACAGATTGTAAGCATGCCAAGCTGCAATCATATTTTGCCGTTGTTCCTATCAAACCTAGAAATGTTTAACCTTGGAGCAGTAGGTAGTTATTTTTGCAATTGATCCCACCAGTTTTTTTTGTAGATGCTGGATACTGCGAGCCTACACATATGAATGGTTTAGTAGCTTCAGATTGTAGTGTTAGCCTTTGCTGTTTTGAATGATGAGTAGTTTCAGAATATGATATGTTTGTTCGCTGCATATGAATGTGCTTCTTGTGATTATTTCAGAGCAATACCTTTGTTGTCAAACTGCAGAATCTGTTTTTTTTTTGTTCAGTGGTGTCTGATAAACTAAATAATAGCTAGACCGACGTTGTCTACCTAAAATTTGAACTTAAGCCGTGTTTGACATTCATGATATTATGTTTTATTATCTTTCTCTTACTTGCTTGTACATTTGTTTTCAGGTAGCGGCCGGACTTGATACATGATTACCCACTTGTTGATGTGCTGCCAAGAAACTGGAGTAAAGAAAGGATTATTGATCATGCTGTTTTTTTGGGATAAAGGGCATTGGTGCTAGTAGTAGTCTTTTGCATTACATTTGGTCATGGAGAGATTGTGTATTTTGGGAATAGATTAACTACTAAGTCATGTTCTGGACAAGCTAGTAATGTTTGCAAGCGACTTCTAATCTGGCTGTTTTTGGGGATAAACTGTGGTGGTGCACTAGTAATGTTCTGGACAAGCTAGTTATGTGATGTTTGCAAGATGTGACTTCAAATATTTGAACATTCCTTTTATGAAGTCAAATATGGAGGATGTAACCATCAATTTGTAATGATCTAGACCTTTTCTCTATGGTGTTAGTGATTGATTCAGCATATTTTTATCATGTTATCATGTTAGACCTTTTCTCTATTGTGATGATATTATGTGCTGAATAATAATTTTGATTATAGAAAATGAATGTATTGGTGTAGTTGATGACTGACTTCTTCAAACTTATATTGTGGCAACCAATCTGTCGGTAAACAGTACAATAGGCGTTGAGCTGTCTGCCGGGAAAACACTATCTGTCAAGTGGGTTCGTGTGTGTGCATGTCTGCCGGGGAAAGTAACGCCTAAAAACGACACACTATCTGTCGGTAAATCAGAGCGAACTATGGCATACTATCTGCCGGTAAAACTTTGGTAAAACTTTGTCTGTCGGTAAAGAGAAATGCTGACAGCTGGGTTCCCGTCGGACGCTCTCGGCAGATGGTCTGCCGGTATATCTCATTACCGGCAGATGGTATGCCATCAAATGTCCTTTGTGCCGGCAGATCGAGCGCCCTGAAAACCATGATTTCTTGTAGTGGCCCCTGCATCTCACTGCCCTTGTTGGACTTGCTACATAGGGCGTTACCAGTGATGTGCCCCCTCCCGATGTGACCAATGCTCACCACATGGTCACCCGTTGAAAGGCCGGACTCTCCCTTGGGCCCCAGGAGCGTCTCAACCTTCACGCCACTGTATTATCTCCTCTCTTGAAGACATACCGTGGCGCATTGTTAGATCCCAATTGGCGCGATGCTATGAGCAAGGAGTTCGAGGCTCTCCATGCCAATCAAACGTGGGAGCTTGTCCCATGTCCCCCTGGTGCCAATATTGTCACTAGCAAGTGGATCTTTAAACACAAGCTGCATGCAGATGGTTCTCTCGATCGATACAAGGCTCGTTGGGTCCTTCGTGGGTTCACCCAACACGCTGGTGTTGACTTCGATGAGACCTTCAGCCCAGTTGTCAAGCCAGCCACAATCAGGACTGTTCTCACAATGGTTCCCTCGTGGCTGGTCTATCCAACAATTGAATGTCAACAATGCGTTTTTGCATGGCACTCTGACCGAGACAGTATATTGTGCTCAGCCATCCGGGTTCGTTGATCCCTCCTATCTAGATCATGTGTGTCGGCTCAACAAGTCATTATATGGTCTGAAGCAGGCACCCCGAGCATGGTAAAACAGAATTGCTTCGCATTTGCTCTCCCTGGGCTTTGTTGAAGCAAAGGCGGACACATCACTGTTTATTTTCACCGTGGTGCTGACACCGTCTATCTACTATTGTATGTAGATGACATTGTCCTGACTGCTTCCTCGACAACTTTCCTGGATAAGACCGTTGCTGCCCTTCAGCGTGAGTTCTCTCTTAAGGATCTAGGCCCACTGCACCACTTCTTGAGAGTTTCAGTTCAGTCACAGTCTGGTGGACTGCATCTCTCGCAGCGGCAGTATATTTTGGATATTCTGGACCGAGCCGGCATGTCAGACTGCAAGCCCTGCAACACTCCAGTGAACACTCTGTCGAAGCTCTCTGCTGTTGTAGCCCCTCTCTCTGACGCAACTCTCTACCATAGTTTAGCAGGTGCTCTTCAGTATCTTACATTCACCCGGCCAGATATCACGTATGCTGTCCAGCAGGTCCGCCTCTTTATGCATAATCCACGGGAGCCTCATTTTGCTGCTCTGAAGCGCATCCTCCGCTATCTTCAGGGCACACTTGAGCTTGGCCTATTCCTGCATTGCACCACGCCTACTGATCTGACAGTCTACTCGGACGCTGACGGGGCTACGGCGTGTTCCTAGGCGACAACTTGGTCTCCTGGTCCTCTACACGATAGCACACTGTAACCCGTTCCAGCGCTGAGGCAGAGTACCGCGCCGTCTCCAACGGCGTCGCTGAGGCCTGTTGGCTACGACAGCTTCTGCAGGAGCTTCACAGTCCCCTTCACCGAGCCACCGTCGCTACTGCAACAACGTCAGCGCGGTCTACCTCTCCACCAACCCGGTACAGCACCAGCGCACCAAGCACGTTGAGATCGACCTACACTTCTTCCGAGAACGGGTCGCTCTCGGCCAGGTTCGCGTTCTTCACGTTCCGACGTCATCGCAGTACGCCGACATCTTCACCAAGGGACTGCCTACTTCGGTTTTCACCGAGTTCCGGTCCAGTCTAAACGTCCGTGCTGCCACCGTTCCGATTGCGGGGGAGTGTTAGTACTGCTTTCTTTCTTGTACCAGTCCAAACGACGGCTTTCATTGTTCGGACTACGGGGAGTGTTAGAATATGCCGTGGAATATGCCACACGTAATCCCCTGATTACGCGTGCATTAATGCCATTAATGGTGTGCCTAATCTACGCCTAGCCTATCCCCTCTATCAGGCTATATATTGTACCCTGTACTTCTCATTCTAATCATCGAAAGATCAATACCCTTTCTCCACCTTTCTTCAACAATCCGTGACCAAAACTTACGCAAATTTCAAAATTTGAGTTCGAATTACGCCCTCTATCTTGGTTTGTCTCCACCAGCCATTCCTGCGCTCACTTTCTTCCTCCTGCCATTCAAGCTGCGCCGCATGCGACGTGCACGCGCCGAGCACATGCTCTGGTTGCCACACGTGCACGCTAGACCATTCCGCTGCTTCGGAGCGATGGTTTGGCACCAGGGACCATCAGGTTGCCGCCGCCGCACTCACCACGCCGGTCAAAAAGACTGGCTCAGCCTCGCCGCCCGCCTTGTTCACGCCCGTGGGCACCGTGTCGCTGCACCCGGTGCATGCGCTCCCCGTCACCATGGCCTGGCCGTTGCATGCTCATGGCTCGCCAAGCGCCCTAGGATGAAATATCTATACCCTAGCATATGTTGTGCCATGATCGTCGGTGTCGTGTGCTTGACCTGCTCCGTCCCGTCGGCTACTCTCGTGTCATCCGGTACCGTGTGTCCCCCAACCTTTTCCCCCTTTTCTTAAACCCCTTCGGCCCCCTCTCGAACTTAGAGACTCTGACACGCCCTCCGCCGGCTCTCACATGTGTTTGATTGGCATGAGCGTGTTGCCAGCTAGCTCCATCTATCCCGCCGGTGAACGGCTCCACTCCCACTTGCCGCAACGCCGCGTCTAGTCATCTCCGGGCATGGCGCATGCACCATTCGCACCATGATAACTTATTGGCTGTTTGATTGGGTGGTTTGTGCTCAGCCTGGTTAAAGTGGTGTAGGCTTCATGTATTTGGATGCCTGCAAACACTGTTTCAACCAGACTGAGATGATGCAAACTCCCTGTAGTGGCCAGCCCCAGCAGGAACGGGAGAATCGGCCGTTCCTGGCCAGCCAGGCTCGCGGAAGCAGCGCAGGGAGGAGCTGACTCCCTCTGGCATCCAGGCAGCATGCACATGCATGATTTTTCAATTCGTTTTTTTGCTATATATTTTGATTAGTATCTCCGATTACCGAACCAATTTCAAAAATGGTTTCCTGACATTTTTTTCGAACAAAATTAGACCACACTTGCCAAAAGGTTAAAATTTTTATTTTTGAATTTTTGATTATCTATTATTTGTTTTATTTTTAAAAATTTTGTTTTAAATTTATGGATTTTCAAGTTTTTTTAAATAATCTGTTTGTCTTCATCTTAAATTTGTTTATCTCACTCTAACCTGTATGGTCAACCAAACAACATTTCTCTCAGACTGACTCAATAGATACAGAGTAACCAAACAACATCACTTGTATCTCCTCAGCCAGGCTCATCTCAGCCTGACTGACTTATACAGGCCAGATTGAGATGGTTCATGTAACCAAACAGTAGAGACTCCGCATACACATGCTCTTGCTTGAAGAGTTCAAGTTGACTAGTGGCGCCACCACACCTCGGATGCATCACGGGGGACCGCATCACAGTCGAGAGGAAGATGATGATGCAAGGCGCGCCAAAGCGCGCAAAGATCAGTGTAGAGACCATACCACCGTAGTTACTGACCTGCTGACCACACATGTCATAAGTATGCTTCAGCGTGTGAAGCCATGAGACACTGACAGGTGGGTTCGTGACCCACCCGTCAGAATAAGCGGAGGCGTAGCTGCAAATCCGCACCTCTAATAGTGTTGGCACAGATTCAAGATACGCCATTGGCGTATGTGCGCGCACGTGGCCGTGTCCCGGGCTCCCGGCCTGCTAGGCCATTGCTGTGGGCCGGCCCCCCACTGTGCGTGGATTTCCTATCTGTTTTTGCAATAAAACAAATCCAAAAATTATAATTAAAAAGCTAGAGACCTCCAAACTTCTAGATAAATTTGAGTAAATACTAGTGACCAGCTGTAATTTAATAGAATTATTAAATCATAAGTTGCTTCTAGTAATTACATAATTGAATAAACGACAGAAATGTTTCTTTATTTAATAAAAAAGGATATGACTTTATGCAAAGCTGAGAAAAGTACTCAAGACATTTAATAAATCTCTGAATCTAGGAAAAATATGAAATTAACCATCGGTAGTGTAAAATAAATTAATAAATGCTATTAACAACCTTTTACCATTATCGCTTGTATCATCATGGCCCTAAAAATGTACTTAAGCACCATTAAAACTATTTAATATGATATAGGATATTATGTAGGATACTATTATCATTAATATACATATGATCATATTTTATTGCAAGATCATGCATGGCACGATATTTCTTCGAGTCGTAGATGTGGTTCCCTTATGTTTGTACTAAAATTGTCGCAAGCAATCATAGTTGCATTCATGCATCATGTTTTAAATGCATTTCTCGATATTCATTAGAGTTCATTTGTGCAAATAGACATAAATGGACCAGAGGGCAGATTCAAACACGACAAGGACTACCCATCGGAACAAGGCAAGTTAGCATTCCGTAGTTCATGTCTATGCCTAGTTTTCTAAAGCTATGTTACTTGTTATGAAAATGCATGTGTCGATGATTGGAAATTTGTCCCTGTCATAGACACGACAAAGAGTTAGGGATGGCAATCGGGTCGGGTACCTCCGGGTACACCCCTCTCATACCCGAAAACTATAACAAACCTGAACCTGAAATTTTTCATGGGTATAAACTCACATCCATACATGAACGCAATGGGTACCCGAACCCGAACGGGTACCCGAACTCGAAATATATAATAAGACTATATCTCAATATTGAATACAATATATATGATATTAATCAATTTGAACTCTAACCTTTCATCAACTTTAAACATATAAACTTACAGTTATAATTTAGCCTTTCATCAATACATATTTATTGATAACACATGATGGCATGTTATATTATATTTAAATTTTTATCATTCTTTTTGGGTACCCATGGGTATCTGAAAGGATAGACATGCCGCCTAGAGGGGGAGGGAACAGGCGAATAAAACAAAATTGCAGAAAAAACTCAAAACAGTAGCTAGCCTATCGGATGTTTCGATGTAGATCGGATGTTGCAATTTGGTCCACTACACCATGCATCGGATGTTCTCATCTACGTCGGATGTTCCGATGTACGTCGGATGTTCTCATCCTGATTGATCTGAAATCGATGTAAACCTGCAATAAAAATTGATTTCTCGTAAAACCAAGTTTAGATCTACTCAAGAATATTCAGAACAAGTGAAAACAATAGTAGGACAAAAACTCAAGGTCGAGACGAAGAACACGGCGATTATTGTTTACCGATGTTCGGATCTTTGAAGGAAGATTGATGGGCGCGGACGCGGGTCCCGATCTTCTGATGAGAGACGGTAAGGATAATTCGGTACGACCATGCTGAAGAAAAGCTCGGCCATGACCACCATGTTGACGTAGTGTCGGTCATACCCATGATGGGCATGGTCACATCAGAGATCCTACTCTCTGTTAGGGAAGGCACAAAGCCCGGATCACCAAGACCCTAATCCCCTCCCGGCGTTGCACAACAGCACTCATCGATGTTCACTAGATGAATCATTGTCCTTGCGGAGACGGAATCACACCTTCACAAACTTCGGAGGCACACCACACAAAGCTCACTGGCGACCCCTAGCCATCTAGAAGTCCTCCAAGCCTGCAAGAGTAACAAATGCGACGGAGAATTGTTTAGGAATTGCTAAGTGCTTAGGAATTTGATGCCTCCAATTTGTGGATAGCACTTTGGGTGCCTTGATCTCTCTAGATCTAGATCTTACAAGATGAACAAGAGAGAGAAAGGCTTGTGTTCTTGAGAGTTGATGAAGAAAGGAGTGTTAGGTTCAAAATCTGAATCAATCAGAGTGTGTAACCTTTAGTAGGTGGTGGAGGAGAGTTTAAAAAAGAGGATTTCGAAATATGGCCGTTGCTGCAGAGAATCCCGCGTCGGATGTTCCGACGTATATCGGATGTTCCTCGTGCATCGGATATTCCGATGGGGTGCTTTCTAGATCGCGCTTATAGCATGCAGAATGGGTCCACCATCGGATGTTCCGATCCACGTCGGATGTTTCGATGGAGTAGGTTCTATATATAGGGTATTTTGAGTGGAATACTCACACGAACTTCGAGATACCTACCTTGAGCACTTAGGAACCTTTATATGCTTCTCCGTAGCATCCCCCTTTATAGTACGACATGCCTAGACTCAAGAAATAAAGATTTGCAATTTGCGACCAAATAGAGTCTTAATGCCATCTTCAATCTATAAAAGTTTGAGAGTTACTCCACCACTTTTAACCTGTGTATATCCCATCATTAAAAGCATTGGCCCTATAATTGTTGATCATAAATTACCAAAACCTACTTGGGGTCTAGATGCACTTTCAATCTCCCCCTTTTTGGTGTATTGATGACAACAATTATAGCTCACTAGAAATTATAAATAACAAAATTTTAAACAAGAGTATAGCTGTGAGCTCCCCCTGAAATTATGTAGAGAATAACAACAAGAGCTCCCCCTATATCGTGGCAACAAGCACTACATGCAATATGATAGAACATATCACTCAAATGCATTAAGTTACTAAACAAGCACCATTGCATCAGTTCATCACCACATTCATCCACACATTGGTCAACACATAGTCTAACACATAAGTTTAAAACATAGTTTTGCACGTAAACATAATTAAGCATCCAAGTTTCACACAGAGGAATCTAAGAGGAATAGATAGATAAATGTAGATAGATACACTTTTCTCCCCCTTTGGCGTCAAGACGCCAAAAGAGGCTACTCAATCCACTCCGGATCACTGCTGCTAGAGCCATCACCTCCATGACCACCAGTGACGTCTTCATCATCGCCGTTACCGCCACCGGATAGAGGAATCCTGAACAGCCCTCTAGTGTCAGTATCAATAGAGGTGGCAGGAGACTCGGAATCATCAGACGACATAGGCAAGCCAAGATGTTGCTTGATGTCTTGAATATGTTTGCAATTGTCGCGAAGATGTACAATACAGTCTTTGACCCTATCATTTGTCCTGCGACATATACAAAAGATGGTTGTGAGCATTTTCTTGATGGAACCACCAGAGGACGACGGGCTAGACTTTGATGAAGAAGGGCCCGCTCTATCACGAGGAGTAGCAGCTCTCATGGGCGGGGTGCTAGATGCACCATCATGAGAAGCCAGTCCACGGGTCGTTACAAGATAGGGGGTGTGCTGCACATCCATCACAAATTTGAGTCCAGTGACATGCATGATCATGCTCATCAGAAATGGGGCATATGGACAGCTCCTCTTTGGGTCACAGACACTGACTTTGATCTCACCCCAGATGAAATCCCTATCAAAAGGACGCTCTTGCAATCCAATGTTCAGAAGGAGGTTGCTAGAGTACGACAGGACGTGTGAGGCGTCACCTTCCTTGGGAGAGAGAGTCTTGCAAAGAAGGCGATTGAGCACTTGGTAGAATGGCTTCATACCGTCGGTAGCTCCAGCCTTAGAGGGGATAGGTCCATCATACAGGAAGCTTAGCTCATAATTCTTCAGAGCATCCATATTATGAATCTACTCCATGTTGCCTCTGGTGGAGAGCTTAGGTGATTTCCAAACTATTTCTTTGAGAAGTGATAAAACACTCCATCGCACATGAACCAGAAGACGTCGTCAGAAAAATACAACGTAGCATAAAACTGGCAGATCATTTCATCATTCCAGTCATGTTGGAAACTCATGATGTTGGTCAACCCCATGGTATTGCAGGCAGAGATCACTTCATTACTGACTGGATTGTCGATCAGTGCCATTCCTTCCCAATCTATGAATTGCATTCTCATGACTGGGTTCTTCTTTCGAACAAAGGCATCATCATAGAAATATTGATGAAAGAAGTTCCAGAATTTGTGATCAGTACATTCCTCCTTTTCATACTGCAAGGGGTTCTCAACCCTGTGATGTTGAATCTCCCCGAAGTCCGCAACATAGTAACTAGGAATCTTTGGGGTAGTGTGCTGAGTGAAAGTTCTAGTTGACTTTTTCACCATCAGCGGACCAATGGGATCGCGGACATTTGCCATCTTCCATCGAGCAATTCTCTCATGATAATCTGTGGGATGCTCGTTGTTCGAGGGGGATGGAAGGACGACAAGCGAACTAGAGGTTCTTTGCCTTTTGGGAGGATTTGCAACACCCTTGCCCTTGCGATCATGCTGAGAGGAGAACATCTGCATGTTGAACAGAATGGTATCAAAAAATTGTAAAGAAGATGCTCAGATTTGCTAGAAACATGATCTACACAGTAAATCCCATGTCGGAACATCCGATGTAGGTTGGAAGTGATTGGACTGAGTACGAGTGATTGGAACTGGTAAAGTTTGATGCGAATAACACAATGGTGATATTGGATATAGCAAACGAGGTGTGCAAACTACAAAACCCGAGTGAAGACAGTGTGTACCCCGTCGGAACATCCGACATAGGTCGGAACATCCGACGGGTACAGCAGCTGCAAACTAGGGTTTGTCACAACTCGCACCAAAAGAATGAATCCGAGGCATCAATACGTAGAGAATACTTCTATGAGCAATATAGGAGCACATTTAGCCTCAAAATCGAGTAAAAAGGCGTGTATTGCACGTTTTAGGGTTTTCAAGATTTGGAGCTTGTACCTTCAATGGAAGAGAAGGGAAACGGTGTAGACGAGGAGCTGATGCAGGGGCTAAGCCGTGCGCACCTCCACAAGTCGCAGGCACCGCCGCTGCCGCCAGATCTCGCCCCAGCTGCCGCCTCCGTCGCTCGTCCGAGAGGAGAGAGATTCTAGGAGGTAAAAACCGTGGGGTAAAAAAATGGACCCACGCAGTTAAAAGGCAGGCCGCAAGGACCGGGCTGCATCTGAAAATCCGACAGGACGCCGTCTGTGCCACACCGGAAGTTTCGATGCAGGTCGAAACATCCGATCCCCCACCTACTGGAATTAGAAGAATTTAGTGTCCAGAGACTTCGAGCATAGGTAAGATCGCTCCGAGAGAATCGAGGGGAGTTCTAGGAATTGAATTTACCCATGACACATAAGCATATCAATCAATCAAACTAAGGTCACCCATGAATAAATAGGATAAAAATATCCAAAGAGTCAAATCAATCAATTACTTATATATAGACCTATATAGCTATAGTAAAATAGATGATATGATAAAGTCATTTTCAATCGCCAAACAATATGTGAAACAGGTCAAGCGACGTTCCGAGAGTCAAGGACATTTAATTCACTCCGCAACTCGCAGAATTTTGTCTCATCAAGAGGTTTGGTAAACATATCGGCTAGTTGGTGTTCAGTTCTCACATGGGTAATATCGATATCACCTTTGGTCGAATGGTCTCTTAGGAAGCGGTGGCGAATATTGATATGTTTAGTTCGCGAGTGTTGGATGTGATTGAGGTTAAGGCCATAATCTCTCAAGGTTTGTCTCATCCAAAATAATTGGGCACAACAATGTCCCGCAGCAATATATTCAGTTTCGGCTGTGGATAGGGCAACGGAATGTTGTTTCTTCGACGCCCACAAAACGAACGACCTTCCAAGGAATTGGCAAGTACTGGAGGTATTCTTCCTATACACTTTACAACCGACATAATCCGCATCCGAATAGTCGATTAGGTCAAAGTTTGACCCTTTAGGATAGCAAAGGCCAAAGTTGGGAGTCTGTATCAAATATCTCAAAATTCTCTTGGCTACCACTGAGTGGCATATCTTGGGTGCAGCTTGAAATCTTGCACACATGCACACAGTAAGCATAATATCTGGCCTATATGCACAAAGATAAAAATGAGAGCCGATAATAGAACGATATACCTTTTGGTCTATGTCATTACCATTTACATTTAAATCAAGATGTCCATTAGCATAGGAGTTTTGATTGGCTTAGCGTCACTCATCTCAAACTTCTTAAGCATATCTTTCTCATACTTCGATTGGCTAATAAAGTTTCTTCCTTCATTTGTTTTACTTAAAGTCCAAGAAAGAACTTGAGCTCTCCCATCATTGACATCTCAAAGCATTTAGTAATTAAACAACTAAACTCCTCGCAAAAACAGTCATTAGTAGATCCAAAAATGATATCATCAACATAAACTTGACATACAAAGATATCACCATCTACTAGCTTTGTAAAGAGTGTAGGATCATATTTACCTATTTCGAATCCTTTTCCTACCAAAAATTCCTTTAGGCACTCATACCATGCACGTGGTGCTTGCTTCAATTCATAAAGTGTCTTATTAAGTTTATAGACGTGATCTGGAGATTTTGTATCTTCGAAACCCGGTGGTTGCTCAACATATACAAGCTCGGAAAGTGGACCGTTAAGAAATGTTCTGTTTACATCCATTTGCCACAAGTTAAAACCATGGTGAGTAGCAAAAGCAATTAAAATTCTAATAGTATCTACTCTTACTACGGGAGCGTAAGACTTACGACAATCCAAACCTTCTATTTGCCTGAAGCCTTGTGCAACCAACCGTGCCTTGTTCCTTGTGTCTATGCCATGTTCATCTTGTTTTTTGCGAAAGACCCATTTTGTACCTATAACATTTTGCTTCGATCTTTCCACCAACACCCACACTTTATTCCTAGTGAAGTTATTTAGCTCCTCTCGCATGGCAATAATCCAATCGGCATCCTTGATAGCTTCATCTATATTGAGTGTGTCGGGACCCGAGAACGGAGTCGAGTCCCTGTTGTGTTTTACCCGTTCAAGTCCCTGGATCACGTAGCTTGAACTCCACAGGTACACTGTAGAAAGCAGCGCTTAGATAGCTAAAAGTCTTCGTCCTGGATCCCACCAGCGAATCCATCGTCTTCATAGTACTCTTCCTCCGGATACTCCTCCGATGGTCCAACACCTGCTCGTTGGAATGAGCAGCCCCGCATGAAAGGCGAGGGTGAGTATGCAAATACTCAACAAGCGAAGCTGACTAAATGGAACTAAGGCTCCAAAGGAATGGTAAGGTTATTTTGCATAAAGCCAGTTTTTCAAATGTTTTTCCTATATTTCGAAATATGAGGAAAAACGTGATTTAAACAAATATTTTGTTTTCAATTTCTTTTCTTTCCTTCGGCCGCAGCCGGAAATTTCCCAAGTGGCTAGATCATGGTTCTCCGCCATGAACCTATACCCTCATCACTCACAGTTCCCCACTGTGAGGAGAATAAAATAAATCTCTTTTAATAAACAATTTGAAAATCAAAACGAACATTACCAAAGAGGCAGCTCCCCGTCGTCAGCCCTTGACATCTGGCAAGGCTATCATGATAGTTGTACACTCTGCAGAGGTTGCGTGCTTTACCCATGAGACAGGATTTCCCGAGCCAAAGGAGTCTTCCTGACAAGGCATTTGACAGTCTTCCTCCTAATTCGGTAACCCCGCTCCCAACAGCACAACAGTGGGTACCATTGGCCTCGGCTTAGTACCACACTCGACTGGCTGCGGATTGCACCATTGGCCTCAGCATAGTACAATCTAGACCATTGCCCTCAAGATACTCCCACCGGATGGGCACCGAACTAGGATTCTAAAAGTTACTAAGTCAGGGCATGCCCACATAGGCACTCGATGGTCACACTGTAGTACTTAGCTCGACTACCTCAAGGAATCAGTCCTTAGGGAATCAGGGTGGATCTCGCACTGGACCCGATCTCGTGCAATATTGGCCTCAGCATAATGCACACCACCTTGCATCCAGCCACCCCAAATTAGGTTTTGCGAAAACTCTTTTATCCCAATAGCTCCCCGCTATTATCTATACTCATTTGCAAATAGGATAACACCTGTTGTCGCTTTTTAAATACACTCATTTCATCGGTATTTTAATTTTAAATAGGTACTAGTCGGGACAAGTGAGTCTAAGCATTTCTAGTATCACAAAACCTAATTTTCAAGGAGACTATAATAACAACATATATAATCATGCAATTTCTAGGGCGACAAGGTTTGGGCTATAATACAATTAAATTTATCGGGGTAGCTACTCTAACTAAATACTCGTTTCTAAGGTCAAATATACATGCATAATTTGTGAATCGCTAATATATATTTGCAAAACAGTAGGAAGTGAAGTTTCAGCACTTGCCTTGTCGAGCACAGTGAACACACTCCCAAGGTGCGTCGGCAAAACGTTCCTCGTCGCCCGATCCTAACGTACGACAAAAACGGGAATAAATTCAACAATGCATGAAGTCCAAAAATAGATGAATGCAATGCATATGACAATTTTATAGAAAGTTGTTTCTGTTCAAAATAAATTTTTAAAATTGGTTTCACAGTTTTTCAATTTTTATTGTATTTATAAAAATTATTACAATAGTTAATCAATAATTATTTCCTCACAAATTAAACTTTAACAAAACAGTGCCAAAATTATATGACTACATGAACAAATTGATTTGGTAATTTTTACACTAATATTTTAATAACTAAAAATGCTACTAGTTTGATTAATCAATAAACCATACAGAAATTAATATGTATAGTTTTTCTTTTGAAACAAAGGCAGTGGCTTTGCCGTTTCCATTAAGATAGAGAAAGACAAGCATTTACAAGATTAGGAGAAGCTGCTGCGAGAAGGCAGTTACAAAAGGAAGAAACCTATTAGAAAAGAAAGGAAGAAAGAACAATGACAAAGACTAAACAGTGACAAGGACTAGCCATAGTCATCAGACCCGAAGGCCAACATCCAATCGAGCAAGCCCTGTCTAATGCTTTGGAGTACCTGCCTAACATCATGGATCTTTACTCTAAAAATCCGCTCATTACGCTCCAACCAAACATTCCATGAGACGAAGATCACAAGACCATCGAATTGCTTCCTCTGACTATTGGGAACTTTCATCCGCATGCAAATCCACCAGTCCCCGAAACCTTCCGAAGTGAACGGCATACGCAGGCCAAGTCCTTGCACCTCATGTAAGACATTTAGCCAAATAGTCTTGGTGAACGGGCAATGTGCAAGAAGGTGGTTTGCCGTCTCCTCAGCTAAGCCACAAAGGGGACAGAAAATGAAATTTGGCCATCCCCTGCTTTGCAACCGATCCGCAGTTAGGATCTTATTCTGCACCGCTGTCCAAACGAAGATCTTGCATTTGGGTGCTGCCTTAGCCTTCCAGATGGCGTGGGAGAAACTGTCAACGACTGCACCACGAAATTGAGTGTCGTAAGCGGACTTTGCACTGTAAGCACCTTTAGTAGTCCATCTCCAAATCAAAACATCTTCGTCTTGACACAGATTTATCTGTTGAACTTTGGTCCATAGAGTTGCAAATTGATAGAGCTCTGGATCAGATGTTATGTTAGCAAGGTCCAAAATCCAGACATCATCGTGCAACCCCTGACTTACAGTCAGTCTTTTGTTTTTGGATTTTAGAAAGCATAGAGGTGCTATGTCTTTAGGCACTTGCCCTTGCAACCAATGGTCCGTCCAGAATTTTGTGAAGTTTCCATTCCCGATAACAAACCGGGTACTTGCTCTGAAAAGGTCTCGGTCTGTAGCATTGACAGGAGTCTGGAACATAGACCATGGTCTTGAAAACTTTCCCCATGAGTACCAGAGCCACCGTTGCCTCAACGCTCGGCCAAATAGGGACAAATCTTTGATGCCTAGACCACCCAGTCTCTTTGGCCTACAAACCCGCTTCCAGTTAACCAAACAAGCTCCCTTTCCACCTGCAATGCCCCCTTTCCAAAAGAAATTACGACGAAGATTATCAATTTTCCGCATCGCCCATTTGCTAAAATCAAAAACAGAAAGGTGGAAAACTGCCACTGAGGTCAGAACCGAGTTAACGAGCATTAGCCGAGCTGCCTTGGAAAGGAGTGGCCCTTTCCACCCAGATATCTGTTTCCCAATTTTATCAAAAAGAGGTTGATTGTCCGCTTTCTTCAATTTGGTAGGGCGAAGAGGCAACCCCAAGTACCTGCATGGGAAATGCTTGATTTGCATAGGAAGTGGATTGAGTATTTCCTGTAGCAGAACACGCCGACAGCGAATAGGATAGACCTCTGATTTGTGAACATTGACCTGAAGACCAGTAGCCAAGCCGAAGCAGTTTAGCACAGTGCTCAAGGTGGTAATGTCTTGGACGGATGGCTTCAAGAAAATGGCAACATCGTCTGCATAGAGAGAAAGCTGTGACTTGTCTTAATATGTATAGTTACAGAACCAAACTTGGTTGTGAAATACTAGATTTTGGCAAGAACCTAGAAAAATTGTTTTCACATTTTTATCAGCTACAGAGAAATTATAATAAATATTTCAAGTGCTAGCTTTTTTTGTAAAATTGGAAAATCGGAATTTTTGAGTGCGCCAGCCCATTTAGGGGTTGTCTTCAACCTCCAGCCATGACCATGGCTGGGAGAGGGAGGCGCGAGGTGCGGCGCTCCGGCGTTTGGCGGGCGACGGCGAGCGGAGGAAGGGTTGGCGGCGGCGCGGAGGACTCGCCAGCGGCGGTGGCTGGGCGCGAGGCGGCCCGAGGCGACGGCGCGGCAGCGCTCCGCGGCGGCGGCGCGGCCTGCTCATGGCGGCGGCAGCTCGGTGGCCTGGGGGCTAGGGGAAATGGCGGCTCGGCTTTGCGAGGACGCGGGGAAGACGAAGGTGGCGGCGGCTTGGGCTGGGAGTGCCGGAGGCGGCGGCGCGGCACAGAGGCGGCGCTCCGGCCATGGATGGACGGCGGGAGCTCGCGATGACGGCTCCGTCCAATCGATAGAGGAAGAACATTCTATATGCCATGAGTATGCTACTGGAGAGATGAATCGGAATACTACCGCACGGCAGCGACGAATTCAACGACTATTCCTTCGAGCGGCGGTCCGGACAGCTGCGGCTCCGGCGTCCAATCGGCGGCGTTCCGGTGGTCTTCTCCTGCGGTTCAAAGGTAAAATGGATTCACAGGAGATCAAGGTAGGACATTATGGAAAGAACTTAGCAAGAACTCTTACCCGATGCTCCAATCAAGGAGGGAACAAAAGGAAAAGGAATAGCTTGGGTGTGGGATTTATATAGAAGAACAGAGGGAGATGGAGAGGTTGGCTGCACAAATTCTCTCCTTGATGACAACCAATGTGGGTAGAAACTGCTGCACACACCCTTGATGATCATCAATGGCAAATGGAAGTAAATGGGGGAAGTTTCTAGTGATTCATGGCCATGCACAAGGATTTGAGAAGTTGCTGCGCACAGCAAAAGGGAGATAGATTGCTGCTGCATGCAATAAACAAAGAGAGAGCTACGTAGTGGGAAGGAAGAGAGAAGAAGAAAGTAGAGAGAGAAAGGGAGCTGTGTAGAAGGGAGATGAATTGCTGCGCAGTGGATGGGTTTTGGGCTGCTCAATGGTGCTTCAATATGGTCACTAATGAAGTAAAAACCACTGCCATTAACAAGTCAAGGTGGCCACTATAGAACATGAAAGAACGTGCTCCTCTTCTCAATTGATGGCTGCGTATGAATAGGGAGACAGAGAGGTGCTCATGAATTGCTCAAAGGAAAAAGTTGTCTATATGAAAAAGATGTGTCTTGAAATTATCTACAACTTTTGTGTAGAAGTTAAATTCATTTGAGCAACGAAATCTCTACTACTTTAAAGCATCTTATGGTGGTGATCGGGTTTGGGATTTATATAGAAGAACAGAGGGAGATGGAGAGGTTGGCTGCTCAAATGCTCTCCTTGATGACCACCAATGTGAGTAGAAACTGCTGCACCCACCCTTGATGATTATCAATGGCAAATGGAAGTAAATGGGGGAAGTTTCTAGTGATTCATGGCCATGCACAAGGATTTGAGAAGTTGCTGCGCAGAGCAACAGGGAGATAGAGTGCTGCTGCAGGCAATAAACAAAGAGAGAGAGAGAGAGCTACGTAGTGGAAAGATTGAAAGGAGGGAGAAAGTACCGGCTCAGTTTACATAGGCACACGATGCTGTGTCGTGGGGAGGACAGGGGACGCAGGCAAGAGATCAAGGAGACAGTTGATGACCTCATAAATGACCATTACAATAGAAACTGATGCCACTAAGGCTTGATGATGAATTAAGCAAGTGGACGGAGTTTCTAAATGCTCTTGTACTTCCATCGGTTAAGAACAGAGATAGAGGGGGGGTTGCGCAGGGGAGGAGAGAGGGCTGCACAAGGGATGGTGGGAGGAGAGAGGAAGAGTTGAGAGAGTGGATGACAAGTGGGTCCAAAGGAAGATGAAAAGACTAAATAAATAATTGGTGCAAATCCAATATAACAAAAATATACTTCTCTTCCTTTCCCAAATAATTTATCAAATAAAATTATTGAAGACAAAATATAAATTTTATTTTTTATGCTATACGAAGTTATTACGCTCACATGGGTAATATCGATATCACCTTTGGTCGAATGGTCTCTTAGGAAGCGGTGGCCCGTAACCTAGGGTTGCACAGTTGTAGTAAAATAATCATCAAAACAAAATACTTAAATACGATTTTTAGGGATTCATCCAAAATTTAAATTTTATTCTCACAAATATAGAAGCCTTTGATCGTTACTCAAAATTAAATATATTTTATTTTTAACGTAACATACTCATTTTTATTTTATTACTATTATAAAAAAAATATTCACAAATTTTATTTGATGCAATGCGATGCATGATTTTTATTTTTCATAAAAATGAGGATGTTACAGCCGCCCGTCCTCTCAAAATCTCACTCCATCTAGTCCTAGGGTTCGATTCGGCCCGTGTCTCAGACTTCAGAGAGCTGAAGGGACTGAAGGATCAACGAAGGGGAAAACCGGACAACTCGTTTTTCTCATGAGCCCAATTGATCGCTACTTTTCTCGTGACCCCTATTGGTCGCCACCTTTTTGGATTTTTTTTACACATATACCATTATAAGTTGGCTTATTTTGGATTGCCATTATCTCTACTCTATTCTCCACTATTATAAAGCACCTTATGGTCGTGGTCATGGTGGTGATGATGGCAGCGCCAGCGCCAGGGATCTCGACCACCCATCTCATCTAAACCAGGACTGGTTCCTTCTAGACCATTCGATCTCCACCCCTATCCCGCCTGTCGACACCTAACCTAGGGTTTCCCCTACTTCTCCCTTGATGTCACCTCTACGCCTCCCATGAGTCAATTCGTCGCTACCCCCACCCCTACCCCTGCCCTTCACCTAGGGTTTCGTCCACATACCCTTCGTCGGCGACCGCCTCTCCGACCTGAAGCCACCACTGCTGACGCACCCATCTGGCGAGGTCCCCGCCGTCCCCTGTCGGCGATGGGCGCGTCGTTGCCCCTACTGTCGCCTCCTCATCTGGCTCCCCCACTCCTCTATTGCCCACGCCGCCTCCCCGAGGTTCCTGACGTCCCCGATGTTCATCGCCCCTAACAGGCAACGGTCCAGGTGTCGTCCCTCCTGTCGCCTCCTCCTCTAGGTTCCCTTGCTCCTCCGTCGCCCCCACCGCCTCCCTAGGTCCCCGATCCCATTCGTCGTCGCCCCTACCGGCGCTCCCAGCCAGAGAGGTCTGCTGCCCCCAACCGGCGACGGCCCAGCAGTCGCCCATCCTGCCGAGTCCTCTTCTGGGCGTATCCGTTCCTCTGTCGCCCTTGCCAACTCCCCGAGGTCCCCGCCGACTGCCCTCAACATCGCCTCGACACCAACCACCCCGGCAGACTACACCACGCTGATCTAAAACTCCAGCGTCACTGCACCGTCGATCAGCCCTCCCCTCCGCGGAAGTGTCCTTGCATTTGCGGTCAGACCACCTCCTCCATCTGGATAATTGCATTGTAACACTAAAATTCACCAGTCATTCATCTGGAAGTACTACTTCCACTTAGGAGCCATCATTGAGATGGTGAGAGAATAGGAAAATATGGAAAAAAATTATAGAGAGGAAGACAAAACGGAGGAGAAGAGAATGCAAGTCGGCACTACAACAAGGACCGAAATTTCGGTAATCAGACCTGAGAAGAGAGGAAGGCAAGTCGTGACATTCATCGAGGTAGAGGCATCACGAAGGATTCTTTCTATTCCTGATTTGTTTGAGCATATGTAGGAGTAGCAATTTAAGATGTGTCAATTTCATTTACTTTGTGTTTACTAGAAAAGAAGTACTTATTTTTTAAATGGAGCTCCAATGATGATTAACAAATTTCTCTAAACACTATTATGATGGGTTGTTTACATGGAACCCATTGGAACATCATATTCTATTGCCTTAGACGGTTAGACCTCATTGGTACTGTCATAGATCACATTGGAAAAAAAAACAACATAGCTACTTGGTAGATTACTCTAGGCAATTAATCGATTATCTTGTTCGATTGAACTGCTTTCTAAATTTTTTCTCTTGTTTCAGATCAGATTGATGTGGGCTATGGGCGGATGACTCACCCCTGTGTTTTTCACGGGGTGAATAATTTCATCCTTAGTTTGAAGGTAGTTTTCTTGCACTTTGATTGTAGAATTGATTTTTTTAGTACTTGCAAATGTTGTGTGTATGATTAATTTTATCCTTGTTCTTTATTCAAAAGCCTCATAGGGTATATGTTATTCTTTAGAAGATTGATGCATCTTTGTTTCTAATAAAATTTCACAGCATTGCTGTTGGAGCCCGCTGTCATCCGGCCCATCTCATGGTCCACAGCGATCCAACTCCGCCCCCCCCCCCCCCCCCCCAAGTCCCCACATCTATTGGCCCAACTAGAAGCACAACCTAGGCCCTGGCCCAACTCAGCCCAAAAGACTAGCCTGGTGGGAGAGGGGTGCCTCTACCTTTTAAGTTGTGCTCCCCATCACCACTAACCGATGTGGCACCGCTAACCGATGTGAGACTAAACCCAACAATCTCCCCCATCACACATCGGACCATCTGTCCTACACCGTGCGATCTCCTGGAGACGTTCCGGGTTACCGACCATGGCTCTGATACCACTTGTTCGGATTTACGCCAATGCAAGATCACGAACGACACCAGGAGACACGATGTTTGTTAACGCAGTTCAACTTTCGCCTACATCTACGGGCTCTGATTATGGGCGCTCCTCCCCAAACCATAATACCACAGCACACCGGCTGACCTAGTCACGACCGATCGCCGGCCGCTGACCTCCTCTTGCCTATGCTACTATAACGAAGTCGTTGTCTTTACACCAGGGCTGCCTCACTTTATATAGTAGAGGCCTGGTTAGAGTTCAACTCAAACTCTAAACCAACCCTTCCTATTACAACACAGAGTCCATGTAACCTACTTGTATATATATTCGACACAAAACCTAACAATTACATTGCTAGCTTGTTTTCTTATGAATGTTTCTAATCTATATGAACTGAAACAAGATACACTATTTCCCTTCTGTGTTGTCAGTTTTCAGGTATAATGCTCAAGTGGTTTCTGAAGTGGATATAGGGATGTTGTGTTAAGGAAAGTCTCATGTTAAGTTTCAGACGCTCCCTGAATGTGTATGTCAACACCTCATGATGCGGTTGTGAAGCATTGCTTTCCCTGCCTTTTTATCTTGAGTGTTGCATACTAGCAAGGTTTGCGCGCCTCGGCGCGCTGTGGCCAGCGTTAGGCCAATACTATTGATTTAACGTTTGTATTCTGGGTTATTACGAAAATCATACCTATTAAGCATTGTGATGGGTAGAAAACTATGCTTATATACCGCTGAAAAGACACCATTTTAGCAGACATAAATGTTTTACCCTTGATGGTAATAACTAACAGGAAGTCATATTTGTGTGACAAAATGTGCAGCTACAGGATGCAGAAATGATGGCATAATCTAGCTGAAAAATGACTTATATTCTTTCTCACATAAAGAGTATGGTACACAAATCATCACATAATAAACCAAGCTCTAACCCTCCCATAATCTAGATGGAGGCTAAAATTGGCTCTCCAGCAAAAATTGCTCTGCTAAACAGAGCAAGGACATAAACCATCTCTCACAAAATAGATTAAATTCGTCAAATCATTTTTTTAATAGTAGCACATCCCAAGCAAATCATCTCATGTTACCTTGAGCTTGTTCCATTTGAAGTAGCTTGTGCGATCTGTCTTAGAGGTGTTACAGTTTTAAAAATAACAAGCTAGAAGAAATCGATGAGTTCGTTCTCGTCAATAAAAGAATAAACTTTCGGATTAGCACCATCAATGAAAGAAAACCATGAAAATTCTCTTAAATTGGTTGTGTTTTTCAGATCAAATAAGAAAGTTTAGGTAATCTATTAGAAGAATTGACTACAGGAGAGCATAGAAGATGCAACCAAGAGAACAAAACAGCTGCATACATACGTATGTATTCGGTATCTCAATCAAAAAAATACTATACAACAACATGGTTCAGAAATGATCTGCAAGACCGAAGAGGACCGAGGTTTTAATCACAACCCGGTGTGAGTTTAAATGCTGAATATGTGAAGTTCCACTTATGAGGGCAAAAAAAGATTCCACAAACGCGAAAACATGTGAGAGCGATAAGCTGCAAATTAGAACTATGTCACCGAGTGCACTAACCCGCTAATATTTTACGCTGACAAAATTTTGTAGGATACACAGATACAAATCCTCAACCAGGTCACCGAGTCATTGCATGTCAATGTTAATTGATTGAGGCTGCAGAATGTAAATTCTCAACTAAGTGAAATAAATAAACCAATATATCATGATCTTCATATTTTGTAAAAAAACAAAGGTAAAATGAAGAAGAAATAAGATTACATCATGAATTCATGAATGCAATATTAAGAATGTCAGGATTTAGCAAAACATGTCATGGGCATCATGACAATACGTACATTGAGCAAGATGATCACAGAAGAAAAATCAAAAGGGGAATACCTGTATAAGACGATCCCTATGAATCTGAACTCTTGTTCTGGTCTGATTTTGAACTTCTGTTCTGGTCAGAAAGGTGATTGAGCAAACAAATAAAGAAGAACACGTCAGAAGCTATAAATATTATGGATTAGAAACAAAAGAACGAATTATTGATGCATGTATTTCCACAACAAAAGCAAAGATCCAAGCTGCCAAGCGTTGCTTAAAGAGCCTAACAAGTGAAGAGCAAATCATTAGCAAATTTTACTTGTTTTCTTCCATTGCTCTCCTGCTCGAATTGCTATTTTCGAAGGAAGCTAGCAAGCTCAGGGTCGTACAAATAACATAAACACTGATAATCCACACAAAAGCGCCCAAAATCCAAAACAATGTACATTATGGGCCTATAATTCTATAAAATGCAGACAATATAAGGGCGAACCCATCATGGCCATTGAAGAGCATGGCAAGCAATATCTGAACAATGCAGTTGGCTATATTTTCCACATCTCCCCAAACTTAAACAATAGTCCGGAAACATGATCTAATCTAACAATATCATGCCTAATTAATGGGGAATTTTGTAATCTTACATAATACAATAACTGTTTTCCATAATTTTCTATAAGAAAAATTAATCGCACATATAGCCATAGAACTACAACCAAGCAAAAGATGCACATCCATTAAGTAGATAGGATAAAAGTGTATAAAAGAATAATTATACTTTGGATGAAAAGTTGTTCCATTGACATGTGGCCGTATGACCCTGCAGTCAATCAGACATTCAGTGGAAATGCTCAAATGACAAAAATGGAGGGACAATATATATGATCAAATATAGAGGTAAAGGCAAATTTTCAGCTTATTCGGCAACTTCTTTAACTTTTTCTTTTGTTTTTTTCTTTTGTTTTTTTATATCTATATTCATCTGATCATTTTGTCCATTTAAACCATCCTAGATAATACAATCTGCATAGGACATTGAGGTGCTTCGAAATAAGTATAAAACAATACTTAAAAAACACTGCAGCATGACATACTAACCTTTAAGAATATCGCCATGTTCATTATCATAATAGTACAGACACTCTAGATCCTGCACATAAAGCATGAAGCAATTGTGAATTGTGGTGCGCGTTAGAATCAACAGTATAAAAGACAGATCTAGAGCGATTGTGTGTTGAATTTTCAAATTAACTTAATAACCCTTTTTTTTCCATAAGGGGAGTAACCCCTGATTTCCATTATCAAAATAGACAACGGAAACAAAGATAGTACGGCAAAGCCACAAAAGGACCCCCAACTACAATTCTAGCTACTAACAAACGAACACCGTTCTCCTCCCCCGAGGAAGTTTTACAGAATCATAATACTGACACAAGGCCCTCCAAAGAGATTTGCTTAAAGACAACTATTACAAATAAGCTGCTAAAACACAAGAAACAGAAAGACAGTGATAAATTCGTCATTCTTCGCTCCTCTGTCAGGGAAAGGAGTCCGCACTGATTTTTTGAAGATCTGGTCTTCCTCCACACACCATCCGCTCCCTGTA
This sequence comes from Raddia distichophylla, assembly GCA_005191435.1. Lineage (NCBI taxonomy): Eukaryota > Viridiplantae > Streptophyta > Magnoliopsida > Poales > Poaceae > Raddia > Raddia distichophylla. Next base: position 447,340 of record SPJY01020215.1, on the reverse strand, counting down.
TCTTTATCCCCCATGACTCCACTTCAAATTTGATTAACTTAATAACCTTGTAAGCACAAGTATAAATTACTCCAATGTTCATGTCTAGTTGTGTCCTCAAATTGAGACTAACATATAGGCTAGAAAGCTTTAATCCATCATTCAAATATTTTTGTGTTGATGCCATTTATTCCCTTATTTGTCAACACAAAAAGGGAGTGGAATGGCACTGACGTCGCTGGAGGAGAGGAGCCGCGAGAAGCCATCGGCACCAGTGGCAGCGGAGGGATTTTGGGTCGACGGCGCCAGGCAAGGAGGAGAGAGGCGCACTGGGTCGGAGGACTGAGGAGCAGGGCACCTGGGGCGACGCCGTCCGAGAGGCGATGAATAGGAGGGCGAACCAGGCCAGGGGTTCATGGGATGGCGCAAGGGCGAGGGCAGCAGCGCAGGGAATGAGCGGATAAGCGGCGCGGGGGTAGAGCACGCGGACCGACAGGAAGGACGGTGTGGCGGCGAGAACGCGGATGCGATGAGTTTGTGGCGGCGACGCTCGGGAGGCCATGAAGAGGAGGAAACCATGGGCTCCCTCCCTGCCCGCCGTGGCGGTGGGGGTGAGGTAGAGGAGGAGCAGGGATGCAGTTTGACCGAAGGGAGAAGTACGGTATGGAAATCAAGAACTGAAGAATAAAACCCCAAAATTTTGTAAATCGAAAACCCTAGAGTTCTAAATCGAGCCAAATCGAAGCGGATCTCGTACCTTGCGTTGTTGCTGTTCCCCTCTGTAGGTGGTCCGAAAGCTCGTCGTCGTGACCGCGTTCATGCCAGTCGTCGTCGGCGGGAAGGAGGCTAGGGGCGGCGGCGAGCAGTCTGGGAGGCGCGGATCCGTCGTGAGGAGAAGAAGCGGCGGAATGGGAGAGGGAGGCGGTGGTCACCGTGCGAAGAGGGAGAGGGGCGACGGCTAGCTGTCTGTGCTGGACGGTGGCCATGGCGGAGACGGTGGCGTCGTGGCAGGGTGTGGAGGGTGGAGGCGGTGGCGCCGCGGCATGGTGTGGAGGGTGGAGGCGGCAGCAGGGAGCGGGGGCATGGGGCGAGAGACGGGGCCGAGGCGGCGGACGCGAGGGCGTTTGGGTCGGGAGCGACGGAGCCGAGGCGGCGGAAAGGAGGGCGTTCGAGACGGGAGCGAGATGAAAGGAAGACGTGGCCAAACCCTGGCCACGCATCCGTTGCCGATCAGACGGCGAGGAACAAACGGGGCGACGTGGGCTAACGAGCGGCCATTTGGCCAGGTGTCGCGCGGGCAGTGATCTGGTCTAAGCGCATTGTAAGATAGAATCAAATCATAGAAGAATAGAAGAATAGATACTCCTGAGCACAAATTTTTCATGGATGATTTACATGGATCAATTCTGGAAATGCTGTTATTCTACATGAAATCACTTCTTTTTTGGTATTGGTTCTGGCAATGGACATGTATACTGGAATGCACGTGCTAGATCTATATTGCTGGAATAATAAATAAATGTACATGGCGGAGCAATATTGCTGGAACAACCGAATATCTCAGATACCAGATTCAGTCCCACCATTCTGGTCCTCTTTGAGCATTTTGATTTCATCTCTATTGACCACTATAAACCATTAGCATTTGTGAGTATTATGCAATCTGAAATTACAGCTATTGCCATGCCACCTGACAAGTTACGGCTATTGCTATGCCATGTAAATTGTTGTTCAGTTGTTGGTCACTTGAAGTTACTTGTAGATACACAATGTCACAATTCTTGATTCTTTTCAGCTTAAATCAGTTCTTGATTCTCTACATGTTATATGTATAACATTTCATCGAGTTTTTAGAAATTTGTAAACTGCTTTTTTTTCATGGTGAACTTTGTAAACTGCTTTTAATATGAGTTGGTTATGGTACTGGTTGGTTTCATACACAATTCTACTGGTATTTAATTACCTATGATAAGATTTCTGCCCGCCGAAAATGGCAGAACAACACAACTTCTTCTCAAAAACACACAACACAGGCGATCGAGAAGCCCAACGAATAGGAGCCGCGCGATCATTGCTACTTCAAAACAATCACACAGACAATGAAACGACCAACCACCATCTACAAAGCCCCTCTTTTTTATGGTGGCAAATACAACTTGCACAAACAGGCAAAAAATTGGAAAATACTTAACAGTCTGGAATACACATACGTGCTTGCTAGGCCTCAGAAACATAGTTTCGAACTGAGATTATTGATTTGTCACTTGGTTGATTGATTTGATTCAACGATTGTGAACTTCAGAGGATCAACACATGTCAAGAAAATGTTTTTTTTTTTTGCCACACATGAATACCTATGGTGCAAGTTTTTCAAGGTGCAGATGTATCAGCTGACTTGCATACAGCTCAATAACATTGTTCCATATAAGGGTTTTTAAAGGACCCCTTTGAAAATTATCTACTGCCGAACCCATTTCAGAAACCACCCATTCCCAATCCAGGTCGAGAATCTGGTAGAAATAGACCTTAGTATCAAATCAAACTATTTAGGCCAGTTTACAAGCTTGACACTAGTACTACAGACTACACTCTACAGCGGATACGAAGGCACAAATCTGGTAATATAAAGCCAACTAGCCTTGCAGTATTGTTCACATTATTGTATTCAAACTCATGGTTAAAATTCATTGAGGTGAGAGACATGGTATGAAAGATGGGAACAAATTAATTAAGATGGCAAGGAGAACACACTCCAACTCAATACATCTGAATGTTGGAACAATACATTCTTCCAGCAGAGCTATTAATGGCAGATGATATACTCTAATAAGCACAGGTGTGAACTGCAGAATCTGGGAAACAAGTGTGCATATTGTATGAAGAGCGTCATGCACAGCACAGCAGTATTAAGTAGAGTGATCAAAAAGGTCAATGGCAAGAGAAAGCCACTACATCACGACAGATTATATCAACAAAATGCAAAATTGATTTAAGAGGACACACATAATTAGAAAATTAGTATCCCAGCTTCTGCGACTACATTAACAAATTAAAAAGAAACCAACAGAAACAAAAAATTTAGAAATAGGCAAAAAAATATAATATTCTCCTGAATTTCAAATTCATTTTACTTTTGACATATTACCAAAAGAGAACATCACTTCCTCCTTAACCAGTATACAAGCATGCCAATAGTGCTAGAGACTAGAGAGGACAGAAAGGCACAAGTATGGTTATACATAGGCCAGCTAACCCTGCAATACTGCCTCACCTTATTGTATTCCAAACTCACGGTGATACATGCATTGAGCTGAGCGACACGGTATGGCCAACAGGATTAAATTAAGATGGCAAGGCAAGGACATACTCCAACTCAATTCATCTGAATCTTGGTACCAACAATTCTTCTAGCAGGGTTAGTAATGGCAGGTGATACACTCTACTAAGTACAATTAGTTTTTCCAAGTAGTGAACCGCAAACAATACAAATTTTTGCAGGATATGAAAAAGAAGTGTGCATATTGCATGAATGGCCTCACTCAAATGACATCAAAACCATTACTAGTGTGGAGTAGTGATCAAAAACAGATCCTAGTTGCAACCATGCTCCTTCGCTCTACTCCAAAAACCCTAGCCGCTGCCACCTCAGCCCCCTCCCTCTCCCTCTCCGGTGACCTCGTCGGAAGCGGAGGAGGGTGGTCACAAGCTCAAATCCCATTCCCTTAGCCCTCCCCCTCCTTTCCTCTACTCTAGGTTGACCTTATCCTTTACCGTGGAGGCGAGTCTGGACTCTTCGGCAATGGTGGAGGTGGCTGGCTAGAGGTGTTCAGCTCTAGCTTTCCTAGGCTAATAGTAGGTAGCATTTCCTCGGTGGTGGCACTAGGCTGGTCAATGAGGTCTTTTGCTCCCCTGAAGCATCTCAGGCAGTGTCAACATCATTGGCGTGCCCCCCTGGTGATGTGAAAGAGAAGTTATGTCTATGTTAAAAATGATAACTTTGAACCGGGTACGTACTATTTACTTTTTAGAGCTATCATTGCTTTCATTTCATGTTGCTCAATCACTTTTTATTTTCTATTAACATGTTATATTCTTTTGCATGTAGCCAATTGGTGGAGCAACTATGGATGCAAAGTTCCTACACTACAAAGAATGGCAATAAGGATCCTCTCTTTGACATCAAGCTCATCGGGTTGTGAAAGAAATTGGAGTACCTTTGAAGAGGTTAGTTTCTCATCTTATTATTCTCAATTTAAATATTTATTTGAGAATATTTATTTGTATGTCTTACATTGTAATAATTATTTGCATGTCTTTTATTGTAGATACATACAAAAAAAAGAAATAGACTAGATGTGGATCGTCTAAGTAATCTAGTCTTTGTTCAATATAATGCCAAATTGAAGAATAAGAAAGAGAGGGTTGAGAAGAAGAAAAACATAGATCCCCTTCTAGCAACCGAGGCTAATGAAGCTCAAGGATGGTTAATTGAGGGAGGAGATGATGAGCAAGATCTTGAGCCCGCTACGGGACTTACATGGAAGGCAATTGAAGAAGCATGTGGAGCTAATGAGGTGTTGCAACTACGTAGGAGTGCAAGAGTGAGGCATTTGCATGAAGATGACTTCAAGTCGGATACCGAAGAAGAGGTGGATAAAGAGGATATTGAGTTTGAGAGTGATCATGAAGAAGTGGTTGCGACCAAGAATTATGATGAAGAGGAGGACTAGTTTCTTCATCACAACTAATCAATTATCAATTTACCATGCTATGCTTGTTTTCTACTTGTATTATGAACCTATGGACTTTTGCTTGTTTTGCTTATTTGTGGACTTGTGGTGCATGTTGGCATGTTGCCAAGTGCATGTATTATGATTTATGAACCTATGAACTTATGCATGTTTTCTTTACTTATTTTGTGCTTTATGGATGCTTGATACCTTGTTAAGTTTGCACAAATATTCGTGTACTACATTAATACATGCTGATTTTGTGTTTTATATTGTAGGTTCGCACAAAGGTTCATGGTCATTTCTCATTATCTCATCCAAGAAGTATACATCAATGCCAACAAATGAAGGTATTCCTTAATCCTTAGTATTATTTACTTTACATGTTATGAATTTGCTCATATACATGTATTTTAAATTTTAAATAACTGAAATTCCTTATATTTAGTTTGACCACCTAGACCCCGCCTAGGCCCTGCCTAGTGCCCTCTAGGCCTAGGCCCCAGGCTACCGCCCGCCTAGCGAAAGTGCCTAGGATAACACTGCTTCTCCATATATGAACTTTTGTTATCTGTAGAAAATATTTTCTTGTATGCATTGGAGAAAAAACATCATACATGTATACGCTGAATACACGAATTTTTTTCAGGTATATAAATGCTTCTGATCAGAATAAATATCAAATATCATGCGTGTATACGCTGAATACACCCATGTAATGTCACCTCTCCATGGAACCTTTTGATACATATTCATATTTTGACAGTTTTTATATACTTCCACGTATACACGCTGTGCTTCGACAACTTTTTATATGCATTAGCTTAAACTTGAAATTTATACTGATACGTGATATACTTTTCTATTTTTGGTCAAAAAAATTGCAAGCTACCTAGAAGAATTAACTATTGCAGAGCATACATTCATTACAATCTGAAACTCTAAAAAACCAGCTAAAATCTAAAGATCTTCACATGACAACGTCAAAAGTTCATCTCAGTAGTCAAGCTGGTCATGTCAAGCTTCTAAAGTTCATCCGTGGCAAGCTCAAAAGTCAGTTTTATTAATTAACATCTAGTCTCAAAAGTCAAAAGGCCAGAGATGATGATGTGTTCAGTTTGATTGCACGTACGGAAAGCCAGATGAAATGGTCAGTATCAAACAACTGACGCAATTAGAATATGGGGATCGATCGAGGCGACAGTTGGCTAGCATGTACACAGAGGAGGACAAGTTTCATTAGGATCATAATTTGAGCTCAAGGTCCAGATCTTGTGGATCATCTAAGTTCATACTCATCGATGAGTCTGTTGATTGGTTTAGGTCGTGATGTCTCTTTAAGGAAAGCTCCTACGATTAATGGACAACAATGAATTACATACAGAGTAATTAACACACTAAAATGGTAAGTACTCCTACTGGGGGTGGGCCCCTGGGCTTGGGGGGCCCGGGGCGCAGGCACCGCTCGCCCCCCCTCAGGCACGGCCCTGACCGTGAATAGTATTCCCTCCATTAGTTCCTTTTTATTTGTCGCGTTGTTTTTTGGAAATGCACTTTAACCATTTGTTTTGTTCAAAAATTTAGTATAAATATGCACAAATTAATATAAGTCATGCTAACTTAAAGTATATTTAATGATATAACAAGGCACAACAAAATGTACGATACTTAAATAGTTTTCTGAATAAGACAAATGATTAAAAGGCATGTATAAAAGTTAATGGTGACAAATGAAAAAGAACGGAGGAAATATTATATTCGGAGCTTCCGTTAAATACATAGAATACGTATGTCGTGTGGCTTGCCTCTTGAATTCCAGCATACTTTCAGCTGCTTTCTGGGGAGCAGGTGCATACGTACCGTACGTAGCCCTTTTTTTATTTATGATCGTCAGCATTCAGCAACCAGCAATCAGCAGCTGCATATGCATGCTTTACAGATATACTAGCTAGCAAGGTAATTAACTAAACCGGCTTTGTTTAAGAAGGTGCGCTATGAGTAGTTAACTTATTACGAATAAGATGCGATCGCTTTTCTTGAGCAAATCAACATGTATATAAACGACTGCAAAATTAACAAACTGGCATGTATATTAATTTATTATATAAATTGAATAAAGTTGGACTTCTATTTTGTGAGAGACAGGAAGCCTTAAATATGGCAGCCCTCCCAGCGCAACATCAAACCCCAATGAAAATTTTCACTAACAGAAAATATGGAGAAGCTCCTAACCATCTAGAAGTTCATCACTAGCTAGTGAACAGAAAAGAAGTGAAAGGAGGCAAGAGTTTACTATTCACAAATAACTAATTACTATTTTCCATTATCCCAAATCATTTTAGGTTTAAACTTTAAATCTTAATGGGTTAATATATGCGCACAAAACACCATTGTCTACCTTGTCAGAATATTTTTTAGCATTTTTCATAGCTGATCTTGATGTGAGAGGAGCAGGTGCAATTTTTAAACATTAAGGTCTCCAGGGCTGACTGCGCAACTAAGACTAATGACCCGGCCCGTTGATTGAACTTGGTCACTGTTTTTCTCAAAAAAAAATTGCCGCTGTTTGAATTCCACGTAAATCCTACATATGATAGCGTGGTGCGGCTCATGCAGTTCTGTAGCCTTAGGCCTTGTTTGTTTCAGATTAAATTAAATTAAATTAAATAAAAATTTGTTATTTTTGTGTAAGCCAAATGATGTAATGTTTTGTAGTCATTCTTGTGGGGTTTTAAATAGTACTTCTTTAAGTTTGTAAAATATTTTTTTCATAATTTTTTGAACCCGTTAAAACATATTTTGAGGGGGTTATAAATTTGCTACAGTAAAACGCAACTCTACGTTAATCTGAAACAAACAAGGCCTTAGCCTGTGCGTTCGTGCCGTGATCACACAGCGATAAATCCAGATAATTAACCACTTCAAAAGAAATCAAACGGTGGCCAAGTAAAGGTCGAAGTGATCAACCACTATATGTGAGATTATATGCATGGTGATGTGCTAGTAGTTTTCTCAGGCTAATCAAATCTTTAGTGTAGTGCTCGTATATATAAACCACTGTCACGATGTATATATATAACTCAGAACACAACACCATCGCGATCCGTACCTATTTCATTATCCGTTTTCTTTTACTGTGTATCACAGATTATTCACATATTAGATTGTCCATTATTATCTCTGGCGAATAAACTCAATGTGTGTGTGTATAGGACCCCCCTAATTAGGCTAATCTACACCAGGCCACGCTGGTCCTTTTTGGGATGGGTTGATCCCTACCAGTTCAGCGGTAATTGATAGTAACTGTAATGAACTGATTTTGGAACCTGACAGTAAATCATTGTGGAAGTGGTGCCTAAAATGAAGGAAGCTTTAACTAGTCTGTTTAAACAAATTTCTTTCTCTTTTTTTTATATAAGTTTTGATTCGTAGATCCGATGATGTCACCCTTCAATTTTAACTTACCTTGAGGGACGACGATCCCTTGCACTAGCCCCTGGATAAGTACGCTAGCGCGGAAGACCAAGTAGCCGATACAAGCATACATTGATAGAATAAATTCCTGAATATTATATCACAGTATTGCGCCCATAGGCGACTTTAGTAAGGCGGCCCATACATGCCTTAAATTACAAAAGAATTATTCAGAGTACAGTGGACACAAAAATATCTACCCAAAAGAATCCCTATCGACTACGGTCCCTCAGTGACTGGAGCGACCCCTAAGACTCCTCGGGTCCACCATGGTCCTGTCCGTCATCTTCGAGACACGTGTAAGGGTCATCTTCGACTCCATCGTCTAAAGAAGGTAAGTAGGCGAGGTCAGTGTCATCCGAACGCTGGCTAGTTAACACTTCCCTTAATACATTTAGTGTAGAAGGCTTATCTGGAGGAGAAGGTTATTTTATTTGCTTAAAGCCAAGTTTATAAGACTTTTGGAAACAACCTAACTAGCATTAACTAACACTTGTCTTGTTATAATTAGATCAGAGGTTTCCATCTTAATCATGCATCCCGAACCCAACTATCTGCCATACACGACACACAAATCGACCAATCCTCAAACATAAACCCAACCAGCTTACACAATCACCTCAATCCATACCAGCTTATACATAATCAACACACAAATTGACCAACCCTTGATCGTAAACCCAACCAGCTTACACAATCACTATACCATCTTATTCGTTTCTCATGAACTTTCTCCTGGTTGCCCCCAACCAATCCTAGTTCTACCATCCTTCCAGGATTTGGCGAATCCTGTTGCGGACCACACATGCCATGGCGTGATCTCCCCGGCCTAGTAGGGTTGCCGGCCCTCCCTAGCCGACCGTCACCCTGGAGATGTGTGACCTTTTTCACCCCGGGTGAAGGCCAATTCCGATCCCCTATCGAGATTGGTCCCAGAGGGCCTCTGCAGAGCGCACACAACTGGCGATCCACGTCCCATGCTCCGCACGATGGCCACGCGTTATGTTGGAACCATCCCGCAGATGACAGCGATTTCCCGCTACGCGTGTCTATCCACGCTCCTCCTGGGTAAGCCCCGGGCTAAACCCAGCACTAGGCATCTCGTGCCTTAATCATCCCTCAGGATGTCCAAATCCAACTAGGGCAACCCACCATTCTTTCTCTACTTCCACGGTCATCGACCACACCACTCACAATTGGACTTTCCCAACCGACTGGCCAAAACCGACTAAGTTCCCACATAACCATTCCTACAAATACAATCAGCCCAACATGCATCTATCAGTCCTAACTGTCATATGTCAATTTATAATGAATGAGAATCATGAATGTCCGGTGAATATCGGTTCACCGTTCCGTGGCGATTAGCCAGAAGATTTGTTAAGCCTAAGCCGGTCTAAGCAAGTTTTACCCATTAGGTAGGGTTAAAGTGGTTACCAGGCTGATAATAGGCTAACAAGAGCAATGACGATCAAGACAGTCATTAAGGCTAAACAGTTCAAGGCAGGCATGTATAAGTATAACATAATTAACAATTAGGCAATCTAATAAGCATGCATCTTTAGTAAGCAAACAACATAGTTTCAAGAAAACTGGGTAATGAACATGATATTAGCGATGTTAATCCGCACTAGGGAAAGTCGCTGTCTCTCCCTAATACGGATCACATCTAAAGGGTAAGTGTTAACTCGCCTTGATCCGGTAGGTGGTCCTCTTCAGCGTCCCCAAATCTTCTCTCGGGGTCGCCTACGTCTAATCATACCAACAACCAATAATTACTACTAATAATGCAATAAAAACATGATGCATGCTCGGTCTAGGTCATAGCTTCGTCATTAAGCCTAAGATCGATTAACGAACCTGGTTATCGTATGATATGCTATGCATGGCTAGAGCATTGATAAATAATATTATAAGTAACCCCAAAATACGACTTTGTACGATACGCTCACAACAGTGGAATTAGGATTTCTCGGTTACATAAATGATGACTATTGAAAATTTCACCTATGATCGGTTTAAAGTTTAACGGAGTTGACTATATACTAAATCATCCTAGATAAAGAGTTAATCCTAGGTTTTAAGCATTATTTAAATATATTTCTAGGTCAGTAGCTTAAACAAATTATTTTAAGGAGAAAGCTAGTTAATGGTTGGTGTCTAGAAATGAAGTATTCCTACTAGTGCATACATAAATACACATATGTATTTAAGTGGAAAATGTTATTTTGAAATATTCCTAGAATTATTGAGGCACTTATTTAGCTAATATATTTTCTAAGGAATATTTGGGATCTAAGTCATTAATTAGTAAACAAACAATTACCCTAGAATTAACTTAGTCATTTCTATATAAGAAAATTCTCATTTTCAACTATCAGTGCCCATCTTCCATTACAATGGCTACATTTTATATTTTATAAAATCATAAATATCATCAAGTATTTATTTTAATTTTTTCAGAATTTTTGGGACCCATTAGATATTTTAAATAACTTGGTAGCTAATTCTAGGACTAATTAACTGGTTAAACCGGCGTTTAAACGGAAATTCAACTAAAGGTCAGCAAGGAATGGAAATGATTTAACACGAGGCATTTATCAGGGGGCGTTGCATAATTAACCATCTACTTTTAGATGTCTGTTTAATTCTGCATTATTAACTAAGATGCTTTACTATATGATGTTAGAAACTGCAAACAACTTATGCGGATGGATTCTACTAAGTTACTTTGAAGCTTCCAACAATCAAACAGCATTAACTTTGCACACTTCTTGTCTATGTTCATTTGGCACAAGCTTGCTAGCTGAAGCTTGTTCTGAAAGTTGCTCTCTTGTTGATTTTTTTTAAAAACAATTCTGAGCAGGCAATTTCAACAGATGGCCTCTCTAGAATTAGCAAAATATAAGCTCTCTGGGCTACCTTCAACAGAAGATCAAGTTGGGAACTTGTAATGCATACATAACACTTTCTGTTCCTCAATTTTGTAAGAATGGTGTAAATATGCAATGTTCTTACAATTCATTTTTATTGCTTATGCGTAGTTGTTTCCCCCCATTTTCTTCATAATAAATTATGGATTGTTGCAGTTGTAAGAACTGTATGTTTGCATTCCCATTTACAATAGTGTGCCAAAACTTGCGGTATAGTTGTCTCAAACAGGTAAAGTTGTTCCCGTTCACAAGCTATTTTTTTTATAGAAAACACACATAATTTCGTCGGCCTAGGCCGACGAAATTAACTGTGCCACATCGGAGCCGAATCTGTGTTGCCGTTGGTGAAATAGAATTCGTCGGCCAAGAGAAACCGATGAAATTATGGTAATTTCGTCGGCTGCCGACGAAACTGGATTTAATTTCGTCACTCAGATTTCGTCGGCCTATTTTCATCGGCAAACCGACGAAATTATATTAATTTCGTCGGCATTACCAATAATTTCGTCGGTATCCAGCCGACGAAATTATACTGGATTCCTGTAGTGCGTGTATCAGTGGCTATGCGGTTTGGCTCGGCATGAATCTTGACGCAAGAACAACGGTTCCTAGTCGTCTTCCTCCTCTGGCTCAGTGACGTGGCCCAGCGGCGACGGCGAACGGCACGGCGGCGCTATGGTGCTTCTCCAACCATGTGCATGCGCGCAAAAGCTTCTGCGGCTCCCTACTAACCTAGCGGTACCCTCGGCGAGGCCAGAAGTGGTGGAGCCAAAGGTTCGCCGGCGGCGCGAGCGGACGCTAATGATCTACAACCCGAGATACTACGCGGGGAGCAATAGGTGCGGTCGAGGATGCTTACCGAGCTCGGCGACGGGCACGCAAATGGGCAGAGGCGGCTGGCGACGGTGAGCACGTCGACGGCCGAGACAGGGGCAGCGGCGACCTAGCAAATCAGAGCGCCAAGACTGAAATTGATTAGGGCGAAACAGTTAAGGCTTGGTCTAGAAGCTCGGGGCGGAGAGAATCGAATCGTAGCTCACGGGATTGACGGAATCGCTCTTGCGCCGACGAGGCTCGGATTTGGGGAAAATGAAAAGGCGAGACGGCGGGGCATCTCGGGTATTTATAGGCGGCGAACGGTATTGAGGGCCTGAGGGCGCACTCGGAGACACAAAGGCGTGGGCGAAGCGGCAACGGAACATGGGCGGCGCGCTGCGGAGACACGTGCGGCATGGCCAAGATGGAGGGGAGCGGCGCGCGCGCGGCGCTGGCATGGCAGGGCGACGTGGAGCAGTGCGAGTCAGAGCAGAGTTGCAGGGAACAGCGAGCTGCACGGCAGCGGCTCAAGAACAGTGAAAGCGCGAGGGAGAAGAGAGAGAGAAACAGAGAAAAGGGGAGAGAGAGAGAGCTACTGTGGTGTGGGGCCCACTTGTCAGGTTTGATTCAAAATCGCCTGAAAATTTGAATTCGGCTCAAATTTGAAAGTTTCCCTAATTGGGGTGTTACAAATGACCAATTACTTTCCACCATTGAATTGCTGCTTTTCCAAACAAAACAAGATCTCAGTTACCATGTAAATTTGATTTTTTTTAAAAATTCAAATTGAACCCTGCGCGATTTGATAGTAATTGAAAGTAATTGTGATCAATATGGTTTACTCGTGATAGTAATTTGTGTAACCTGATTACTTACAATTTTTCCGGTTGGAACGACAGTAACCTGATTACTCAATTCGTGTGTTTACTACTAATAAAAATGTCCAGAATTAGGGTTTTGTATGAATTACTTTTTATTACGACGGGATGTTCCCATGAATAACTTTGATTTACAATTAATTACATTGCCTGTAAGAGGTTTAAAAACATCCAGAATTGGGGATTCAACCAATTACTGCATGTTACTTAAGGATGTTTAGTACAATTACTTCTGATTACATTTCATTACAGCATCGTAATGATCAGTAAAACATGAAAATGACACAATAATCGACGGTAAAACACATGGACATCACAGAGAAGAAGAATGTGGTTGGGGCCGGCCGGTAAGGTCTTTGGGGATGCAACGGGGATGCCGACGTCAATGTTGGCCGGTGACGGGGACGACGACCCGGTGTCGTGGCGGCTGTCGTCGACGGAGCTAGATCTGGCGGCAGCAGGGGCGCGGTGAGGAGACGACCGGCGGCAGTGGGGGCGGGGGCGGCAATGGCGTCGGCGTCGGGGGCCGACGATGGTGCGGGGAAGGGGCGCCCGGGCCAGCGGCGCCGACGGCTGTGGGGACCGGGACGTCGTGGGCCGAGGGCAGTGGCGGGACGGGGGCGCCGGCGGCGGCTCCTCCCCATGTCGTGCGGGTGGCGTCGGGGGCCGACGGAGCCAGGGCGACGGGGCCGGCGGCGCAAGGGCTGACGACGGGGCCGGCGGCAGGGCAACGCCGGCAACGGACGGGCGGTCAGCGGATCTGGCCGTGTCGGCAGTGGAGGCGACGGGGTCGGCAGCGGCGGGCCCGGCGGCGGGGCGGGCGGCGGCGACGGCGGCCGTGGTCGCCGACGACGGAGCGGGCGGCGGCGGTTCCCCCGCACGCACGCCCGTGTTTTTGGGATGGGGGTGTGGAATTAACGGCGATAGCTGTTGGTTTTATAGGCTGGACCACGGACCAGGTGGTCCGTTTCGGGATGGGCTGATCCTGGGTGAGTAGAGGCAGTGGAGGCGAGCAGAGGTGTTGCGCGGGACGAGCTCGATGGCGGCGCAACGAGTTGTGCGAGCTCCCCCATGGCCACCATGCACGAGCCCAGGTAAGAGAAGATGGAAGGAGGAAGAAGGAGGAAGAGTATGACATGTGGGGCCCAATCGTCAGCGTGGGTTTCTTCCCGTATTCGAATTTCTTATATGACGGAAAATCGCAAATACTCCCAAATATACGGAGAATGGCTAGAGAATGGCAGCACTGAGGATTAGTTGCAGAAAAAATGACATTTTTAATAATACGCAGTTTATAATGGTATTCCTGAAGTAAGGAGACTTTACAATGGCATGGATGAAAAAATCCTTTATTCTTGCGCTCCGGCTATTTGGTAGGGGCCTGCGCCAGCCGAAACGCGCAGGCGCCTGCGCCCCATGCATGTTACAGCTTTTATTTGCAGGCGTGCGGTACAAATTCTAGGGGCCCACCGCACCCAGCGCCACAAAAAGCATGCAGAAGCAATGCCTAGGCTCGTGCTAAGTACACCCATGCGTGCACACAAGGTTGCAAGAAGCATCGCTCAGACTCCTTTTTCCACTGTTGGTAATACGTTTTTAAGTGAAAAATGTAGAAAATGGTCCAAAATAGTCAAAACGTGCAGGCGCAAAAAATTCCACTTTCTATCTACTGTTTTTCCACATTTGCATTTCATGGAAGAAACGCTTCGCGACAGTGGAATTTTTTGCGTGGGGTTGCTGCTATTTCGTAGGCGCTGGAAATTGCGAAATCATGCAGGCGCTAAAAATTCTAGTAACTTTGTACTGTTTTTCCACATTTCCAGTCATTGGAAGAAACGTTATGAGAAGGTGAGGTTTTGCTGCTCCTGTCTCCTACAAAAACAGGAAAATGTGGAAATTAGAAACGAACACATAAATTTAAATGTATTGTGAGGTTAGGCTACTCACCTGTGATACTCCTGAACGGCCGAGACACGGGCATTGGACATCATGTCCTGTACCCTCTGCTTCGCCATCCTCTCGATGACAGGAGCGAAGTCAGTCTGCTGAAGTCCCTCCTACGGAGCGAACCTGAGCTGAAGTAGGATATAACAACAGATATAGTTAGAAGCTAAAATAAATAAATGAACCTGAGTTATTTTGTATCTTACCCAAAACTCGCGGATAACCTGATCCACGGCAGTGCTATCCCCATGCGGGGCTAGCCTGTAGTCATCTCAGCTATACGCTGGTCTTGCTGTCCCATCCTGGGTTATTAGCCCAGGATAGTACTGCCGCGCCAGGGTGCCAAGCGCTGTCCCAGGCTGATGCCTCTCGTTGACATCCACCGTGAACATGTTGCTGCACATTAAACAATAAATGTGACAGGTTTATATAATTAAAATCGAAAATGGTACAGAAGTAATTTGCTACAAAAATATGTACCTGTCACTGCCAATCTAGATCGCCGGTGCTGCCCTCACCCTGTTTGGGCCCCTTTTCCTCCTACTTACCTCAGAGGACGACCCTCCCTGGCTATCTCCAGCCCCGGACACACTAGCTCCACTCTCCTGAGTCAGAGCGAGCTCCTGCCCGGGCTCAGAGGCCTCCTCCTCCTCCTCCGCATGCCGTGGAGGGTTAACGAACCTGCGCGGTAGCATATCCTATATTTGAAAATTGAAGAATAGTTAGTCAAATAAATAATGTAAATCTTGATAAATAATTAAATAATTATAATTAAGATATTTTCGTACGCACATGTAACCTCGGATATTTATAATATCTAGCAGTAATTATCGTCGACATCCATAATATCTTCATTTAACGATCCCACGACATCCGGGTCTTCTTGAACCTCCTGTTCTTCTTCTTCGACATCCGGGTCTTCAATTGCTTGTAATTCGTCAAGTCCCGACCCAATATCAACTACCATTGTGGTGTTCAGTCGGTGATCCTGTGTTGGACCTCGTAATCATCGGTTGTTGGGTCTAACAATCTGCCGTGCTTTCACATTATCTTTACTTTTTTCTGCTATATCAAAGTTTGTACCATAGATGGCCTCTGCTACGTTTTTCTCTTGATGCATTACATCAATGTTGTGCGGCAAAAGAAGATCATTTGCATATGGCAGAGAGTATATGTAACACTTGTGTGTCCAATTATGTGAGATACCGTAATCTTCATAGTCTCCATTCTGACTATGATTCAATTTGGCATGCCATTCCTTTATGAACGCAATACCCACACAACCACGTTTTCTCCTTTTTACTGTGGTGTTCTTACGGAATGCATTTTTCTGCTTCCGAAAAGGATGTCCTGGTTTCAAAAATGCTCGATGACAGTCGAACTAACTCGGTTTGCCACCGAATCGTAACTGGAATGCCTCTGTATCATCCAAACACACATGACAACTAAGCCGCCCATGTGTGCTCCATCTGGAGAACATAACGTAAGCGGGAAAATCATATATTGAGTACATGTAGGCAGCCCTTATACAAAAAGATCTGTTTGTTTTTCTATCGTATGTCGGGGCACCCTCTTTCCATAACTCCTTCAGCTCGTCAATCAATGGACTCATAAACAAATCTAGATTTTTTCCAGGATTCTTTGGTCCATGCACGATTAAAGAAAGAAACATGAAGTCTTCTTTCATTAGAATTGAAGGCGGGAGGTTCAGAGGGATGCTAAAAACTGGCCAACATAAGTATGATATAGCCATCATATTGAAAGGCGTAAAGCCATCAGTGGCAAGTACGAGCCGCACGTTTCTTGGATCCACTGCGAACTCCGGTTACACCCTATCAAAGTGTTGCCACGCTTCTCCATCAGCCGGATGAACCATCATACCGGGTCTTGCACGTTTACCCTCATTATGCCACCTAATTTGCTGCGCGGTCTTCTCCGTAATGAAACACCGTTGGAGTCGTTTCTTTAACGGAAAGTACCGCAATACTTTTCTCGCCACTTTCGTCTGTTTCTTTTCTCCAGAGCCGTCGACTATCTCAATATATCTGGACTCTCCACAATGATCACACACATTTTTCGCAGCCTCATTTTTGTAATACAACATGCAATGGTTCGGACAGTAATCTATTTTCTCGTAAGGCATTTCCAGACCAGCATGCAATTTTCTACACTCGTACCAACTTGGAGGCAACTTGTGTCCTTCTGAAAGAGCATCGCTTAAACATCCTAACAACTCATCAAAACAATTGATAGAGAAGTTATACTTGCATTTCAGAGCCATCATCCGTGTTACCATAGAGAGCAGGGTCACGGTGGTTTGATCATGTAAAGGCTGTTTAGAAGACTCTAACAGGGTTAAGAATTCGGTCATAGTGGTAGTTGCCTGCTCATCATCAAAATCATAGCCAAAGTCATCCATCATATCTTGCATTCTGTCAACTTCATCAAATCCTTCGTCGGGAGGAGTAGGGACAGCACGAGCACAACCACTCTCACCGTGATAAACCCAACGATGATAACCGGCCTTAAACCCATTTTTGCATAAATGCATTCCCATGTCATACCGTGTTCTCTTTCTACAGTTTCCACACTCCGTACAAGGGCAATGAACGTACGCCGTGTCAGGGTTTGGGGTCGCCTTGAAAGCATTATCTACAAATGCATTGGCCTTCTCATACCATTCATCTGAATGTTGTCCGTTCGATCTCCATCCATCGTACATCCACCTCCTCTCTTCATCCATCGATCTTGACACGGGAAGCTACACGTTAGGGTTTCAGAATAGGCTTAGGAAGGCTTCTAAACCCACTCACGAATAGCCGCTTAGTCGTGTCCCGCTGTGGCATCGATAGGGATGAGACAAAATTTCGGCAGCATAACCCTATAATTCTCATAGTGCAACGAAGGCTAAAAAGCTCAAATTCAGCTTAATAGCACTTATGTTATGCACTACGAGAACTATAGGGTTATACTGCCGAAATTTTGTCTCAT
>SPJY01020215.1:381050-427594 GCA_005191435.1 Raddia distichophylla | reverse complement strand
GACGACGCGGGCGCGAGGCGGCGACGGCATGGCCGCGGACGGCGACGGCGACAGCGCGGGGGCGCGGCGGCGCGACGGCGGGGACGGCGGCGGGCGGCGCGAGACGGCGGCGGGTGCGGGACGGCTAGATTGGGACTGAGGCAAAAATTGCCTAAGTCCCAGCGCAGGTTTCAATATATACACTAATCTCAATGGCTATAGGCCATCGAGAAAGATATCCACAGCCAATAAACGAACCAACGCACGACACGTGTCGCACGAAATCTCTCTCGACGGCCGTAAGCTTTTCGATATAACGGACCTGCTCGCGCGACCGTTGGGTGAGAACTATCTCGATGAACTTAAGCCGTCGAGATAGATCCCACGGTCAGTGCCCAATCAACTTTGCGGCACGTGTCAAATTGTGACAGGCCAAAATATATTTCGACGGCTACGCGCCATCGAGAATAAAAGAGTGCGAACCATCGCAAATCCACAAGGGAAGCTAGGAACTTGTCTCGACGGCTAGTAGCCGTCGATAATAATCACATGGTGACGTGGCCCGTTCGTTCTGTCTTTCTTGACGGCCCATAGCCGTCGAGATAGACCACTGTTTGTCGGCTCCTGGCTTGACACTATGTCGACGGCTTATTATCTATGGCCATCGAGAAAACTCTATTTCGACGGTTTACGTTGACTACCGTCATCAATTATCCTTTGTCTCAACGGCTTTTGCTAATGCCGTCGAGAATTAGGTCTATCTCGACGGCCAGTGCAGGACCCCCCTTCGGTGGTCAACATAGCTTAATTATTTTTTAAAAAAAAAATTAAAAAATTCGTTGGTGCTTCTTAATGGCTAATATTGTTTACGACATGAAAATTTACCGTCAAGAAAATTGGTATGCTCAAGTTATATTTGCAAACGGAGTTGCCTATGTAAGGGGTTATATGGGGCAGAGTATTAGTTAGGGTGCTATATAGTTTTATGAAATACAGGTCACAAGGATATCATAAATTTTTAAAAATGCAACATTGAGTCGAAAAACCATCGCACATAGACCATTGCATTGGAATGTAACAAAATATTCCAATTTTAAAAAATTTAAATACAATTTTTTAGTTTTAAATATATATACATATATTATACCTAACATTAATTATAAATAATTTTTTTAAAAAAAATAGTATGCAAAAAAACATCTTGTACCATCATATATTTATCCTAAAATTTGGGACTGCATCATATTTTATTTTTAATTTAAGTTCATTTTTAATTCAATTGATAAATAAACAACTCTGCAAATTATGAAAAATATTTACTAAATGAAAAAAATTCAATGGGCCAGCCCACCAGTGGAGCATGAACTATTCACGACGGCCAAACTCTGGCCGTCAATATTAACACATTCTGATGGGCCGGCCCATAAGAATATGCACGACGGCTGTTTCCTAGCCGTCGAGATAGAGTCTTCCCGCCTTCGCGAAAAAACGAAAAAAAGAGCCCGCGGGCCTCTACGACATTATCTCGACGGCTTTTATTTGGCCGTCGATATTACTTGTACTTTGTCGACGGCATTTATTTGGCCGTCGAGATTAGGGTCTCTGTGGCGACGGCTGATATGTGGCCGTCGAGAATGATTTTGGCCGTCGAGATTTCGCGCGATTCCTGTAGTGGTTAATATAAAAAATATTATTTTATATTAATGCATTACAAGGTGCACTGTTCATGAATTTTAATTGTTAGCGTGTGACATGTGCAATGCTTATTATAAGACATCGTGTTAAGGTGTTACTACTAAATATATCAGGCCCGTATAGTACAGCAAACACGTTAGTGCCCAGGGCCGGTCCTGGCAATCTGGGGCCCGTGGCGAAAACTTATACGGAGGCCCCATTGATCCACCTCCTCATATCTCTTTGAACTTATATGGAAACTTATATCGAAGCACTAGGATTACTCTTTACAAATTTGTCCATAGCTCCTCTCTGCGTTTCTATGAAGTCATCTGCCCGTTTTTTTCTTTTCCTTTTTTCGCTACCGGATGGATACTTTCTCGATGACATGATATCACAAAGCACTGAAAATAAAAATAAACGCATTAAAGGATGAATTGAAAAGAACTCTGTACCGTTCATTCAGTCCGTGAAAATAAATTGAAAATAAAAATAGAATACGCATAACACATACACTACGTATGAGTTGAGTAGATGATGGAAGGATTGGACGTAGGGCATAGCAGATCGCACGGCACCAGATGATTCCAGAATTGCGAGGCACTGAGGCCGTGAGGGGCGGCGTC
This sequence comes from Raddia distichophylla, assembly GCA_005191435.1. NCBI lineage: Eukaryota > Viridiplantae > Streptophyta > Magnoliopsida > Poales > Poaceae > Raddia > Raddia distichophylla. The sequence goes on along the minus strand of SPJY01020215.1, from coordinate 425,315 downwards.
GGCGTCGGCGAGACGGCGATCTCCACGAGACCATGGCCGAGGCGGCGTGTCGGCGTGTCCGTCGAGTCGAGGGCTCGGCCGCTCGGGGCGCTGGCCGCGAGGCGCTGCGTGGAGACCGATAACGTGATTGCGTTTGCCGTTTGCGTGGAGGCCGGGCCACAGATCACGCGGCGTGAATAGTGATGCGTGGACTCAGCGGACAGCGGCTCAGCCAAAGCCCAAAGGCCAATATGTTACGTGCAGCAATGCAGCATACATAAGCCCAAAGGCCAACGTGTTACGTGCAGCAATGCAGCATACATACTTGCATACCTACCTGGCTGGGGGGCCATTACGTCGGGGGCCCAGGGCGGCCGCCCCCCTGCCACCCCCAGGGCCGGCCTTGTTAGTGCCATAGCCACAAGCGCTAGGATCAATCGTAACAGGAGATACGCGACGATTAGTTTTTTTTTTTCGTCTCTTCGCCTCTCACGCCTGTCTCGCTGATTATTTGTCACGGGAAGGTACGTCTCCGATCTCCCCATCCCGGTCAGTACCCCGATTCTTGAGTACTACCTTTACTGTTTTAGCAATAACATTTGATATGTTCCTAAGAATTGTAAAAAATCATATATTGAAATTTTATAATTAAGTGAAAGTATGCTTCGGTTATGCTGCATTTTTAAATTTTAGGACCCAATTATAAATTTTGCACCAGGGTCTGCAATTCCTAGGTACGGTCTCCTGTTTTGCACCAGAGTAATAGAGCAACACATTTTATGTTGTATTGATTTCATCATAAATGTGATGCCATGGTTTACAGCAGCACCATTCACATATGTATTATAGTAAAGTTGTAACACCTTTTATTACATATACTCCAAATGTAGCGATGTTCTATGATAGGGTTAGCGTGTAGAGGTTGGTTCATTCATGGCAGAGCTTACCGTGGGTCGGAGAGTGTTTCGCAAGTGCAGCGGCGAAGCGAGGCGGGGCGCAGGTGTGGCTGCGGCATAGGCGCTCGGGCTTTAGGGGCGTTGCGAGGCGGAGCGCAGGTGCGGCGGCGCTCGGATGACGGGGGCGAGGCGCAGGAGTGACGGCGGGGCGAGACGCATGTCACGAGCGTGTTTTTTTAGTACGAATGACGTGCGTGTTGATTTGTGTCTAGACAGGTGATTGGGGTTTAGGTGGAGTGGCAAAGGTGGGCGCGGGCGGCGATGGCACGGGGGCGCTGGGGCGCGGCGGCCCTGGTGCCGCGACGGCGGGGACGGCGGCGGGCGGAGCGAGACGGCGGCGGGCACGGGACGGAAGATTGGGACTGAGGCGAAAATTGCCTAAGTCCCAGCGCCAGTTTCATTATATACACCAATCTCGACGGCCCAAAGCCGTCGAGAACGATATCGACCAGCCAATAAATGAAACAACACATGACACGTGTCGCACGATATCTCTCTCGACGGCTTAAGGCCGTCGATATAACAGGCCTGCTCGCGCGACCATTGGGTCAGCATTATCTCGACGGCTCACGGCCGTCGAGATAGCTCTCACGATCAGCGCCCAGTCAACAGTACGCCACGTGTCCAATTGCGAACCGTCTCAACTCCACCGAGGACGCTAGGAACTTGTCTCGACAGCTAGGGGCCGTCGATACTAATCACAGGGTGACGTGGCAAGTTTTTTCGGTCTTTCTCGACGGCTGGTAGCCGTCGAGATAGTCCACTGTTTGTCGGCTCGTGGCTTCACACTATGTCGACGGCTTATTATCTGCAGCCGTCGAGAAATCTCTATTTCAACGGTTTGCGTTGACTACCGTCGTCAATTGTGCTCTTTATCGACGGCTTTTTCTTATGCCGTCGAGAATGATGTATATCTCGACGGCCAGTGCAGCACCCTCCTTCGGTGGTCAACATAGCTTAGTTAATTTTTTTAAAAAATTTTAAAAAATCTTTGGTGCTTCGTAATGGCTAATATTGTTTACCACATGAAAATTTACCGTCAAGAAAATTCGTATGCTCAAATTATATTTGCAAACGGAGTTGCCTATGTAAGGGGTTATATCGGGCAGAGTAATAGTTTTATGAAATACGGGTCATAGGGATATCATAATTTTCAAATAATGCACCATTGAGTCGGAAAACCATCGTACATAGATCATTGCATTGGAATGTAACAAAATATTCCAATTTTAAAAAATTTAAATACAATTTTTTAGTTTTATATATATGTACATATATTATACCTAACATTAATTATAAATAAAAATTATTTTTAAAATTAGTATGCAAAAAATAACATCTTTTACCATTATATATTTTTCCCAAAATTTGGGACTGCATCATATTTTATTTTTAATTTTAGTTCATTTTTTATTAAATTGCTAAATACACAACTCTGTAAATTATGGAAAATATTTACAAAATAAAAAAATTCAACGGGCCAGCCCACTAGTGGAGCATGAACTATTCACGACGGTCAAACTCTGGCCTTCTAGATTGATTCATTCTGTTGGGCCGGCCCATAAACTATTCACGACGACTAAGTCCGAGCCGTCGAGATAGAGTCTTCCCGCAATCGCGAAAAACGAAAAAAAACGAACGCGCGGGCCTCTACGACCTATCTCGACGGCTTTTTTTTGGCCGTCGATATTACTTTCACTTTTCCGACGGCAGATACTTGGCCGTCGAGATTACCTAGTCTGTGTCGACGGCGGATCTATGGCCGTCGAGAATGATTTTGGCCGTCGAGATTTCGCGCGATTCCTGTAGTGTATACCTTCTAGAAAAAATATCACGTATTGGATTTAGGCTTGTGTGTGTAATTTAGGCTGCACTCTGATGTATTGGATCATATCACGTATTACGATGAATTTAGATTATTATTCATAACAATTGTATGGCTAAAAGGCAACGCGTAGCATGTGGACAACAAACCATCATTCAACTTCCATGATAAGTATGCAAAAAAATTGCCAAAGTGATTTATCCAACTTGTATCCTTAATTTGAAAAATACCCTATCGCTAGTGGTGGAAATTTGGATATTTGGATGTCGTTTCGGATAGTTTTTTTTCACCATTTTATGAATTAAAAATAATGCATAGATCTTTCACCTGAATACATTTTTTTTATCGTCGGTTTGGAGGTTGTTCAAATGCGCATATAAAGAGTCTATGGTATATTCATTCTCTACTGGACATATATTTGGGTGATTTGATGTTTTTCGGATATCCATTGCACCCCTACCTATTGCCTAGTCATGTTATACATCTCCTACATCCTTTTTTTTGTAAAATTATCTGATAATTACCTTGAATCATATCATTCCAAAATTTATTTATAACATGATTGCATTGATACCATGCCCTTTTTGTACCTAAGGGTTGAACCTTGTTATCCTTCGGTCGTGGTTCATGATAAATTGATAATTAAAACAGGACTTGTACGTCTATGTAGCATGGAACCGGGGGAGATTAATCCACCATGTGATGTTTCATGTTTATAACACAATTACTGATTTTTCATAAAACAATGGCTAATGGTACGCCTGGCTGCCTGCTGCATTGGATTGAAACGGATATGATGCCTAGATTGATGATTGATTTGGGTTGAGGTACTTAGGAGAAAGTGGTGATTAAGACCTACTGTATAGATCAATTTCATTCTTCTGAAATAAGAACTAATTAAAATATTTTATATCAATCTAATACTCTTTTTTCTGCTCTGGCTTTCAGATTGGTGGGGTGAGCTTTAATCAAATCGATCAACGTTTGCACTTTGACATTTCCGGTCTTCCAATGTCTGGTAAGTGATTTCATGAACGTTGGCAGTTCTGCAGAACCCTATCTCATGGTTTTGGAAACAAAGTAACCAGCAATCGTTCCAGAGAGCTACAAAGAGTCCACCGTTTCCATGTTAGATATAGAAGCATCCTCACTTATAGTTCTAAAACAAGCTTAATTAACACAAAATGGGACTTGCGATATAGTACTATTCTACATTAGCGTGAATAATGATTAATAAAGACATAAAACTAAACAAGTAGTTTTTGCATGCTCTCCTAGAAACATGGACTAGTTGTAGTTGCCACATTTCACGGAAGGAGTTTTCCAACTTGATGCTTTGTGGATTTTCTATGCCAACTTAACTTTTTATGAGAAATGAATAAATAATATTACTTTTTCAATAGTAAGCATATACCCCCTCCATCCTTTAATATAAGAGATTATTGACTTTTGGATGTACCTTTTAACCGTTCGTCTTATTCAAAAAATTAGTGCAAACATGTAAAAACACAAGGCATATTTAAATTTCCTTTAGTGATAAAGCAAATCACAACAAAACAAATAACTTTTACTTAATTTTTTTTGAATAAAACGAATGGTCAATAGGGACATCCAAAAGTCAATAATCCCTTATATTAAAGGACAGAGGGAGTAGTAATTTTTATTAAAATTTGTTGTTACTTTTTTATCAGTAAGAATATTACTTTTTCAATAGTAAGCATATAGTAAGTTTTATTAAAATTTGTTTTACTTTTTTTATCAGGATAAGGATCCAAGAGGGCCCGCCATGGTGGTAGTTCATCCTCCACGCCAAACACGTAAGTACAACTTGAGCGGTGTCTATTTCAACTAGTTATATTACTCTATTGGAACTTCTCCTGTAACTAAAAATGCTATTTACACGTCTTGCTTTCGAACTTGTTTGAAACTTCCATGTGAAGAAATCGTTGTTTTGAATATTCTGATAGATCAACAATCAAAATGATAATTCGGTTGCAATTTTTTAAGATCAATAAATATGTGTATTTGAGGGCTATCCAGTCCATTCCTCTGTTCTTTCTGATGCCGCTCACGTTGCAATAAAAGACTAAAAGATAAGGACCTATTTATATCATTCACGTTAGAAAGCCACGTAAAGTCATTTTATTTACATAGCCACTTGTCAAAATATAGTATAAGCACTAAATTATCAATTTTCTTTTGTGATAAAAATATTTTCCATTCGATAGGAAACAATAAAAATAAATTTTCAATGAGCTGGGCCAACCACCTATCTTTTAATTTATAGCCATGATTTTGTTTATTTTTGTTAGTTCTGTAATCACATTGTTCTGTAAGGAGAAAACAAGGGATACAAAGATGACAAAATATTTCCTTGTCTAATAAAAAATAAATTTTCATTGAGCTGGGCCAGCCACCTATCTTTTAATTTATAGCCATGATTTTGTTTATTTTTGCTAGTTCTGTAATCACATTGTTCTGTAAGGAGAAAAACAAGGATACAAAGATGACAAAATATTTCCTTGTACATGCTATTCAATGCTAGTGTCCATCTTATTATCTTAATTTATTTTACAACTAGTCAACATAAAGTGATCCCATAAAATAATGTTAAATTAAATTGCTGAATGATAACATTTGCCTTGGTAACTACTCCGTAAATTTCTTACTGCCTTGGTAACTAACCATATTAAATCTGTACATTTTGGATAAATGTTTGACCATTCGTCTTATTTTAAAAACTATGTAAATATCATTTATTTTGGTGTGACTTGTTTTACCATTAAATGTATTTTAAGTATGACTTATATTTTTACATATTTATACTAATTTTTGAATAAGGTAAATGGTCAAACATATGTCCAAAAGTCAAATGTTGCACTTATTTTGGGACGGGAGAGTCCTTTGATAATCTCTCTCTCTCTCTCTCTCTCTCTCTCTCTCTATAAAATACAAGATAAAATATGTCTAGATAAATTTGAGATTTGCATTTTTCATATTTAATTGGATTGTTTTTTTATGGTTTTATAGCGAAAGTAAAGAGTTCTGCAGTGAAAGAAGAAACTTCTGCGATAGAGCATTTATCAATCCAGTTGATAAAAATAATCCACCAGAGACATTACAATTTCTTCAATATGATGGCAGAGCAAGCAGGGCCGGTCCAGATAGGAGGGCACTTGGTGCGACTGCCAAGGGCCCCCAATTTTGGAGGCCACTGTTGACACCCAAATTTGACAGGAAAATCGGATATGATGAAATAGAGAAAATATCAGAATTATTGGGCCGAATCAGAAAATGGGTTTCATCGGCAAAGAGGAAATGCATATTGGAGAATACCGATAATGAGAAGACTTCGGAAGAAATACGCTTTGATCAGAAGATATGTTCCGTGGTGATAAAATAGGTCGTATCGGTATCGAATTTGTAATACTATAAATAGGACTTCAGGCCTCGATAGAAACACATCATACTCAAAACACAACTACTTTCTCGAATCCGATCGACCTCGTCGAAAGGCTTCAACTCGCAGGTAGAGCTATCTCGATGGAATAATCGATTCTCTCCTTGTAATCCGTATGCATGGCTGCATCATCTTGATCTCATGTATACAAAGCATATTGAACTGTCTCGGGATTTACCGATCTTTAATATGTTCTTGCATATTGCACAGTCTCGATTTAATCGATCTGTAATATGTGTTTATCTTGCAATGCCGATTGTCAAGAATATCATTGTTTCTTCCTGAATCCGATATTTGCAACTGTCTCGTTCAATCGATCTTACTCATGCCTTGTTTAGGATTTTGCATGTGTAGATGTTTTCCGATTAAGATTGTATTTATCTGCATTAGTCTTAAACCTTTAAACCGATCTATTGGTTTATATCTCGTTTTAGATTTGAATACTGTCTTGGCCTAACCAATCTATTCGATCTATTCTTTCATTTAATCCGATATATTGATTAAACGGTTTATTGCTGATACTACACAAAAATACCAAAAAGAACTAAGATTTGTAATTGAATATTTATATTTAATTGCTCTATCTGGCATTAAGCCAATAGATCCTGAATCGGGCTATAAAAAGCCGATTCGAAATAACCTGATCCGACTATTTAAAAGCCGATTAGGGCTAGTCGCTGACAGTATACTCCTTGTCGATTTACAGGTCAAATTGACTGGCATGCTTGGTCTTTAGTTGCGACGCAATCACTGAATTGACGCTTCTACACGTGTGTTCACAGAAAGCTCACTTTTTGTGCCAACATACTTTTTGGCACGCCTGGTGGGACCAAATAATCAAAATCATCGAGATGTCGCGTACCGATACCGAGGAGGCGTTAGAAGCGCTCAAGCTCGCTGCTGAGGCAGTGACGTTTGATGAATTGAGCCCAGATCAGAAAAAGGAAATCGAAGATAGGCTCGCGGAGATCCATGAGGAGAACAAGAAGAGAATGCTAACTGGCTATCGAAAAACCCGTAGTGGCCAGATTACGAAGACTTCTATTGGAGATCCACTGCTCACCGGAGATTTTTCCGAGGTAATAAGAGATCAGATCAATAGCTCTGTTTACCGATCGATGTTGGACCAGCCATCGGTTTTAGGGTGGATCGTACAAGAGGGGACAAGTGCTGTTTTACATAATATTATGACTGGGCAAGCTCCTCCAATGAATCAGAATATTCCTCAAGGGATGAATTTGGGAAAGCAATATCCAGCTTGTACTCAGCCAGGAACATCTCACGCTGGAATCTTGCAACCAAATCCTCCATTGACAATTAATCAAACTGCGATTCAGATGATATCGAATAATCAGGCTATAGTGCCGGCAGCAGAGCCGATTTATCAGCCGATTAATCCGGGGATGTTGACACGAAAGCGTGAACACACGTGCAGAAGCGTCGATTCTGTGATCGCGTCGCAACTCAAACCAAGTGTGCCAATTGATTTGACCTGTAAATCAATAAGGTGAAAACTGTCAGTAATATAGGCCCAATCGGCTTTTTAATCTAGCCAGATCAGGTCATTTGTAATCGGCTCTAAACAAACCGATTACGAAATCTATCGGCTTAAATCCCGATAGAGCAAATAGATTCGAATGAGCACTAAAATATAAATCTTGTTTCTTTTTGGTATTTTTATTAATATCAATATTAAGCCTTTAAATCGAAATATTAGATCAAATCAGAGAAATAGATCGAATAGATTGGTCAGGCCAAGACAGTATTCAAATCCACGACCAGATATAAACTAACAAATCGGTTTATCAGTTTTATATTGATTGATGGCACAATACTAATCGGCAAACATCTGGTCATACCAAACCCTAAACAAGGGGTACACAAGATCGATTTAACGAGACAGTCGTATACATCAGATTCAGGGAAAAACATGCAAGACATTTGATAATCGGCATTGCAAGGTAAATACATATTACAGATCGATTAAATCGAGGCAGTGCAATATGCGAGGACATGTTAAAGATCGGTAGATCCCGAGACAGTCTAACATGGTTTACATACATGAGATCAAATTGATACAGCCATGCACGCGGGTTACAAGGAGAGAATCGATTATTCCATCGAGATAGCTCTACCTGCAAGTTGAAGCCTTTCGACGAAGTCGATCGGGTTCGGGAAAATTTTGTGTATTGAGTAGTTTTTTGGATCCTTTTCTATGAGGCTCTAAAACCCTATTTATAGTGTTTACAAAACCGATACCGATACAACCTATAATTCCGGGCTCTTTGATTTGATCGTATTTCGTCCGAAATCTTTCTTCATCGGCTTCTGCAAGAGATATTTTCTTCTTTGATAAAGCCCAATTCCGATTTAGCCCAATAATTTCAACATATTTCGGCCTTTTCTGAATATCCGATTTTCTGCCAAATTTGAGTGTCAACATATGCCCCTAAGTTTGGTAATGAATACTTCATTAGCCGAACTTCAAAGTAGAAATTGGATTCATCATGCTAGAACACTCCACATTTTTGTTCCTGTAACTCTTCGCACTCAACCCATTTGGAGAACACGTGTCAGCCCAGTAGATAATATGGGCCGAAACTGTAACGCCAAAAAGCGCGGTAAAACCCTAGTTTTTACCACAGCTATAAATAGCGCACCATTCGCCGTCATTTTCACAGTCTCCTCCTCTCTTACGTCCGGCACCGCGCCGATCCGACGAGCTGCCGTGCGCGCGCGTGCCTGCTAGTTGTTAGTCGTTGCTAGCCGGCGTTTGATTAAAATTCCAATTAAACTTCTGATTTTTGTGTAAAATTCAAACAGTGTTCAAAATGCGTAGAATAAATTTCATAATTCTTCTAAAATCGAAAGCAGCCCATTTTAAATACTTTTAAATTTTTTTTGATTTTTTTTCACTTTTTTCAATTTTTTGATGTGAAATTAGGAGAAGGCACTTATGAAACTTACACCTATACTAGCGAAACATGGCCGTGTGCTGATGAAACTTGGATAAAACTTCGATGTAACCTGATGAAACTTGGATGTAACCTTATGAAACTTTCTCCATCTCTCTCTCCCCTCTCTCTTGCACAACTAAGCTTAAGCCGGAGCATGGCATCAGCATTGGGGACTCGCCAAGTTTGGAGTGAAAGGTGCCAGAATTTGGGAAAGATGGTTGCCAGATTTGGGAACAAGATGATCCTCAAATTTATTGTCAATTATTGTCATGTGAATACTAAAATACGGCGTTTGCTCTAACGCAACATTTGGTTTAAATATATCGCAATATTTTAGTTTTGCCTATTGGAACTTGTGATTTTGGCCTATTGAAACATTTTGGTTTACCTGTTCAAACATTCAGTTCTACTCGTTGAAATATTTGGACTTGTCTGATGCAACATTCGATTATACCCGCCCTCTTGCAACATTTGATTCTTGCCTACGAAAAACATTTGGGTTTACCTCTTGCATCATTCGGTTCTATCCATTAAAATAGATGTGTTTGTTTATGGCAACATTTGATTGTACCCACTAAAATATTTGGGTTTGTCTTTTGCAACTTTTGAGTCTACTAATTGAAACATTTAAGTTTCCCTTGTCGCAACATTTGGTTCTGCCCACCGAAATATTTGGGTTTGCATGTTTCAATATTTTGGTTATGCCCACTACATCATTTTTTAAACTTTATGCAACGTCATTCAATTTGGCACAACATTTTAGTCCAAAAGTGTTGTAACATTTTCGATCAAAGTATTGCCACATTTTAAAACCAACTGCAACAACCTCTGCTCCGGTTCGTCCTCCATCCCATACTTATTTGCAATTAACTGCTGCTGCGTACCATGAAACCGATTGAAAAGGCGATTGGCAACACGTCAATCAAAATCAACGATTGTAAATAAAAGGTAAATTGCTGGAAAAGTACGTATGTTTGATTCATGTGTGATATCTTCACACGATCAAGGGGCCAAATACTTAAAAAAGGATCCAACATGTAAACCTACACATAAAGCGTGGGGCTGGATGAAATGGGATGGAGGTGGAGGCACAAAATTGGGGGCACAGCGATGCGGGGATTGTAGAAGATCCCCCAAAATACAACTATTCAGAATTTCAGCTGTATTTTGAAATAGTATTGAAAGTACATCTAGGCCCTACGTGGGTTTTGGTGTTAAATGCTAGGCAATTAAAAAACTAATGTGTTTAATGAGTTGATGGATATATCTTAATCTTATGAAAAGAAGATGGGATGCAAAGAAAGCCACAGAGTCTTTAAAGAAAGGAGAAGATGGTGTGTAGAGTTTACGCAGAGATGTGACATCATCTATTTTGTCGTATGTCACTTATATTTTTGAAAACCCAAAAACAAATTAAAAGGGAATTGTTATATACGAAACCCTGATTTAAATTAATTTAAACTAGGTTTAAGCCAAAACCCTAGAAGACATTTTTGAAAAGTTCTAGAAAAATTCCCATAAATCATAAATGCCATGATTTAGCCACCCTCGAAATTTCAAGTCCAAAGCCTGTGTTTCCATAGTGCGATGCCGTTCTGCCGGGAGCTCGTCGGCCCAATGAATTGTCGGGCAAACGTGCTAGATCCAAGCCCAAACTTGGTGGAGACATATGTCGACGGTTGAGATAACGATCTCAAGTCGCTAAGGTTCTTGAAGATTGAGATAGGAGTGTTGACACAAAAGCGTGAACACACGTGCAGAAGCGTCGATTCTGTGATCGCGTCGCAACTCAAACCAAGTGTGCCAATTGATTTGACCTGTAAATCAATAAGGTGAAAACTGTCAGTAATATAGGCCCAATCGGCTTTTTAATCTAGCCAGATCAGGTCATTTGTAATCGGCTCTAAACAAACCGATTACGAAATCTATCGGCTTAAATCCCGATAGAGCAAATAGATTCGAATGAGCACTAAAATATAAATCTTGTTTCTTTTTGGTATTTTTATTAATATCAATATTAAGCCTTTAAATCGAAATATTAGATCAAATCAGAGAAATAGATCGAATAGATTGGTCAGGCCAAGACAGTATTCAAATCCACGACCAGATATAAACTAACAAATCGGTTTATCAGTTTTATATTGATTGATGGCACAATACTAATCGGCAAACATCTGGTCATACCAAACCCTAAACAAGGGGTACACAAGATCGATTTAACGAGACAGTCGTATACATCAGATTCAGGGAAAAACATGCAAGACATTTGATAATCGGCATTGCAAGGTAAATACATATTACAGATCGATTAAATCGAGGCAGTGCAATATGCGAGGACATGTTAAAGATCGGTAGATCCCGAGACAGTCTAACATGGTTTACATACATGAGATCAAATTGATACAGCCATGCACGCGGGTTACAAGGAGAGAATCGATTATTCCATCGAGATAGCTCTACCTGCAAGTTGAAGCCTTTCGACGAAGTCGATCGGGTTCGGGAAAATTTTGTGTATTGAGTAGTTTTTTTGGATCCTTTTCTATGAGGCTCTAAAACCCTATTTATAGTGTTTACAAAACCGATACCGATACAACCTATAATTCCGAGCTCTTTGATTTGATCGTATTTCGTCCGAAATCTTTCTTCATCGGCTTCTGCAAGAGATATTTTCTTCTTTGATAAAGCCCAATTCCGATTTAGCCCAATAATTTCAACATATTTCGGCCTTTTCTGAATATCCGATTTTCTGCCAAATTTGAGTGTCAACATATGCCCCTAAGTTTGGTAATGAATACTTCATTAGCCGAACTTCAAAGTAGAAATTGGATTCATCATGCTAGAACACTCCACATTTTTGTTCCTGTAACTCTTCGCACTCAACCCATTTGGAGAACACGTGTCAGCCCAGTAGATAATATGGGCCGAAACTGTAACGGCAAAAAGCACGGCAAAACCCTAGTTTTTACCACAGCTATAAATAGCGCACCATTCGCCGTCATTTTCACAGTCTCCTCCTCTCTTACGTCTCTCGCATCGGAATTTTCGGAGCCCTAGCGATCAGCGAGCAGCCATCACCCAATCGGCATCATGTCTCAGGTACTGTTCAAATGCTCAAATACCGAAGCTCTGTATTCTTTGGGACCGATAGGGGAAAGGAACCCATCGGACTTTATATACCATTCCGTAGGGAGACTTTCATTATTCGCTGATAAGCTTAGTGCCAATAGTTGGAAATCGGCTTTTAGATCCTGGCCTAGCCCGATCAAGGGATACAAAGATTGGCTTGTTCGGGTCTACAACCAAAAGCAAGAGCAATGGGATGAACTAGGAATAACTGATGCCATTCTGCTTTCCCTATCCCCACCACCAGCAGACGAACCGTTCATGGCCGCATCGGCTTATTTCTGGTGCGATACTGCAAATGCTTTCCTTTTTCCGACTGGACCGATTACCCCCACACTTCTGGACGTAGCCATGTTGACCGGTCTTAGCCCCGAGGGCGAAATGCTATCGGCTTTTGACCTCACTGCCACCTTGAAGTTGGTACCCGAGAAGAATTTCGGCTGGCAACGCTATATCAGTGCTCACCAGAAAACCGATGAAGTGGATGACGACACAATGCTGCACTCGAGCCGGTTTTGAAAGAAAATTAGTTTTGGTCCCCTTAATCCCTTCTTTCTCCTTATTGGCTTCTGAGCCGTTTTACGCGATCTTCTCAATTCAAAGAGACTCGTGGCAATCCGAGGGGCAACCCCACACAATTGTGGTTGTGTTGGACACCATGATGCTCCACCAAGCCGGTTTTGAAAAAAAAAATAGTTTTGCTCCCCTTAAAACCATCTTTCCCCGGATTGGCTTATGAGTCGTTATACACAATTCCATGATTCCTGGAGATTCGTGGTGATCCGAAGGGCAACCCACCACAATTGTGGTGTGGTTGGACACCACAATGCTGCACTCGAGCCGGTTTTGAAAGAAAATTAGTTTTGGTCCCCTTAATACCCTCTTTCTCCGTATTGGCTTCTGAGCCGTTCTACTCGATCTCCTTGATTCCATGAGAGTTGTTGCGATCCAAAGGGCAACCACCACAATGTGGTGTGTTGGACACTACGATGTTCCACGCAAGCTGGTTTTGAATGAAAATTAGTTTTGTTCCCCTTAATCCCCTCTTTCTCTGATGCGCACGGGGTCGGCCCGATCTTCTGGTGAGGAACGATACGTCGGTTTAGTGTACAGCGAAGTAGATGAATCGGCTACCAACCACGAGATCAGCAACCAAGCAATCGCAACGTCACCTCGCTGAACCGATCAACCAAGTCGAAACCCGATCGATCCTTGAACCTGCTGCAACCGAGAACAAGCAAGAACAAGATGATAGCAATTTCAATCCAATAACTCAAACATGGGTGAGGTTTTGTTGTGTTTTGGGTGAGGTTTTGTTGTGTGAGAATACCCATAAGAGCGAGTTACTACCTAATAATATTGTGCTTGTGCTTAGGAATTATGGTGTTGATCAGCGAGGATGGAACTCTACACCAAGACAAGTTGGAACCCAAGTCTACCACGAGTTCGAGTCCGGTTCGGCCACGGCGGAGCAGTCTGTCTTCAAACGGACGTAGCAGATGCATATCAACTCCGTTTGGGACGTTCAAGTACATTACGGAGAAGCCCACGACGAGACCTTTCCAACGGATCCAGTCGCACGTCCAAATTCCTTCTGAGTTGATCACAATCGTCGAAACAAGAGGCGACCAGATTCTGTTGGGCTGCCCGGTGCTGCGTCACCTTGATTTTGGGCTTCGGCCCGTGTATCTCGCGCAAGGAGGGGTCGCCCCAAACCCTAGCTGCCGCCCCTCCTGCCTATTAAGACTTGTAGCCGTCATTGTTAGAGTCGGGTTTTGCTTAGATAATTTCTGCCATCGCAGTATCGCCGATCATCGGTTTGTGGAACCCCAAATTCGTGATCTTAATACATATTCGCAATTTCAGATTGCTTCTTCTTCGTTCTTGCTTGTGTTCTCGATTCGCTCGCAGGAACTAGCCTTCGTGGTGAGGTCGACCGTGCGCTTGCGTGGTTGATAACGAACGGAGACGGTGGTGTAGCGATTGCAGGCCTAGATCGGTGCTGATCAAGGTCGGATCATCAACGTTGAGTTCTCCACCAAATCGACTTATCCCTACCTGTCGGAAGATCGGGACCCCGTTCCCCATCACAAGGTAACAGTGGTGTCCACGCAGGTCATCACTTACGACGGCCAAAAAACCGATGAGCTCAACTTCGACCCATCCAACATGGATTGGCTCGACGATGAGCTAGATTTTCTATCCTCGCCAATAAGGCCGTCGTCCCCTCCAGCCATCGTCATGGAGTCACCTGCTGCAGAAACCAGCAAGAAGAATTGGTTTTCTGCAGACACTCTCACTAAACTCAAGCAGAGGTGGGAGTTGTTCGGCGACGAATCGGCTTTCCTAGCTAATCCTTCGGCCATACGGGAAATAGCCGATTCTATCAAGGAAATCCTTCCTGAGCAGGTGGCCTCAGCCATCGAAAAAGTGCTCCCCCTCGCTGCAAAGAAAGCCGATTTCGACGCTGCGCTCGATCGGCTCCATCAAAGGGAAGCGCTCAAGGATGCGGAGGCGGAGTTAAAGGGGCTGATCCAAGACACCAACGCACAAAATGATAAGCTCCAGCAGCTAAAGCATAAGGCGGAGTCGGCAAAGATCACTGCTTCCAAAGCAGTTTCACGTGTCAAGTCCCTGGAACTGGAATTGGAAAAAGCAAAGAAAGTCGAAGCCGATACTCGCTCAAGCTTCGAAGAAACCAAGACAGCCGCCAAGGAGCAATATAGCGTTGTGAAGGCCTGCGGCTTGGCAGTGCTGGACGCAAAGAAGAAGATTTCGATAGTACCCGGATCTGCAAGCAGATCCGGGACACAATGTCCAGCTCCGCCGCCGCCATTTATGAATTTTGTGAATAATCGGCCTACGAGCCAAATTTTAAACTGCAATATGTAAATCGGTTTTTATCGATCAGAAAACAATGTTTTATCCTGCCCCTCGGGCGAAAACGTTTAAGGCCTTCGTGCCTTTGTAACAACTTTTATTTATGCAATCGCTTTTATTATTTGTCTATAGGCAATTCCTTAGAACCGGCTTTTGCTCGACAGCAGCGTGTTGAGTAAAATCACATAGTAATTAGATCTGTAGGCGATTCACTGAGAATCGGCTTTCGCTCAACGGCAAGTGTTGAGAAACTATTATCAACGCGCCAAGTATGAAACGATTTTTTGAACTATAGGCGATTCACTAAATCGGCTTTTATAAACCCTAGCTCAAGCTCCAACCAAAACACTAGGATAATACTTTTTCAAATACTTGGTGTTAATCGCTTTACCGAAAACTTCCCCTTCAAGTGTCTCCAAGATATATGCATTTCCCGGAATAATCCGATTGATCCTGAATGGTCCTTCCCAATTCGGAGACCACTTTCCGTACTTTGGATCCCTTGACCCAATCGGTAAAAATGTCTTCCATACGAGTTCTCCTACTTCAAAAGCTTTCGGTACCACTTTCTTGTTATAATGCCTAGCAACCCTTTGCTTATCTCGCTCAATATGTTCCAGAGCCTTTAACCGAACTGCCACCATGTCATCCAGCTTATCTAACATCATCCTATTGTAATCATCGGCTTTTACATTATTTTGTTCTTCTATCCTCGTAGACCCGATGATCGCTTCAACCGGCAAAACAGCTTCTTGACCATAAACCAGCTCAAATGGTGACACCTTCGTAGCTCCATGCTTGGCAATCCGATATGCCCATAGCGCATCCGCCAAAGTATTATGCCAACCCCGCGGCCTTTCATCGATTTTTCGCTTGATCAGCTTTATAGCACTTTTGTTTGAAGATTCTGTTTGGCCGTTGGCTTGAGCATAATACGGCGAAGAATTAATCATTGTGATTCCCAAGCTTCGAGCATAATCGTGAAACGCTTCCGACATAAATACCGATCCTTGATCTGTAGTAATAGTCTGAGGAATACCGAATCAGTAAATTATGTGTATTTTGACGAAATCGATCGCTTCGGTAGCAGTAACTTTCTTCAGAGGCATAGCTTCAACCCACTTAGTGAAATAATCCGTTGCTACCAAAATATACCGATGCCCCTTGGACGAGGAGGGAAATATTTCACCGATCATATCAATACCCCATCCCCTAAAAGGCCACGGCTTCACAATCGGATGTAAAATTGATGCAGGCGCATGTTGGATATTCCCAAATTTCTGACAGTCCTTGCAACCCTTATAATATTTGAAGCAATCTTCCACCATTGTTGGCCAAAAATATCCCACACGCTTCAACATCCATCTCATCTTATAGGCCGACTGATGAGTTCCACAAAGTCCCTTATGAACTTCTCCGATCGCAATTTTAGCCTCCTCTTCACTCAAGCACTTAAGCAATAAACCATCAAAACTCCGATAGTATAACTTGTCACCGATCAGCACATACCTCTGAGCCTTTCGTTTAATCCTCCTATCGGCTTTCCCCTATTGATTTTTAAGATAACCGATGATCTCAGCCTGCCAGCCAATCGGAACTGGACTTATAATCGAAATAATTTCTAACCCCATGATCGGTAATTTATAACCTGATGCTTCCTGAGCTAAGTCATTGGCTTCACAATTTTGTTCCCTCGGAATATGACGAATTGTAAACATGCTGAAATATTTAGCCAAATCAGAAGCTCTATCCAGATACCCACGAAGCAAATCACTATGACATTGGTATTTACCGATCATCTGAAAAACCACTAATTGTGAATCTCCAAACACCTCCACAGTGATAGCACCAGCTTGAATTAACCACTCCAACCCCTGAATCAAAGCTTCATATTCCACTTGGTTGTTGGTCAACCCGAAATCTACTGTTACACTGAATCGGTAAGGAACACCACCTGGAGAGACAATAAAAATACCGATTCCACATCCCTTCTCACAAACCGATCCATCAAAGAACATTACCCATGGCAACAGAGTTGCAATATTAACATCTTGATGATGCGTGACGAAATCGGCTAATACCTGCCCCTTGACGGCTTTTGGGGATTCATAAGTCAGATCAAACTCGATGAGAGTATATGCCCACTTCCCTAGACGCCCTTTGATTATCGGGGCATTAAGCATGTATTTGACAACATCGGCTTGACATACCACTTTGCATTCAGCACCGAGCAGATAATGCCTTAGTTTAGTGCAAGCAAAGTATAAACACAGGCAATACCTTTCTACTATCGTGTATCGGGTTTCTGGATCTAATAGCTTTCTGCTTAAATAGAAAACGGCATGTTCTTTACCATCGATTTCTTGGACCAGAACTGCACCTACTGTTTTATCCGATACCGATAGATATAATTTGAACGGTAAATTTTCCTTTGGAGCGACCAGAACAAGCGGATTCATCAGGTATTCTTTGATGTTATCAAACGCCTTCTGCTGCTCCGGTCCCCAAACAAACTTATCGGCATTTTTTAATTTGAGCAGAGGAGAAAACGGGATGATTCTTTCCGATAAATTTGAAATAAACCTCCTCAAGTAATTAATTTTACCGATAAGCTCTTGTAGACGAACCTTCGAATCAGGAGGCTTAGTACTCATGATCGCCTTAACTCTATCGGGATGGACTTCAATTCCTCTCTGATGTACCATGAAACCCAGGAATTTGCCGGCCGATACTCCGAAAGCACACTTCTTCGGATTCATTCTCATACCATATTTTCGAAACCGATCCAACACGGTCACAAAATCAGCCAAGTGTTGCTCTTCCTCTTGAGATTTAATTACCACATCGTCAATGTAGATTTCAACCAATTTACCGATTAGATCATGGCAGATTAAGTTCATCCCTCTTTGATAAGTAGCTCCAGCGCTGATCAGCCCGAAAGTCATGACAACCCACTCAAACAAGCCGATAGCTCCAGGACACCTAAACGCAGTCTTGTTGACATCTTCTTCGGCCATAAAGATCTGATTGTAACCAGCATTACCATCCAAAAAGCTGATAATCCGATTGCCCGAAGCAGCATCAATCAGACGATCGGCAATCGGCATCGGTTATTCATCTTTATATGTTGCCTTGTTCAAGTCCCTAAAATCGATGCATACCCGAATTTTATCAGAATCTTTCTTACCAACGGGCACTATATTAGAAATCCAATCGGCATACTTTCACGGCCGAATAAACTTCGCATCTAACAATCTCTGGATTTCAGCCTTCACTTGATCGTAAATTTTCCAATTGATCCTCCTTGGCGATTGCTTTACTGGCCGAAACCCAGGCTTCATCTTTATCTTGTGCTCAACTATGGATCGGTCCAGACCAGGCATTTCATGATATTCCCAAGCGAAACAATCAACCCGATCCTTAAGTATCTGAATAAGCCGATCCTTATATTCTCGTGGCAACTTTTAACTGATGTAAGTGGGCCTCTCTTTACCATCGGTTCCAATATCGACCCTTTCAAGTTCATCAGCCGATATAAAACCCTGGCCCATCTTATACTCAATGCCCTCTAGAGCCGCGGTTCCCATAAAAAACCCTCACATCCTTGGGTTACCGATTGCCCTTCTAGAGTCGTCGGTTTGAACCCCAATTTACTAACACTGAGGAAACCACAATCTTCTAAGGGTTTTCCCGATAGTGTCTCTAGATTATGATGTATCGGCACAATCGGTTTCAGCGGTCAGAGATTCTCCTTTCACCACGTCTACTTGATCGCCAATCCACTGAATTAGAATTTGATGCAATGTCGATGGAATGCAGCAATTGGCGTGTATCCAATCTCTCCCCAACAGCACATTGTAACTTCCCTTTCCTTCAATTACGAAGAACGCTGTCTGGATTGTCTTGCTCCCTATGGTAAGTTCCACGAACAAAACTCCCTTTGCTTCAGTCGGATTTCCATTGAAGTCACCCAAGACCATATTGGTCTTGACCAAGTCCTCTGTAGATTTACCGATTTTCCGGCATACCGAATATGGCATTAAGTTCACCGTAGCTCCGCTGTCTACCATCATTCTGGAAATCAGTTTACCATTCATATACCCCATGATAAACAATGGCTTAAGATGTAATCGGGAATTCTATGGCTTATTAAATATAGCGTCTTCAGCCCCGACCACTAGCTCTGCAGCAGCCTCCTCATAATCACACATGAACTCCCGAGGCAGCACGCACACCATGTTAGTGGCGATCGACACCTCATCGGCATCCTTTTCAATAATGACAGCTGAGCGCAGCTTGGGCCTCCACTCCTGCTTGCCCCTAGCCGGTTTCATCGGCTTTACCTGCTCTAAAAGAGCATCCCTGAACTTTTCGGCCTCGGCTTCCTTAGCTTCGGCGTTCCTCATCCGCTGTAAGCGCCGCTTCTGGGATTTGGTGATTCCACTCGGGCACCACTGAGGCAACGGCACTTTGGGAGGCCGATGTACATCGGTAGTTCCATTCACTGTAACGTTATCGGTTTCGTCATTAGGGAACACTAGCCGATCTTTTACCGATGTTCTCTTCGGAGGAATAAAGGCGTGACTCATCGGGCAATTTTCCAGAGTGGGCAAAGACATCCTCTCTTCCCAGCAGTACCGGAAAAAAGGACAATCCCAGTGTTCCATCTCCTAACCCTGATCATTTGGATCCCTTTTAACAGCATCTTGAGTACCTGATTCAATGCTCTTGCGAGGCGTCTCCTTTGCCATCCTGTCGTATTTTTTCATCAACTGATCCAAGGTTGGCATCGGCCTGGTAGCACGAATCGGATTGCGATCATGTCAGCGAACCACCTCGTGCCACTCACCGGTCCTTTTGGCACCTCGCCAGCCTGAGGATCGGATTTGCAATTCCGGCTTTTCCTCCACCACGATCCTTTTAGACCCGACGAGTACCTTAAACCGATTAGAGCTTTCAGTCTCATCGGCTTTTCGCTTCGCGTCCACCATCCCAACAAAACCGATAGGGAACGGCTCTGTGTCGATCTGGGAGTTTTTACTTTGATAGCGAAGTTGGCCACTTTCAATCGCCTTCTGTACTATTTGCTTGAACACATTGCACTCGTTAGTGGCGTGTGAGTAGGAATTGTGCCACTTACAGTACTTTCGCTTCTTCAGCTCTTCCAGGGGAGGAATTACATGACCCTGCTTTAGCCGAATCTGCTTCTCTTGCAATAGATGATCGAAAATTCGATCACATTTGGATGTATCGAAAGAATACTTGCTCTTCTCAGCACCCTTCGGCTTTATCCATCCAAGATCAAATTCTTTCTTATTACTTACCCATTCGGCCACGTAGGCCCCCATATCTTCATCATTCGAGTCATCGGATTCTTCACCTTCATCAGCATCAGCCACATTGATCGCTTTCTCTTTGCCCTTGTTATTATTGTTGTTCCGATACTCCCTTTGACCTGGGTAAGAGTTGTAAGAGAATCGGCTTTCATAAAGCGCGATTTTGTGTGCCAGATGCGATATATCGGCAAACTCCTGGTTGCCCACTTTCTTTTGGTTGACAGGCAATAGACCCTTAAAAGCCAATTCCGCCAACTCGTTGTCAGGCTGAGAAAGGCTATAGCACCGGTTCCTCACCTCCCGAAACCGACGCAGATAGTCATTCACTGATTCACCGAACTTCTGCTTGATCATCATTATATCGGTAATCCTTGCTTCGTTCTCCCAGGAAGTATTCGTGGAATTTCTTCTCCAGATCTGGCCAGGATGTGATACTGTTCGGCGGAAGCGACGTGAACCAGTTAAAAGCCGATCCCGATAAGGACAACGGGAATAATCGGCATTTGAGAGTATCTTTTGAAGCAGCCTCCCCACACAGTGTGAGGAATCTAGCAATATGCTCACGCGCGGAGGTGTTATCGCTCCCGCTGAATTTGGCATTAGCGAAATCAAGAACTCGATACTTGTGGGGGTATTCCGTCTCATTGAAAGCCGATGGATACGGCATAGTATAGTGAGGCGCAATCTTAGGAGTGTTGAACCCGCACTGTTTCATCATGTTGTAGACCAGGTTCTTTGTCATCTCTTCAAGGTTTTCATTTACCCCACGATTCATCGGCTGATAGATCGGATCTGGGATCGGAACCATAGCCTGATGATTGGGCACTGTCTGAATCGGAGTTGGATTAACAACCAGCGGGGGACTCAATTGGGAAGACCCAGCGTTCGATGCCCCGGGCTGAGCATAAGCTGGATATTGGCCCCCTGGATATACCCCTTGAGTGATATTCCGATTCATCTGGTGGGTTTGGCCAGCCATCATGTTATGAAACGCAGCATTTGCCCCCTCCTGGACGATTCGCCCTAGAACCGATGATTGATCAAGCATCAATCGGTAAACAGAGCTGTTAATCTGATCCCTAATAATTTCGGAAAAATCGCCCGTGAGCAACAGATCTCCGATGGAAGTCTTCGTAACTTGGCCACTGCGTGTCTTTGATATCCAGTGAGCATTCTTTTCTTGTTTTCTTCATGAATTTCTGCGAGTCTGTCTTTGACTTCTTTCTTTTGATCCGGGCTCAATTCGTCAAACGTCTCCGCCTCGGCGGCGTGGTTGAGCGCCTCCAGGACCACTTCGGTATCGGTGCGCATCATCTTGTCGGTTTTGATCTTGGTCCCACCGGGCGTGCCAAAAAGTATGTTGACACGAAAAGTTAGCTTCTCGCGAACACACGTGCCGAAGCGTCAACTCTGGGGTTGTGTCGCAACGAGGAAACCAAGCGTGCCAGTCAATTTGACCTGTAAATTGACAAGGAGAAAATTATCAGTAATATTACCCTAATCGGCTTTTTAAATAGCCAGATCAGGTCTTCTATAATCGGCTCTAATCTATCCGATTATAGGTTCTATCGGTTTAATGTCCGATAGAGCGAGTAAATTCAGAATAACAATTAAATTCGAATCTCATACTTCTTTTTGATATTTTATTAATATATTAGCAGTAAATCTTTGTATCAATACATTAGATTAAACCAAGAAATAGATCGAATAGATTGGTCAGGCCAAGACAGTATTCAAATCCAAATCTAGATATAAACCAATAAACCGATTCAAAGATCTAGAGGCTAATAAGGGTAGATATAACGCTAATCGGCAAATGTTTATAGATGCAAATTCCTAACAAGGCATACACAAGATCGATTAAACGAGACAGTTGCATATATCGAATTTTGGAAAAGCATGCAAAGCACTTGATGATTGGCATTACAGGATAAAAAACGTATTACAGATCGATTACATCGATACAGTGCAATATGCAAGAACACATCAAAGATCAGGAAGTCCCGAGACAGTCTGACATGCGTTGTATACATGAGATCAATATGATACAGCCATGCATACGGGTTACAAGGAGAGAATCGATTATCTCATCGAGATAGCTCTACCTGCGAGTTGAAGCCTTTCGACGAGGTCGATCGGATTCGAGAGAAAGTTTTTGTGTATTGAGTATTAGGTCCCTCTTTCTCGCGGTCTAAGGTCCTATTTATACTATTACAAAGACGAAGACGATACCGATGCGACCTATTTGTCCGCTTCGAACTTCCGATCAAATCGTATTTCTTCCGAAGTCTTGTGTCCATCGGTTTCTTTAATGTGTCCTTCTTCCTTACCCACGAAGCCCATTTCTGATTTGGCCCAATAATTCTAACATATTCGGCCTTTTCCGATTATCCGATTTTCTGCCAAATTTGGGTGTCAACATATGCCCGTAAGTTTGGCAATGAATATTTCATTAGCCGAACTTTCAAGTAAAAATCGGATTTACCATACAAGAACATTTCACATTTCTACCCCTGTAATTCCTCAGTTTCAGCCCATTTAGAGAACACGTGTCAGCCCAGCAGACAATATGGGCCGAAACCGTAACGCCAAAAAGCACGGTAAAACCCTAGTTTTTACCATGGCTATAAATAGCGCACCACCCGCCGTCATTTTCATGCTCTCCTACTCGCGCACGGTTCTCGCATCGGAATTTCCGGAGCTCTCAGCAATCAGTGCACAGCCAATTCTCCCCCAACTCTCAATCGGCATCATGTCTCAGGTACTCTTCAAATGCTCAAACACTGAAGCTCTGTATTCTTTGGGACCGATAGGAGAAAGGGACCCATTAGACTTCATATACCATTCCGTAGGGAGACTTCCATTATTTGCCGATAAGCTTAGTGCCAACAGTTGGAAATCGGCTTTTAGATCCTGGCCTAGCCCGATCAAGGGATATAAGGACTGGCTCATTCGGGTCTACAACGAAAAACAAGAGCAATGGGACGAACTAGAAATAACCAATGCCATCCTTCTTTCTCTATTTCCGCCACCAGCAGACGAACCATTCATGGCCGCATCGGCTTATTTCTGGTGCGACACCGCAAATGCCTTTCTTTTTCCGACTGGACCGATCAGCCCCACACTCCTGGATGTAGCTATGTTGACGTAGCCATGTTGACCGGCCTTAGCCCCGATGGCGAAATGCTATCGGCTTTTGACCTGACTGCCACCTTCAAGTTGGTACCCGAGAAGAATTTCGGCTGGCAACGCTATATCAGTACTCACCAGAAAACCGATGAAGTGGATGACGAAGAGCACATTGCTTTCTTGAACATGTGGCTCGATCGGTTCTTCTTCTGCGGCCCGTCACTCAGCCCGAGCAAGGTATACCAGGTAGTGGCCGAAGCATTGGCATCAGGCCAAAAACTAGCAATCGGGAAATATCTGCTAGGAGCCACCTACAGGATGATGCATGAGACCAGGGAAGGTCTCTGCTCACCAAAAGCTCAGCACTGAGTTGGCAATCTCGGCGGACAGTTCTAGTTTATCGGGTTATTCCTGAAACTCCATATATACAATTCTCTTGGTGAACTAGACTTCGGTCTGCAATTTCCAAGCGAGAATAAATTCGATAAGACAGATCGGCCATGCAGATCCTATGGAGAGATGATATCAGTCAACTGCAACCGCCGACGCCTCAATCAAGACGATCTTGCTAATTCTTTAGCTGCCCTCTTCACAATGTCAGAATCGGAATACGGATTACAACAGTTCAATCCCTATACCGATCTTGATAGATATCCGATTCCTTCGTTTTTCTGATTGGAAAACACTTTGAAAGGAGCAGCTCTAGTAGCATACAAGGAATTCATTTCTCCAGGGATTTTCTTTGCCATCCTGAGCACAAGGACCCACATCAAAAAACCATCTTATGAGTTCTACCATCCGACCGTGGTTGCTCGGCAGTTCAACCTTGGGCAAGATATCCCCGATCTCTTCATTTACCGCCAACTGAATGCCAGGGAGGATCTAAGCCCTCAATCGGCTTATGGGATTCTTTCAGCTGCCCACATCGATTTTGATATGCCATTGGAATTTAGAATGTGGGCTGATACCTCGCCAAAGTTCGATGACTGGTGGGAAGCCATCGCAAAAAATATTTATTCTACAAAAGGCGGAGCTTCAACCTTAATCGAACAAGTCACTGGCCGAAAGAAAACCTGCAAACCCAACTGGCCTAAGATCGCAGGCAAGACAGAGGCTTTGTGAAAATCAGAAACTAGCAGCTCAAGTAACACCGATTTCGATAGCTCTGATCAAGACAAAGAAGAAAATTCCTCAGAATCGGGACCTTCCTCATCAGATTCAGACGATGAAAGAACAGAATCCCAAATCCATGCGTCGTCTTCTTGCAGCGAGGTTACTAACTTGCGTGCGTCTGCTAACTCTCACTGTTCCTTTCCGATTATTAACCCTTTGCATATTTTCAGAGCGGCGAGAAGCGTCCGAAGGCTAAACTGATCGGGGAAGCGGCCGGTCAACTTCACTCTACAGCAAAGTCTGCATCGGCCTTTGCCCAAGGCTCCTCCCAACAATCCAAGAAAAGAGGTATAATCGGCTTATGATTACATACCTGTAAATATCCGATTTCTCATTTGACTTTCTTTAATAGGGAAACAGGAAGAAACTGGCCGGTAAAAAGCCGAGGCTTCCAAAGGTGCGTACTCCTGATAGCACCAATCTATCTGTGACACAGTAAGCCCTAAATCTTGCAAGCTCAATCTTCTCTATCGGTACCCTTTAGTCATCAGAATTTGGATTCCAGGATACTTCCCCCATTTCCAAAAAGAAAGATGGCACTCCTGCTCCTCCTCCAGCGTCGCAAACGCCACCGGCCTTCAACCCCCAAGGCGTAATCGATATTCACATTTATCTCCTAAATTCATCCAATTGCCGATTTTGTCATAACTTCAATTTTTCTCTTTTCTTCAGTATATGTTCCAACCTCGTAGCCCAGTGTGAGTAACTGTGGCCTCTACGCAGGTTATTACATATGACGGAGGAAAAACCGATGAGCTCAATTTCAATCCGTCCAGTATGGATTGGCTCGACGACGAGCTGGACTTTCTATCTTCGCCGATAAGGCCGTCGTCCCCTCCAGCCATCGTCACGGAGCAGCCCGCTGCAGAAACCAGCAAGAAGAATCGGTTTTCTGCAGATACTCTCACCAAGCTCAAACAAATGTGGGAGTTGTTCGGCGACGAATCGGCTTTCCTGGCTAATCCTTCGGCCATACGGGAAATAGCCGATTCCATCAAGGAAATTCTTCATGAGCAGGTGGCCTCAGCCATAGAAAAGGTGCTTCCCCTCGCTGCAAAGAAAGCCGATTTCGATGCGGCACTCGATCGGCTCCATCAAAGGGAAGTGCTCAAGGACGCGGAGGCGGAATTAAAGGGATTGATCCAAGATGCCAACGCACAAAATGACAAACTCCAGCAGCTGAAGCATAAGGCGGAATTGGCAAAGATCGCCACTTCCAAAGCAGTTTCACTGGTCAAGTCCCTGGAACTGGAATTGGAAAAAGCGAAGAAAGCCGTAGCCGATATTCGATCAAGTTTCGAAGAAACCAAGATAGCTGCTAATTAAAGAGCAATATAGCGTAGTGAAGGCCTGCGGCTTAGCAGTGCTGGACGCTAAGAAGAAAATTCCGACAGTACCCAGATCTGCTGAGGAAGATACTGATATTATCAACCAGATCCGGGACACAATGTCCAGCTCCGCCGCCGCCATTTACGAATTTTGCGAGTAATTGGCCTACGAGCCAAATTTTACTGTTATGTGCGAATCGGTTGCTTTACCGATTAAGAAACAATGTTTGATCTTGCCCCTTGGGCGAAAACAATTAAGGCCTTCGTGCCTTTGTAATAACTATTTCTTCATGCAATCATTTTTATCTTATGTCTTTTGGCGATTCACTTAGAATTGGCTTTTACTCCACAGCAATGAGCAAAATTGCATAATAATTAGATCTGTAGACGATTCCCTGAGAATCGGCTTTACACCAACAGCAACGTGTTGAGAAACTTTCAATGCGCCAAGTGCAGAACGACTTTTGAACTACAGGCGATTCATAAAATCAGCTTTTACAAACCCTAGCTCAAGCTCCGAGCCAAACGCTAGGATAATACTTTTTCAAATACTTGGCGTTAATTGCTTTACCGAAAACTTCTCCTTCAAGCGTCTCCAAGATATATGCATTACCAGGAATAATCCGATTGACTTTAAATGGTCCTTCCCAATTTGGAGACCACTTTCCGTACTTAGGATCCCTAGAGCCAATTGGTAAAAACGTCTTCCATACGAGCTCTCCTATTTCAAAAGTTTTCGGCACAACTTTCTTGTTATAATGTCTGGCCACTCTTTGCTTATCACGCTCAATATGTTCCAGAGCCCTTAACCGAACTGACTCTTTGCTTATCCCGTTCAATATGCTCCAAAGCTCTTAACCGAACTGCCACCATATCATCCAGCTTATCCACCATCAGATTTTTATAATCATCGGCTTTCACGTTGCTCTGTTCTTCAACCCTTGTAGAACCGATGATGACTTCAACTGGCAGAACAGCTTCTTGACCGTAAACTAGCTCAAATGGCGATACCTTCGTAGCTCCATGCTTAGCAATCCGATATGCCCATAGCGCATCCGCCAAAGTATTATGCCAACCCCGCGGCCTTTCATCGATTTTTTGTTTGATCAGCTTTATAGCGCTTTTATTTGAAGACTCAGCTTGGCCGTTAGCTTGATAGCAATCCGATATGCCCATAACGCATCCGCCAGAGTATTATGCCAACCCCGCGGCTTTTCATCGATTTTTCGCTTGATCAGCTTTATAGCGCTTTTATTCGAAGACTCAGCTTGGCCGTTGGCTTGGGCATAATACGACGAAGAATTGGTCGTCGTGATCCCCAGGTTTCGGGCTTAATCTTGGAATGCTTCTGACATAAATACCGATCCCTGATCTGTAGTGATCGTTTGGGGAATACCGAATCGGTAAATTATGTGCTCTTTGACAAAATCGATCGCTTCAGTAAGGGGCTCGCCCGCGCACTGGGGCCTTGCTCGCCCGCCTGACGCGTGGGGCCCTCTTGGCCTCCTGAGGGCTCTCCATACCCTGGTATTTATTACACCGACACACCTTGTTTCGCGAGGGCCATATGTTAGCCCTAGCGAATTAGCTGCACATGCAAACAGGGACGCGTAGCTGAGCAATTATTGCGCCGTTATTTGCGAGGGCTAATATATGGCCCTCGTGAGTATCTTCCTGCTACTGTCTCTTGCGAGGGCTGCTTCTTGGCCCTTGTAAATATATTCTGTTTAACGAGGGTAGTAGTATACCCTCGTGATTTTACGTTTTATTACGAGGGCTTTGTTTCAGCCCTCGTGTATAATTTTCGGCCCTCGCGAAATTGGGAGATTCCAGTAGTGCATGCTTAGCAATCCGATATGCCCATAGCGCATCTGCCAAAGTATTATGCCAACCCCGCGGCCTTTCATCAATTTTTCGCTTGATCAGCTTTATAGCGCTTTTATTTGAAGACTCTGCTTGGCCGTTGGCCTGAGCATAATATGGCGAGGAGTTGATTGTTGTGATCCCCAAGCTTCGAGCATAATCTTGAAATGCTTCTGACATAAATACCGATCCCTAATCCGTAGTGATGGTCTGAGGAATCCCAAATCGGTAAATTATGTGTTCTCTACCAAAATCGATCGCTTCAGTAGCAGTTACTTTATTCAATGGTACAGCTTCAACCCACTTGGTGAAATATCCGTTGCTATCAAAATATACCGATGTCCCTTGGACGAGGAAGGAAATATTTCTCCGATCATATCAATTCCCCATCCCCTAAAAGGCCACGGTTTCATGATCGGATGTAAAATAGACGCCGGCGCATGCTGAATATTCCCGAACTTCTGACAATCTTTGCAACCCTTATAATATTTCAAACAATCTTCTACCATCGTTGGCCAGAAATACCCCACGCGCTTCAACATCCATCTCATCTTGTATGCTGATTGATGTGTTCCACATAATCCTTCATGAATTTCTCCGATTGCAACTTTAACATCTTCTTCATTTAGGCATTTAAGGAATAACCCATCAAAACTCCGATAGTATAACTTATCATTGATTAATACATACCTTTGAGCTTTTCTTTTAAGCTTCCTATCGGCTTTCCCCTGAGGATCTTTAAGATAGCCGATAATTTCCGCCTGCCACCCTATCGGAACTGGGCTTGCAATCGGAATAATTTCCAATTCCATGATTGGTAATTTATAGCCTGATGCTTGCTGAGCTAAATCATTGGCCTCATAATTCTGTTCCCTAGGAATATGATAAATCGTGAATATACTGAAGTACTTAGCTGAAGTACTTAGCCAAATCAGAAGCCCTTTCCAGATATTCTCGAAGATATTCGCTATGACAGTCATATTTACCGATCATCTGGAAAACCACCAATTGTGAATCGCCGAACACTTCCACAGCGATAGCACCATCTTGGATTAACCCTTCCAACCCCTGTATCAAAGCTTCGTATTCCACTTGATTGTTAGTCAGTCCATAATCCACAGTAACGCTGAATCGGTAAGGAACACCACCAGGAGAAACAATAAAAATACCGATTCCACATCCTCTCTCACAAACCGATCCGTCAAAGAACATTACCCATGGAAAAAGGATTGACAGGTTAACGTCTTGATGATGCGCAATGAAATTGGCTAATACCTGCCCCTTAACGGCTTTTGGAGATTCGTAGCTTAAATCAAACTCGATGAGAGTGTATGCCCACTTGCCGAGTCGCCCTTTAATAATTGGAGCATTGAGCATGTATTTAACCACATCGGTTTGACAAACAACTTTGCACTCGGTACCCAACAGATAATGCCTCAATTTGGTGCAGGCAAAGTATAAGCAAAGGCAATATTTTTCCACTACCGTGTATCGGGTTTCAGGGACCAGTAATTTCCTTCTTAAATAAAAGATTGCACACTCCTTCCCATCTACCTCCTGGACCAACACTGCCCCTAGTGTTTGCTCCGATACCGATAAATAGAGTTTAAACGGTAAACCATCTTTTGGAGCAACCAGAACTGGCGGGTTCGTCAAGTACCCTTTGATATCATCAAATGCCTCCTGCTGAAACCATATTGGTGGCAACTGATACTTCATCAGAATCTTTCTCAATAATAACAGCCGATCTCAACTTGGGCCTCCATTCCTGCTTGCCCATAGCTGGTTTCATCGGCTTTACTTGCTCAAAGAGAGCATCTCTAAACTTCTCGGCCTCTGCCTCCTTGGTTTCAGCGTGCCTCATTCGCTGCAACCGTCGCTTTTGAGACTTGGTGATCCCACTCGGGCACCATCGCGGCAGCGGCACTTTGGGAGGCCGATGCACATTAATATTTGTATCTATCTGCTTTTCCTCGGCCTCTTTGCTTGGAAACACAAGCCGATCCTTTACCGAGACTCGCTTGGGTGGAACAAAGGCGTGATTCATCGGGCAGTTCTCCAAAGTAGGTAATGACATCCTCTCCTCCCAGCAATATCGGAAAAAAGGGCACTCCCAGTGCTCCATCTCCCATCCTTGGTCTTCTGAGTCCCCATGGACCGATTCTGGAACACTTACCTTGCCGTCCCTGCGAGGAGTCTCATTAGCCATCCGATCATATTTCTTCAGTAACTGATCGAAGGTTGGCTTTGGCTTCGTTTTAAACATCGGATCACGATCCTGCCCGCGCTTCACCTTGCGCCATTCTCCAGTTTTTACAGCGCCCCGCCGGTTCGATGGTCGAAAGTGCAACTCCGGCTTTTCTTCTACCACGATCCTTTTGGGTCCAACGAGTACTTTAAACCGATTTGAACTCTCAAGTTCATCGGCTTTTCTCTTAGCATCCACCATCCCAACGAAACCGACTGGGAACGGTTCTGTTTCGATTTGCGGATTTTTGCTCTGGTATCGCAATTGCCCATTCTCGACTGCTTTTTTGTACAACTTGCTTAAACACGTTGCACTCGCTGGTAGCATGTGAGTAGGAATTGTGCCACTTGCAGTACTTACGCTTCTTTAGCTCCTCGAGTGGTGGAATAACGTGCCCCTGTTTGAGCCGAATCTGTTTTTCCTGCAACAGGTGATCATAAATCCGATCACACTTGGAGGTATCGAAAAAATACTTGCCCTTCTCGGGACCCTTCGGCTTAATCCACCCTAGCTCGAATTCCTTCTTGTTAGTTACCCACTCGGCACCAACTTCATCTGTGTCAGAGTCATCGGAACTTTCTATAAATTCAGTCTCAACAATGTTGGTGTATCCAGTCTCTTCCCAATAGTACATTGTAATTCCCTTTTCCTTCGATCACAAAGAAGGCTGTCGGGATTGTCTTTCTTCCGACCGTTAGTTCCACGACCAGGACCCCTTTGGCTTCAGTCGGATTTCCGTTGAAGTCACTTAGCACCATATTTGTCTTGACCAAATCTTCTGTGGACTTCCCGATTTTACGGCACACCGAATACGGCATTAAGTTTACAGTTGCACCACTGTCGACCATCATTTTAGAAATCGGCTTTTCATTCATGTATCCCATAACAAATAATGGCTTCAGATGCAATCGGGAATTCTCTGGTTTCTTAAAGATAGCATCTTCTGCCCCAATCACCAGCTCTGCAGCCGCCTCTTCGTAATCGCACATGAACTCCCGAGGCAGCACACAAACCATATTAGTAGCAACCGACACTTCATCAGAATCCCTTTCAATAATAACAGCCGATCTCAACTTGGGCCTCCAGTCTTGTTTGCCCCTAGCTCTCTCCATCGGCTTTACCTGCTCTAAAAGAGCATCCCTTAACTTTTTGGCTTCGGCTTCCTTTGCCTCTGCGTGTCTCGTCCGCTGCAAGCGCCGCTTCTGAGATTTCGTGATCCCGCTTGGGCACCACCGCGGCAACGATACTTTAGGAGGCCGATGCGCATCAGCATTCTTGTTCATTGGAGGATCATCGGCGCATCAGCATTCTTGTTCATCGGAGGATTATCGGCTTTCTCATCAGGAAACACCAGCCGATCCTTTACGGATGTTCTCTTGGGAGGAACGAACGCGTGGTTTATTGGGCAATTCTCTAGAGTGGGCAATGACATCCTCTCTTCCCAGCAATATCGGAAAAAGGGACAATCCCAGTGCTCCATCTCCCAATCTTGATCGTTTGAATCCCTTTGAATAGCTTCTGAAGCATTTGATTTAACGCTCTTCTGGAGTATCCGATTTAACGCTCCTACGAGGCGTTTCCCTAGCCATCCTGTCGTATTTTTCCATCAACTGATCGAAGGTTGGCTTCGGCCTCGACTTAGAAATCGGATTATAATTATGGCCACGCTTCACTTCGCGCCACTCGCCAGTTTTTCCACCACGTCGGCCTGACGATCAGAAATTTAGTTCGGGCCTCTCTTCCACCACGATCCTTTTATCACCAACAAGTACTTTGAACCGATTGGAACCCTCGGGTTCATCGGCTTTTCTTTTAGTGTCAACCATGCCAATTAAACTGATAGGGAACGGCTGCATATCAATCTGCGAAGTCTTATCTTGATACCTAAGCTGGCCGTTTTCAATCGCTTTTTGAATCACTTGTTTGAACACGTTGCACTCGTTGGTAGCATGTGAGTAAGAGTTATGCCACTTGCAATACTTTCGTTTCTTCAACTCTTCAAGTGGAGGAATCACATGGCCCTACTTAAGCCGAATCTGTTTCTCCTGCAACAGATGATCGAAAATCCGATCACATTTGGAGGTGTCAAAGGAATACTTGCTCTTCTCGGGCCCTTTCGGCCTTATCCATCCAAGTTCAAATTCTTTCTTGTTGTTTACCCATTCAGCAACATAAGCACCCGTGTCTTCAGTATCAGAATTATCTGAATCTTCGACATCCTCAGCCTCAACCACACTGATGGCTTTGTCTTTACCCTTATTATTATTGTTGTTGTTCCGATACTTCCTTTGACCTGGGTATGAATTATCAGAGAATCGGCTTTCATATAGGTATCCAGTCTCTTCCCAATAGTACATTGTAATTCCCTTTTCCTTCGATCACAAAGAAGGCTGTCGGGATTGTCTTGCTTCCAACAGTTAGCTCCACGACCAGAACCCCTTTGGCTTCAGTCGGATTTCCGTTGAAGTCACTTAGCACCATATTTGTCTTGACCAAATCTTCTGTGGACTTTTCGATTTTACTTCACACCGAATATGGCATCAGGTTTACAGTAGCACCACTGTCGACCATCATTCTAGAAATCGGCTTTCCATTCATATATCCCATAATAAATAATGGCTTTAGATGCAATCGGGAATTCTCTTGTTTCTTAAAGATAGCATCTTCTGCCCTGATCACCAGCTCTGCAGCCGCCTCCTCGTAATCGCACATGAACTCTCGAGGCAGCACACAAACCATATTAGTAGCAACTGACACCTCATCAAAATCCCTTTCAATAATAACAGCCGATCTCAACTTGGGCCTCCACTCTTGCTTGCCCCTAGCTAGTTTTGTCGGCTTTATCTGCTCTAAGAGAGCGTCCCTAAACCTTTCAGCTTCTGCTTCTTTGGCCTCAGCGTGCCTCATTTGCTGTAAACGCCGCTTCTGAGATTTTGTGATTCCACTTGGGCACCACCGTGGCAATGGCACCTTGGGAGGCCGATGCACATCGGTACTTCTATCTATCGGCTTTGCTTCAGTTTTATCGCTCGGAAACACCAACCGATCTTTTACCGATGTCCGCTGAACGAAGGCGTGATTCATCGGGCAGTTCTCTAAAGTAGGCAATGACATCTTCTCTTCCCAGCAATATCGGAAAAATGGACACTCCATCTCCCACTCTTGGTCTTCTGAACTCCCGTGGGCAGATTCAGGAGTGTTTGCCTTGTCGTTCCTGCGAGGAGCCTCCTTAGCCATCCGATCATATTTCTTCAGTAACTGATCGAAGGAAGGCCTTGGCGTTAGCTTAGTAGTCGGATTATAATTCTGCCCGTGTTTAACTTCGCGCCACTCTCCAACTCTCCCAGCACCTCGCCGGTTTGATGATTGGAATTTTAGCTCTGGCCTCTCTTCCGCTACGATTCTTTTAGACCCAACGAGCACTTTAAACCGCTTTGCATTCTCAGGTTCATCGGCTTTCCTCTTGGCATCAACCATCCCAACAAAACCGACTGGGAACGGTTCTGTATCGATCTGCGGGTTCTTACCTTGATATCGTAGCTGTCCGCTCTCGATTGCCTTCTGTACCACCTGCTTGAATACGTTGCACTCGTTGGTGGCATGCGAGTAGGAATTGTGCCATTTACAGTATTTGTGCTTCTTCAACTCTTCGAGTGGTGGAATAACATGCCCCTGTTTAAGCCGAATTTGTTTTTCCTGCAACAGGTGATCGAAAATCCGATCACACTTGGAGGTATCGAAAGAATATTTGCCTTTCTCGGGACCCTTCGGCTTAATCCAACTCAACTCAAATTCCTTCTTATTAATTACCCACTCGGCAACATAGGCACTGACGTCGTCTGTATCGGAGTCATCGGAATCTTCGATATCTTCAGTCTCAACTATGTTGACAGCCTTATCTTTATTCCTGTTGTTGTTGTTGTTGTTCCGATACTCTTTCTGGCCAGGATAGGAATTATCTGAAAATCGGCTTTCATACAGCGCGATTTTATGGGCCAGATGCGATATGTCCGCAAACTCCTGGTTGCCTACCTTTTTCTGATTAACCGGTAGCAAACCCTTGAAAGCCAATTCTGCCAGTTCATTATCGGGCAGTGAAAGGCTATAGCACCGATTCCTCACCTCCCTGAATCGACGTAAGTAATCATTTACCGATTCACCGAATTTCTGTTTGATCATCATGATATCGGTAATTCTTACCTCATTTTCTCCGGAATAAAAGTATTCATGGAATTTCTTCTCCAGATCTGGCCGCGAGGTGACACTGTTTGGAGGAAGCGAAGTAAACCAGTTGAAAGCCGATCCCGAGAGTGACAACGGGAATAATCGGCACTTGAGAGTATCCTTAGACGCCGCTTCTCCGCACAGCACGAGGAACCTGGCGATATGTTCGCGTGTAGAGGTGTGATCGCTCCCGCTAAATTTGGCGTTTGCAAAATCGGGAACGCGATACTTGTGTGGATACTCTGTTTCATTAAAAGCCAACGGATACGGCATTGTATAATGCGGAGCGATTTTTGGCGTCTTGAATCCGCATTGCTTCATCATGCTGTAAACTAAGTTCCGGGTCATCTCTTCCAGATTCTCATTGAGTCCCGCATTAATCGGCTGATATACCGGTTCTGGAGCCGGGATTATTGCCTGATTACCTGATAGCATTTGAATCGGAGTTGGATTGATAGCCACTGGAGGACTCGACTGGGAAGCCCCTGCATGCGATGTCCCTGGCTGAGTATAAGCGGGATACTGATTCCCCAGATTCATCCCCTGCGGAGAATTCCGATTCACTTGAAGGGTTTGCCCAGTCATAATATTATGCATCGCGGCACTTGTTCCCTCCTGGACAATACGCCCCAAGACCGATGACTGATCCAGCATCGATCGGTAGACCGAATTATTGATCTGATCTCTAATCACCTCAGAGTAATCTCCGGTCAGTAGCGGATCCCCGATGGAAGTTTTGGTAATCTGGCCGCTACGGGTTTTCCGATAGCCAGTTAGCATTCTCTTCTTGTTCTCCTCGTGGATTTCCGCGAGCCTATCCTCGATCCCCTTTTTCTGATCGGGGCTCAGTTCATCGAACGTAACGGCCTTAGCAGCATGCTTGAGGGATTCCAGAGCCGCCTTGGTGTCAGAACGCGTCATCTTTGTCGATCTCGATTGTTGGTGTCCCACCAGGCGTGCCAAAAAGTATGTTGACATAAAAACGAGGGTTTCTGTGAACACACGTGCAGAAGCTTCAATCCGGTGATTGTGTCGCAACTCAAACCAAGCGTGCCAGTCGATTTGACCTGTAAATCGACAAGGAGAAAATCGTTAGTAATATAAGCCTAATCGGCTTTTAAATAGCCAGATCAGGTTAATTGTAATCGGTTTTAATGATTCCGATTACAAGATCTATCGGCTTTAAGCCTGATAGAGCAAATAAATTTAAATAGATATTCAAATATAAATCTTCTATTTCTTTTTGGTATTTATGGTAAAATCAGTATTAAACCCTTTAGTCGATATATCAGATTAGATCAGGGAAATAGATCGAATAGATTGGTCAGGCCAAGACAGTATTTGAATCTAAGACGAGATGTAAACTTACAGATCGGTTTATGGATTTAAAACTGATGAAGATAACACAATACTAATCGGCAAACATTTACATATGCAAGATCCCAAAAGAGTCATACGTAAGATCGATCGAACGAGACAGTCACATATATCGGATTCAGGAAAAGCATACAAAATACTTGACGATCGGTATTGTACGGTAAACACACATTACAGATCAATTAAATCGAGACAGTGCAATATGCGAAAACATGTTAAAGATCGGTAAATCCCGAGACAGTCTAACATGGTTTGTATACATGAGATCAGAACGATATAGCCATGCATACGGGTTACAAGGAGAGAATCGATTATCCCATCGAGATAGCTCTACCTGCGAGTTGAAGCCTTTCGACGATGTCGATCGGATTCGAGAAAATGTTTTGTGTATTGAGTATTAGATGTCTATTCTCGATATCTAAAGACCTATTTATAGTGTCACAAAGTCGATACCGATACGACCTAATTCACTGCGACACGCTTCTGATCAGATCGTATTTCTTCCGAAGTCTTGTAAATATCGGTATTTTGCTTTTCTTCTTTGCCGATAGAGCCCATTTCCAATTTGGCCCAATAACTCCAACATATTGGCCCTTTTCTGAATATCCGATTTTCTGCCAAATTTGGGTGTCAACACATCCTCAACTTGACTTGACTTGAGACCACTCTGCTTGGATCCACTGGCCTTGAGTGCGATTACTTGATTCTTTGCTGGAGCAGGGAATCCTCAAAATCATTGAGGAGCATCATCTCGTGCGTGGTGATCTTGCTGAGCAAAGCTGTTGGTGCCAGCTTCTCCACATCACCACTGTTGGTGAGATAGGTGATGATGTCCCGGTAGTCCTTCTTAGGGAGGATCCGCAGCATTTTCCTGCACACTTCACCATTTGCAACAGTGTCACCAAGCGTTAAGGGATGGGGTTAAGCCGAGTAAACATAGCATTTTGAATTGATCATAGCGCTCCTTGACAACCACTAGTCTACCTTCCTTAATAGCTGAAGTACCCTCGTGAATCTCAATGAGTGTGGTCCATATCTCGTGTGCACTAGTGAGGTTGCTAACTCTATCGAAAACCTCCATGCTCAAGCCACAAAACAAAGCGTTAATGGCCTTAGCATCGGTCTCGAGAAGTTTGGTTTCTACGGGTGTGGGAGAAACACCATCAGTGAGTGTGACACCAAGAGGAGACACTACGACCTTCCAAACAACCATTCCCATGGCCTAGAGATATACTTTTATGCGTAACTTCCAAAAGTTAAAATTAGTGCCACTAAACAATGGAATTGCCCTCGTGAATCTCAATGAGTATGGTACATATCTCGTGTGCACTAGTGATGTGGTACATATCTCGTGTGCACTAGTGAGGTTGCTAACTCTATCGAAAACCTCCATGCTCAAGCCATAAAACAAAGCGTTCATGGCCTTAGCATCGGTATCTAGGAGTTTGGTTTGTGCGGTGTGGGAGAAACGCCATCAGTGAGTGTGACACCAAGAGGAGACTCTACGACCTTCCAAACAACCATTCCCATGGCCTGGAGATATACTTTCATGCATAACATGAAAAGATAAAATTAGTGCCACTAAACAATGGAATCCTATTGACGGCTACACTACCCCCGTCGGCCATCTCTTTGCGGTTAAGCAACTAGAAATCCTGTGCTCTGATACCACTTGTTGGAAACCTAGACAGAGTGGGGGTGAATCAGATGCCTAATTCAAATTTGGCACAATTAATCAACAGAGAAAAGGTGGCTTGACAGAGCGGAAGTGTTGGCACAATTAATCAACAGAGAAAAGGTGGCTTGATGACTGACACAAGCAATGCAAAACATGAAGTACTAGAGAATGCAATGGACGAGGAGATGCAAACCGAGTTGTACCGAAGTTCGGTGCTCAACTCATGAACAGCTACATCTTCGTTGAGGAAACTCCTCACATAGAGAAGTCAGTACCCTTTCATCCCTAGCCCTCAATTCACTCAGTGGTAGCTCTTCACCAACACATGCTAGGTGAGCTCCAAACCTTGACACATAGATGAGTTCTTCCACATGCGGGAGCCCCTCGCACCCGTGGCGCAGACACACGGCCCCGACCCCCGACACACGGAGGGTTTTGTACACAGCCTCCAACGGATGATGGCAACGCACTTCCAATACACGCAAGTAACCCTCGCACACGGAGGGTTTCGGTCGATGTAGTTGTTCGGTTGATGAAGCCTGTGGCGTGGCGACGATCTCTCGGGCGGTGAAGTACCAAGAGCACAAGACCGGAGGCTGCCCTTCATCACCACCCCTTCTCTCCCACCATGGAGCTAGGCCAAGACCTCCATGGGAGAAGGGGCAAGACTTGGGGATGGATGAGAGGAGGTAGGGGCACCTTCTTCTTCCTCTTCCTCTTCCTCTCTCCCTCAATCTCTCAAGCACATGGAACCCTAGAAGGAGGTGGGAACCATGGGAGGAGCTCTCATGGTGGCTAGGGCAAGGGATGGTTGCCAAATGAGGGTCTCTCTCTTTTCCCCTGAGCTAGTTGCTCCTATTTATGTGTACAAGGCGAAAACCCTAAGAATGGATGGCCCAGATTGAATTTCCCGTGATGCAGCCTAATCCGTCGGACCCAATCCGACGATCGTCGGACCAAGTCCAATGAAGTGTTTCACTTTGGGTGTGGCCTAGTCGGACCCAGTCCGACAGGGGTCGGACCCAGTCCTCCAACAGTAGGGTTTCATTTAGGGACTTAGTCTCTAGGAGCCGATGGTTTGGTCGGACCCGGTCCGACAGTAGGATTGCATTTTAGGGAAGTTAGTCGTTGACATGCTCATCCATCGGACCCTGTCCGACGAAGCTAGTTTTTCCAGCCCACTTCGTTTTGGTTATCCATTTCTCCCTCAATGTCTCTCCTAGGGTTTTGTCCCATGTTTGTCAACTTGTGAACTCGGCGGGAACATTTGAACACTTAGGCAGGAATTTTCGCGCCCACAAGAAATATCTTGCTTTGAGACTTAGCGGCTACGAAACACCGGACAGCTGGCTACCCCCGGAGTCCGCTGGACCTATTTCGAACTCTCTCAAAGACAAATGAGGATAAGAGATCGGAGATGTGCTCTGTGGGACCCTACAGCCAGAGATACGATGATCGGCAGGCATGTTGCCCTAGGCTACACACACGCAAGAAATCAAAAGAAATAGGAAGCAAATGTCCTTACTCTTGGCGTGATCCAGCTCTACAGCCCAATTACCATCAATTACCAAAATCATTCAGCCCATGGGAGGCTTGATCTTACATCATGGGTTCTCAAGCCTAGGAGAGTACACTGAGAGATTCTCCATCACCAGAAGGAAGGGAACAATAGTAGAATACACATCATGAAGGACGGAGGAAGCAACAATAATGGAGAGCAGGACAGCATCAAACAAAGGAGAAGGTCGCAGCCAAGTATCTTCCTTTTCAATCTCACCATCCATCGGTTGTCCATCACTAGCAAGAACCCTACACTACACTTTCCCTATGTTTCCCATATCCCAGCCTCATTCCTAACTCCACCTCTTAGCAAAACCAGTCTCATCTTCATCCCCAAAAGTTTCTTGTAGCGAGCGACATACAAGCTGAGCGACCTACCCTAGCAGGACTAGTTGAACCCAACCAACATGCAGCCTTTAATAGCTAAAAGATACGCCCTTTCCAACTAGGGAGAACCCTTCCCAGGCAGGAGAACATCTCCTTCCCGAGCAAGAAGGCTCATTCCTGAGCTACTCCACCCATTCCTGTACCCCGAACGACTTTTGGCACCCCAACTTAAATACCCATATCTCCCTCATCCGAACTCAGATCCGTGTTATTCTTTTTGCAAAATTTGCATTGGCTCAGAAACATTCTGAATCTTCCATGATGTTCCATGTTTTTGTTTGTTAGATACTTTTTGGATTTTATTTGATGTGCTTTCTATTGAACGTTAGGATCCAACATCATGGAGGAGCCTTAGCTTGAGCAAGAAGCTCCTCACCCCGAACACAGCAACAAAGCGCATATTAATCCCCTCATTTGACACAATCATATTGGTACTCTGTTTGCAGTGCATCAGTTTAATTACGTCCCATCACTGGTTGCATGCTAGTTTGAAGTATACTAATTGCTGGGTAGAATGTAGCTACACCCTAGTAGTGGTCAGTTTTATAATATGTTCAACACCTCTGTATCTTGAAAGCTTAAGCGGTACAAATAATTATGATTTTGTTATGTATGCTTAGTCCTACTTAGAGTACCCAAATTATATTGAGATACCTGATTATGATCTATTTGTTGTTCGGTTGGATTTATCTACGGTTCCTGACAATGGTTTCATGTGTTTGTCTGGAGCTGGACCCAAACAGATGATAGGAGATGATGGAGGATAGATCCCTCACATGCATGTATCCTTATTGGGTAATTAAGTGCCGAACATCGAGTACCTTCCTCTCAAGTACTATACGTGCGACCACACGTGTTAAATGGGAACACTTAGCCAATTTTATGTGTGTTCTTGTATCAGTGGGGGATTATTGATTGTTTGCTGGTGTTTTGTGTGGGGGACTATTGGGGGTAGCTTCAATACCACGGTTAGCTTTCGTGGGGGCTCATGGACGGTTGGATGGAAGGCCATGAGTAGCAACCACAATAACAGTTAACTTCTTTGGACCACAACACGACACATGGGACATTGAGTTACAATTATCAGGTGACCCAATGGTCTGGCATGTACATATAAGAGGCTTCTGCATGGCTTGTTGTATCGTGTGCACCTCTGCAGGGTGTTGAAGTGTTCGAACAGCCGCGTCCAGGGTTAAGGATGAATGTGAGTTTGACAAGCTGCAATTTGTTAGCGCTTGGTTCTAGTTTGGTTATGGTGGATTAGTCGAAATGTGTTTCGAAGCACTGGTGATATAATTTGGTCGGATGGAGACCAGCGGTGGATAGAGCTCTGTGGATTTATCTTCATGGAAGTAATGATGATACACTTGATGATACTATTGCTTGTCAATATTTAACATGTTTACTCAAATGTCATTTTAAACCTAATTATGATTACGTCTTGCAAATGCACTTTATGCTAAAATTGTCATGCTAGCCATCCATTGGATACTTATTATGCATAAATGAGAATATATGTTACCTCCTAGTATTGAGTACCATCAGTACTTAAACAAGTTGCCATTATTTCAGGTGAAAGCGATCCCACGCTTGAGTATTACTACCAAGCAGGGTGCAATGACGCTAGTGGGCACGATGCTGAGTTTTAGTTTCTAGACGGTTGCCCACAGGTTTGGAGGCATACTACGCTGGCCTTTTGGTTTATTATTGATGATCTTTCGCTGCTTTTGATAAATAAGCTTGTCATATATACCGTTGCGTACAACCCTGAATTATGTTCAACTTATTTGTATGGACAGTAGTCCATACCGCTTTGTATATTAATATAAATGTGCCCTTTATTCCATGTGTTGCACTATCGATCCATCTGAGGATATGTGTGTGATGGTAGATGATCTTGGGAATCATCACTAAGCACACATCTCATACCCACGTTTTTATTCGTCTCAATTGAAATGGCCCACATGAGATGCCCGGGTTGAGGATTGGCATGCCCAATTGCCACCAAGTAACCTGTATGTTAACTTTCAACCATGTTGGACATCAAGTGAGCCTATCTATATTGAGTCGAGTGCAAAACTAATGGGGTACTACAAAACACATCATGTAGATCGTTTCGGCAGCTGGTTAGAAAAGCATATGATGGGTAAGGAGACGAACGATGAATAGTTGATATGCTTGGCTAGGGGACAGTGGGAAGCATGATGATCGTCCAGTATGGTATGACAACCATGGACCTCAAAATATGGGGACTAACCATTCGTGCTCGTCATTGATGTAACATAGGTCTTCTATGTAATGGACATTCTATGAAAAGTAAGAAACCGAAGGACAAATCTACCAATAGAAAGAATGAGAAGGACAAGTGTAGCAATAAGCGTCATGTGGTTCTTTGAGGTAAAAGAAAGATTATCGGAGTTATTGATATTGTGAAAATACAGAGATTAGCGCTGCCTCAACTCAATCAGAGTGGGCTACCTTTGATATATATATGCCAACGATATACAGGGTTGTGACATAGTAAACAGAGAGTCTCAACTACAGAGAGATAAGAGCGCTAGATGCAACAACCCTCAAACTAACTCTAACAACTATGGGTCTTATCTTTTAACAGATATCACATACAAAGAAGAGTATGATTAGTTCAACAAGCTGCCTTCTTTCTCCACGATGATATTGAGGAAGCTCCTTACGAATGTCGTCATAATAAGGAACACTTGTAAAAACCATGTATGTGAATAGTTAAGACGTATCATTTTGTATTACATGTGTATGAACTATGAATAAGTTTCCATAACATTACTATGAACTATGCATTTCTTGTGAATATTAACTTGTTTATGAAATTTGATCAATTTTCAGCTAAATTTAAATTTTAACCAAATTAAATTTTAGCATAATCATAATTGGCCTAGCCAAAGGCTTCACTACTGGTAGTGAAGCAGTTTCATGAACGTGCATTTAGAACATGCCCTTCAATAAGGACTAGCGAACTAATAGGTTCAACCGCAGGTAGCAAGAGAAATGCATGTAAAGTTGAACTAATTCCATCTTGTTGTGAATGTGTATTTGGTGTGAATATGTGCTCATGTGTATTTGATTTGAACCGTAAACTTTTGAGTTTGCTCATGTGTATTTGATGTGAATGAACTAGTTGTGTTGTGAACAAATTAGTTGTGAATGTTTGTAATGCAGCAAAATGTGATCTATTGATATCATATATGCGTTGATCTAGTTTGTGTATCTATGTATTTGTGTAATCTGGTTTGTGTGAAAAAATTGCCATGTCGTCAGATAGGCAACGGAGACATAGCTATTGGTTAATAATAACATAGGTCTTCTGGTTAGCAACCGATAGTGGTAGTGTACCGCTACCATTTGGGTGAATCGGTAGTGATATCCTTGTGTATCACTCCCAAATACCTACAGTCGGTTTCAAAACTGGTAGTGTATATAGTTTGGAACTGGTAGTGTTGCTCGTCCGTAGTAGTGTTAGAATCCTGCTTATAAGCATTTAACATGAAAAAACAAAATAGCATGCGCAAAAGTTGCAATATATATTTCTTCGGTGAGGTTGTTGATACAGACTGCAGGTACATACGTACATTTGTTCTAGGGTATTATTATATTATTACATATGTATATATACTGATCTGAAAAACATAAATACCAGTTACATTAGCCCACGGCCCCACATCCATCCCATGATTGCTAGGAAATAGCATACACGTAGGTGGCAATCGATCTGGCGTAATTAATCTACCGGATCCGGTTTGGCAGCGTACAGATGCACGCCGAAGGCCACCACAACAATGGTGAGTATGCAGAAGTAGAGGATGGTGTGGACGAGGATGGAGAGGCCGCTGGTGCCCATGTTGCCGAACTCGACCACCCTCACCCTCGCCGGCAGCTGGAACAGGAACCCCGGCGACAGCAGGATGAACAGCACCACCGCCGCGATGATTGGCCCCCAGTCTGTCGTCGCCATCTCCCTCTCTATCTCTCGAACTTGGAGCTGTGCCGTACGTACGGTATCGTCGAGTAGACAGTGGCCTGGCCTGGAGAGGGAGAGAAGATGAAGAAGGTAGCTAGCTTTCATGAAAACATAATGCCATCCTTGGGAGGCAAGGAATGGAAAGAGAAGAGACAGAAAAGTGAGCTAGCTATGCCTATGCAGGATTGCAGGCAGTGTTGAGATCGATACGTCATTGACAGGTCGGGGTCGGTCGTCAGTGTGCAATTGTGCATGCAAACTTGCATGCTAACTTTTAACGTTCTATAAATTGCCGGGCCGGATCTCGGTCGGTAGCACGGAAGAGATCTGCAAAAGTGTTTCTTTAGCACATGTACAGGTGTGCGTGGAAGAGATCTGCTAAAGTGTTTCTTTAGCACATGTACAGGTGTGCGTGCTTCGAATCCTTTTCGTGTGCATGGTAAACTAAACAAAATATAGGGACCACTCGGTCGGTAGATGCATTGTCGCGCGTAGTATCGTAAGTGAACAATTCGGAAGAATGGTGAACAGTGTATGTAAACACGCGCGTGCGGTTGGTCTAGACACGGGTTGCCGCAAATGAACCGATTAAGGAATAAAATTACATTTAGAATCAGAACCAGTACAGGATGTGACATTTTATTTGGCTCAGAACAAACGTAATTGATTACGCAAGAAAGAGAAGAAAAAGAAAATGGCATACAGCATACCGAGGGGGAAACTATCGTGCGCACCACCAAGAAATCTCACATGCATGGCGGAGTGGCGCACTTCTAGAAAACATGTCT
>SPJY01020215.1:331600-379689 GCA_005191435.1 Raddia distichophylla | reverse complement strand
ATTGGCGTGCAATGTTTCTGAACTAACCCATTGCACCAGAGATTGTATTTTGTTTGCTTTGTCATGTTGGATTTGCAGGTGTTGTCATCAATTACCAAAAAGGGGGAGATTGTAAGATCAAGCCTCCTTTGGGCTTAATGTTTTGGTAATTGATGCCAACTGGGCCTCGACGGATCGCATCAAGGCTAAGGATGTTATTTGCTAGTTCTTCTATTTTCCTTGTGTGCGTGTCTGCTTCTGGCCCATCCGGCCCATTGATGTCTGCAAGCTCATCTCTCTAGTTGTAGGTCCCACTGAGCACAAGTTCCAGTTCATCTGAGTGAGTTCGAGCGGGTTCTAGAGATGCCAGGTGTCCAGGGTTCGAGAGAGTTCCTGAGTGGGATAGCTGTCCAAGGTTCGGGTTTCTTAGCGCCTAAGTCACCTGGGTTCCCACCTATGCCATTCTAAGTTCCCGCCGAGTCCGCAAGTCGTCAAGAATGCTAAAAGTCGAGCCCACGCCTGAGTCGAGAGAGAGAGGTGTTCGGGAGTGCTGGAAAGTGGTTTCTAAAGAATTTAGGGTCCATCCATTTAGAAATAGGTGGTGAAACTTATTTTGTTGGATAGCCCTTTCTCTTAGCTTTCCGGAATGTCCAAGATC
Organism: Raddia distichophylla; assembly: GCA_005191435.1. Lineage (NCBI taxonomy): Eukaryota > Viridiplantae > Streptophyta > Magnoliopsida > Poales > Poaceae > Raddia > Raddia distichophylla. The sequence goes on along the minus strand of SPJY01020215.1, from coordinate 379,052 downwards.
ATCAAAAACGGAGTTCGGGAGCAAAAGATATGAAATTTTTAGTGTGTGTCCAGAGTGCCTACTGGAGCTGGTCGGACCGGGTCCGACCACCGTAGGACCGGGTCCGACCAGGCTATAGGCTGCCAGCGACTAAGTCCAGTAATGCAAGTACACTGTCGAACCGGGTCTGACCAGGCCGAAGCTTCCTAGCGACTAAGTCCGCAAGTGCAACCTTTCCGTCGGACCGGGTCCGACCACCGTCCGATCGGGTCTGACAAGGTTATTCCCAGGGTAAAAAAGGGCTTTGCTGGTCGTGAGAAAGGAGTGAGAGAACTCATTTGTTCATCCCCTAGCTTTGAGAGAGTGAGAGCTCCTCCCTAGTTCATCCTCCACCTCCCTAGATCCAACATGAGAGATTGAGATTGAGAGTGGGATTAGAAGAGAAGTTGAAGGAGTGGATCCCCACATCCTCATCCATCCATCCCAAGGTTTGGCTCTCCCATGGCTTGCCCTTCCACCAAGGGTTTCATATGAGCTAGAGTGCAAGTGAGAGAGAGAGGGGGAAAAGGAGAGAGGAGTGAGAAGAGCACATACCCAAGCCTCCTCCGGTCATCACCGACGTTCTTGTTCCTCCCCATGAGTTCTTGGCCTAGCTCTATGGTGGGAGAGGTGGTGGTCTAGTTGTGCTTCCGGCATTGTGCTCTTAGGCTTCTTGTCACCAGGATTCAACTCACCACAAGCTTCATCGTCATCGACATGAGAACCGCAAGCAAACCCACCAACATGGTGGTCATCGGCTAAGAGTAGCCGGTGCATCCTCTTCTCCAAGTGCGTCAGAGATTATGCAAAATCCTCCAAGTGCGTCGGGGGTCGACTTCGCCTGTGAAGTCGGGTGTTTCGGGGTCCTTCGCATGTGAAGGCTGCCGATTCTTGTACAAGTTGGAGTTTCTTTCCGATGTGTTCGGAAACGAACCTTTTCTAGTGGATTGAGGATTAGGGACGAGAGGGTCCCGGGTTTTCCTTTGTGGCGAGCTCCCTCAACGAGAGTAGGTGCTTGCACCGAACTCGGTAAAAAGATCGGTTTGCCCTTTTGTCTTCTTTATTATTCGCACTTGTAATTACTTCCGCTACTAGACTTGTGTAGGGCTCATTCGCTAGTTGGGTGATTAACTTGACTAATTGACCAAGTTTAACAAGCGAATAAAATTGAAAATAGTCCGATTCACCCCCCTCTCGGCCATAGGTCCCCTCAAGAACAGTACAGAGGAGCCGAGACCGGGCTTGAAGGCACCGATCCAGAGCTTACAAGAGGGTTTCGACTAAGGACTACGACTACTGCTAAGGAAGCTTCGGACGTGAGTGTTGCTGGTGTTGCACTTGCTGATGATCGTTTGCGTTGCTTGCGTGCCCCAACGGATCTGGGGCCTTCCTTTTATAGGCACGGCGGGTCGCCCGGAGTCGACGCGGCGGGCCCCGCGCTGGTCTTTGCTTTAGCGGCGGTACTCTTGTCTCGTTTTGGAGCTCTGTCTGGTGCAGCCTGCAGGGAGAAGTTGTTCAGGTTAGTACTGGACACGTGTTTGTCTGGACCTGCCGATACGGAGAAGAATCGTGCTTTAGGGAGAAAGTACTTTCCCTTTATCCCCAATATTGCATTGACTGGACCGAGCCAGCCTCGCGCCGCCCGTTGGGGGCTTCGCGTAGCGTAACAACCGTCGCCGCCTGCCAAAGGAGGCAAACGACAAACTGGACTGCCCGCGTGCCTCTCCCCGGGCTGCGAGTTCTCGGGGAGACACAGTTCTTTCCGGTCAAGGCCGAGGAAAGCGTGGTGGGACACGACAGTTGTCGCCACCTGCCCACGGACAGGTGGACCACCCGCGGGACCCTCTCTCGGGCTAAGGATAGCCCGGGAGGTGCGCGACGCCTGCTGGGGCGTGGCTTTTGACCTGGTCAAGTCTAGGGAAGACCCTGGCGGGCTAGACGTTTCCTTCGGTACGGCCAAAGGTGGCCCTTTGGACCTTTTGTATGCACGGTGGGCCGGTACGGACTCGGCCCAAGGCCTATATCGGGATGGGCTACTTGTCAATCACCAACAGTGACCTTTGTGACGATAGAAGACGCTATGATAATAAATATTATGTCAAAACACAGTGGTGACGCTTAGTGACGATTTCAGATTGGATATGACAATAACTATTTCGTCACCACACATTGCACTTCTTCTTTATGACGATTTTGAATTGACCTTAGTGACGTCTCTAACATATTCGTCACTAAAATGTAGTGCCAAATCTCTAGGTTATTGCTTATGACATTTTTGAGAATAAACGTCATAAATCAATGACAGATTACTCAGTTGTCACAGAAAATACATCACAGAAGGCCATTTTTCTTGTAGTGCGGGGAGAGAGAGGTAGAGAGAGGGAGATCAGGGAGAGAGAGGTGGAGAGTGAAAGGGGAGGAGGAAGAAGATGAAGAGGAGAGAGTGACATGTTGGTCCCACATGTCAGGCCATATTTCCGATCGTATATCCCTATGTATTTCGTCTAAAATTCCTTCGGAGCTCAAATAATGGCATGTATGCACATTTCGGTTGTTTATAATGACGTCTGCATCAAAAGTGACTCTACGATGACAATTCTGTCTAAAGGAGACTCTATAATGGCATGGATGATTTTAGTCCTTGGAAGAAGCAAAAATTTTACTGGACGGTATCCCGCCTGGAAATTTTTCGGGACGGGACACCTCCCAGCCGTCCTATGCTTGCACGAATCGCAGCACACATGGATGCGGGCGAGCCGAACCCCCAAACCACGCTGCGAGAGGAGAGCTGCGGGGCGATTCTTCCGGCGAGCGTGCAACACACTAGACTAAATTCCTAAAAATAAACAAATCTGAAGAACAGCTTCAGAGAAGAGGGGATGAGAAGAACAGAATAAGAGAGAGAGAGATAGCGAGATCGGAATCCAAAGTGTATTAATTTGGTAATAGTTTCATCATAGAACGACCTTGATTACAACTCAGTTCCAGCTTTTTATAGCCGGCCAGTACATCCAGAATGGCTAAGTAACAGAGTTGAAACGGAAAGCAGCAAAAGAAAGGGAATATTCAGCTAGCCGTGCTGGATCGCTACACCGCCGTCCGGCAACCCGACGAAGAGAAACTCTCACCGTTGGATGACGATCCCATGGCTGAGGCTGCGTACCGCTTCGTCCCTTAAGTGAACACTGCATCTGATTAAAACGAGCGCCGATTTTGCTCTGCAGCTAATTTCTTCAAACTTTGTGACAGTTCTCCCCTCTTGAGCAACCACTTGTCCTCAAGGGTTAAAATCTGGAAAAACCTTTCTGATAGATTCATAATCCTCCCAGCTCACAGCATCCTCAGGTAAGTTGACCCATTTGATCTTCCACTGGATAATGGGTTCATTGTTCCTTGGTATAACCCTTCTTTCCACCACCTTCTCTGGATAGACCTTGATATACCTTTGAACTACATAAAGGTGATTTACCTTTGTTCAGCCTCAACTTTGGGGTTATCACTCTTATTCCTAAGATTCAGGAAGCAAATAAAATTCAGCAGTATCAACCTATTTGTCTCCTGAATGTCAGTTACAAAATCTTTACTAAAGTTGCTACTCGAAGGTTATCTTCGGTTGTAGACCACATCATTAGCCCGACCCAAACTGCTTTCATGAGGGGACGCAATGTCCTTGAGGGAGCTGTTATTCTTCATGAAACAGTTTATGAGCTTCGTCGAAAAAAGTTAAATGGAATTATCTTCAAGATTGATTTTGAAAAGGCTTATGATAAAGTGAGATGGCCATTTCTTTTTCAAACCCTTCGGATGAAAGGATTTTCACCTAAATGGATAAAGTGGATTGAATCCTTTGTATCGGGGGGAAGTGTGGCGATCAATGTAAATGATGAGGTCAGGCCTTACTTTCAAACGAAAAAAGGCCTTCGTCAAGGAAACCCACTCTCACCTATCCTTTTCAATATTGTTGCTGACATGTTGGCAGTCATTATTAACCGGGCTAAAATAGATAGTCAAATTGGTGGTGTAGTGCCTCATATTATAGATGACGGCCTCTCTATACTACAATATGCTGACGATACAGTTCTCTTTTTGAAACATGACCTTGAGAAGGCTCAGAACATGAAACTCCTTTTGTGTGCATTCGAGCAACTCTCGGGACTAAAAATAAACTTTCATAAAAGTGAGCTCTACTGTTTTGGGGATGCGAAGACAATGGAACAACAATATATGGATCTTTTTGGCTGTGCCAATGGTGAATTTCCTATGCGGTATCTTGGTATTCCTATTCATTATAGGAAACTTAGAAATGTGGATTGGAAAACAATTGAGGAACGCTTTGGAAAAAGACTCGGTAGCTAGAAAGGAAAACATCTATCTTCGGAAGGGCGACTTACATTGATAAACTCAGTGCTTAGCAGCCTTCCTATGTATATGATGTCATTCTTTTCAATTCCAAAGGGAGTACTTAGAAAACTTAATTACTTTCGTTATAGGTTTTATTGGCAAGGTGACGACCACAAAAGAAAATATCGCCTTGCCAAATGGTCCGTTTTGTGCCGACCTAGAGATCAAGGTGGCTTGGGTATAGTTGATCTTGAAACTAAAAATACAGCACTCCTTAGTAAGTGGCTGTACAAGTTACTTACATCCGAGGGTACCTGGCAGCAACTTATTCGAAACAAATACCTTGGATTGAGACCAATTACTCAAGTTCAATGGAAAACAGGGGACTCACATTTTTGGGCTAGTCTCATGAAAGTAAAGGGAGACTTTCTTCGGTTTGGCATGTTCTTAGTCAAGGATGGCTCTTAGATCAGATTCTGGGAAGCCAAATGGCTTGGTATTAGGCCTCTTTGTGAGCAATATCCATGTCTATATAATATCGTCCGACATAAGCATGCTACAGTGGCTGATGTACTCAGCTCTAATCCGCCAAACATTTCGTGGCGAAGAGATCTTGTTGGGTCAAAATTAGTAGCTTGGAATACTTTGTTACCTCGTATTGCTAATGTGTCTCTTATACAAGAACAAGATGAATTCCGATGGAACTTACGTGCTAATGGAGAATTCTCTGTGAAATCACATTACCTTGCATTGATTCATTACCTTGCTAAAGTTTTGATGAAGCCGAGGCTTCACGATTATGTTTTGATTAAACTCTAAATAACTAAAAGTTGCATGGTTGGTTAGGGGAGACCCGGAAGAGGTGGTTCCAGGGTTGTGGCTATGGTATGGAGGTCTCCTTTGCTAAGGACCCAAGCTTGTGAATTGCTAGACCAAACTAAACAGTACAACCACTTGTGCCTTCTAGACCTGGCTTAGTACCCTACGAAACCTACTAACCACTTGCTCGTAGGTTGTCTGGTTACGGTTCGTTACTTTTGCCCTAGGGGAAGGCTTGCAACCTTACCTGAGGGATAGGTTCGATCCTAAGACCGAATGGCTTAAATGGGGAATGCCCCCTGGTGGTACCCAGAAGTAGTAGACGCCTATTGCGGTGGGTACCGGCGGGGCCGGGGAAACCTAAAGAAAGGGCAGGCGAAGTGGTAGGCATAGTAGGCTGGAACGGCCTTGTACCGTATCTTCTTTGGGATGAGACGGGGCTTGTGGGGAACGTGTACCCACTCTGCAGAGTTAAAACTGTCATGACAGCCGTGTCCACGGTTACGGACGGGGCGAGAGGTTTTCACATGTAGTCCCACCCTTTTTAATAATTAAACTTGACTAGTGTAGGCAGGGATTGGCCTGGTGTGATGATGCACCTTCCTTTGATGTTCGTGATGACTAGATCAATTCATGCATTCAACAATTAAAACTTGGTATACTAAAACTTGATTAGTAAATAGGTCTTAGTGTAAAATAGTCAATTCCCCCATCCTTTGCCATTGCATACATTGTTAACGATTGATTGTTGGGTAGCCGCGTACTCATTATACCTATCACGGATAATTTTATCATTCAGGTTGCGAGTCTGATTAGGACCAAGAGGGTCCGAACTCAGGTGTGCAGGACTAGCTGCGGGTGTCCGGGTCAATTGCTTGGATATTGTCGCTGATGTCTTCTGCTACTCTGATATCCTTTTATTCGTTTTTAACATTTGGTAATGTTGAGCAGGGTTACCTGACTTATTGTAAAAAGCAGATGTTCCTACCTTGAATTACTCTGTTATTTTAATTAATTATTGAATGCCTGCGATGATATCCACTGAATTGTCCATCATGAGATACTAGCCTAGGACTGTTATCGCCTCATGGTGTTGGATTCCCTGTGGAGAAACAGGGGTCACGACATTAGTCGACTGAAAATAGAGAAAATTTTCGTCAACAATAACTAAATTTACTTGTAGTTTTATGTTGTAAAAAGAAAAAAAAAGTCTATTTCACCCCGTAAGTATGATGCTTGGTGCGCTTGACCCTGGCATGTATTCAACCCCCCCTCCCTCCCTCCTCCCCTGCGGGCTTTTCAAGTGATGCGAATAGCCCTTCGGTGATGGTTTTGAGAGCGGTTTTGTCTACGTGACTGTTCGCATGGCATTTCTTTTCGCAAAATATAATTTTTAAAGTGTGGGGAACACATATGTCATGCTTTTACTCGTCTTCTTCCCCACCTCCTCTCTCTGTCTCTCTCTCTCTTCCCTTGCGCCTTCTCTCCTTCCTCGACTATCTCCCTCCACCCCAAGCACCACCCTCAGAAGCACTACAGCGTGCTAGCGCGCGCTGCCGCCGCCTTCACCTCCCTACCCACCGGGCTGCCGCCTCCGCCTCCCTAACCACCACGTCGCCGCTGCCGCCTCTGCCTCCCTACCCACCGCGTCGTCGCCGCCGCTGCCCTCGCCAGATCCAATGTCGTTGCGCCGCAAAAGGGACGGGTCGCCACACGGTGAGCTTGGGACAAGGCGTCGGGGTGGGCCGTCAGGACAAGACGGGCTATCGGGGTGAGGCGTCAGGATGATGTCGGCGAGGCTGCTGGGAAGGGGAGGAAGATGGAGGGCGGCTGGCCGGGGAAGGGGGGAGATTATCGACGGAGGGAGGTGAGGCAGTGGGGGAGAGAGGAGGGAGAGAGGAAGAAGAAGGCTTACATGTGGGACCCACCACCTCAAAATAGGTTTTTAATAAAAGAAAATACTACACGACTAGTCTATATGGCAAATACCTGGTTTCCCAGATCAGGAATTAAGCGCACCAGACATCATAGTTAAGGGGGTGAAGTAGACTTTTTTCCTGTAAAAAAGGTGCAACAATCAACTAGATGATATTTTATAGTTGTTGCAAATTCATTCAAAAGAAAAAAAAAGGTATACAAGAGGCTACCCGTAGAACTGAAGGTATATGCTAAAATAGTACATCATTTTTTAAAGTTAAATTGTATACTTTTTACAACATCGAACCATATATAATTTTAGTTATTTACTAATATAAATACGTCGATTGAGATTTCATCTGTTTAGGCGACTGATAGGGAACAATTCCAAATTTTTTTATTCAGTTTTGTACTAGATTTGTCTTTGTTTTTATCATAGTGAACTTGTAATAACTTTATCGTACGACGTTGTTTGAGTTCACCACAGAAAATGACGGGAATCTCAATGGCTAAAACCCTTGAGAGAAATAAAAAAACCATCAAGAAACTGTTCTCGACAGTTGGCCGTCGATAATAGATCGTCGAGTTAGCCTGGTCGGGGGAAGCTTTATTCTCGTCAGCTTGGCCGACGATAATAGATCGTCGAGTTAGCCTGGTCGGGAGAAGCTTTATTCTCGTCGGCTTGGCCGAGAATTGTACTCTCGACGGCCACGTCATGAACAGTCAAGAGTAGTGGTGGAACCAGCCATGAGGCAAATTAACGACTAGTTTATCACTCTCAACGCCAGAACCTGTCGACCGTTTTTTGTGGGGTAGAGACAAATCTAATGTTGCTGATCGTTTTTCTGGGGGTGTCCATCGAGAGAAGTATTTTACCGTGTTTTTGTGAGCCGTCGAGAGTAATGAAATTAGTGCAAAAAATAAAATACATTTAAAAAACCAGAACTTTTTTGTGTTTGCTACAGCCAAACCTCTATACGGCACAATAAGCATATATGCCAACAGATCATCCATAATCACATATTCGTACATACACAGACACAAGCACATATATAGGTTCCATTCACATACATCTTCCGATGTAGAGATCAATTTTATATCCTCTATCTAAAAAAATTCTACCCAAAAATCTTGAATAACAGCATTCTTGCAGGCTTACAGCTGAATCCAACCAATATTGTTATTCAACTGTCCGGCCGTAACCAAACAAAATAGAGACTAGCCAGCAATCCACGAAATATATAGCGCACGCGAGGAGGACGAACAAGATCTCGTTATTCCGGCTGTGACACTGATCAATACCTAAATATAGGAGACGCGGCAGTTCATCACTTTCACCAGCTAGCTCCTATATAAGGGGGTTTTCCGGCGACCTGACCTGACCGGCGGCGAGTAAAAATTTGGAGTTTTGACGTCACTCGACGTACGGTATAAAGCGCCTTAATAACCGATCGCAAGTAAGCTCGGGCCATGGAGAGCCCTAGCTCATGTTCTTCTCCCTCCTGGCGCGCCGCTGTGCTGGCCGGACTAGCGCTGCTGCTCCCGCTGGCATGCGGGTCCTCGCCGGCGCCGGCGCCAGCGCCGACCGCGCAGCTCGGCGACCGCGTCGGCGCGCTGCCGGGGCAGCTGAACGCCACGGCGGCGCCGTTCGGCATGTACGCCGGCTACGTGACCGTCGACGCGGCGGCCGGCCGCGCGCTCTTCTACCTGCTCCTAGAGGCCGACGCCGCCGCCGGCGGCCCCGCCGCCGCGCCGCTCGTGCTCTGGCTGAACGGCGGGCCCGGCTGCTCCTCCGTCGGCTTCGGCGGGCTCGAGGAGCTCGGCGCGTTCCGGGCCAACGCCGACGGCCAGTCGCTGTCCATCAACGAGTACGCGTGGAACAAAGGTTGTTAATATATATGCATCTCGTGATCAAATTAATGAGTGTCTAATTACTGCTTAACCAGGCCAGATCATGGCATAATTGGCATTACAAAACTAGGCGATGATTTACTCATTTACATATACTAGGGATGTTAGCGCGCCCATGGCGCGCAGCACATTAATAAAACATATATAATTGCAAGCACAACTCTAGTAAGTAAGGAATCTTGTTTCTGCCAATGGTTAGGAAACATACAAAAAACTCTATGGACTATAAAATTTGTAAGGAATGAAATATACGTTCTTGTATATGGTAAGCTGTTGTATAGTATGAACAGAAGGTATTTAACCTCTTTTCAGCTATGAGCTCCAGTAGCTAAATAGCATACAATTTGCTCTTAAAAATGTGTAAATACAACTTCGTAGGAACTAAAAAATGAGAGGTCAGAAAAAAATGAACTGTATATATATGAGCAGTGTGCATGAGAATTGAGTTTTCTTAGAGAAGCTTTGTCATTCAAGCTCTGCTTTTAAGAGGTTTGAGTACTTTCGATCCATAATATCCCATAATCACAATGAAACATCAATGTACAAAAAAGGAGCGATGCAAAATTAAGAATCCTTTTAATTCAAAACAACCTATAATCGCAGCGACACATAAATCAGGGAAAAGTGCAATGTAAAGAAAATAATGGACACTGTTAGGCTGTACCTTGCACAATATCCATGATCAACACACATTCAGTAATCAATTAATACGACATATGCATGAATAGATCAGCATGTCCGAGAGTAGAAAGGTTACACCAATATCTGTACAGAACCAGTCATTCTTATTCATTACACCAAAATCTGCAAAACCAAAACCCACAAGTCTGTCAGCAATAATCATCACTATGTGGAATGGAAAGCTGGCATTAAAAAAACACATATCAGTTAACTGCGAGTATGGCGATATGTCCTGTGGCCCCAAAAATGGCAACAACAACAAATTAACTGAGGTATTGAGCCTAATAGAACTTTGAAATCTGACAATAGTAATGGTAAGATTGCAAACGTAAATAGCGAAAACTTCATGAAGGAAATAAGAGCTAAGGGTGGTATTATTTTTATCATATACAGTGAGAACTCCATGAAGTAAATTAGCCACCTCAAGGAAACTAACTCGAAGTTACCATTGCCATTGTTGAGGAAATTGCTTGGGCAAGCTTGTAGTTGTACTTCAGTGACAGAAGCAGTTGAAGGGAATAATAGTGAAACCTATTTCAGACATTGAGCTTAGTTGTCAACGAGCTGAAAAAGAAGAGAAACCTGTGAGAAGGCAACCATATCAGCATAAGTGCCCATTCGCATACGAAGGTATGATCAGAGCTTGTTAGGAGTAAAGCAAAATCATACATACAAGGGTACGAAAAGATCAAATCATCTTCATATAAATGGGTTCAGGTCAAGTGGATGTGAATTTAAAACAAGTTTTGATGTTGGAGAATCATTTAGCATCAAATTTCTTTTGAAAGATAGCATCAATATGTAACTGGTGTGTATCTTTAACTGATCTTTTCTAAATGATGAAAAGGTTGTATTTGCCTGGCTATAAAATCATAACAAGTAAACATGGCAGTTTTCATTGTAGCAGATCATACTTAGTTCAGTATTAGTTTTTTTAGTTTTGTCTGGTTATTTTTAATATTTATGTGTACACTTTTGATTTCTTTTGCATGGATTTTACACTTGAGGATCGTTGGATAAATAATGTTGCTTTGTCCTTTGTGTGTATAGAGTAGAGCACTGAATAAATCAAAGGAATATCCTTCTATTTCTAAGATTCTTTAATATAACATGTTGTGGTATCTAAGGGCTGAGGTTGCCCTTTTGGACTTCAGCTGGTCTGAGGGTAAAAGATGGTAGCCACATTAACCAAAGTCTGCTAACAGAGGTCATTTGCCAAATCAGGTTTGTTTTCATGCAATAACATAAAATTGCAGCAGTTTGCAATTTTGTCTAAGATTTTCATTTCTAAAATTCTGGGATCGTGTACATACCTGTTCCTCTTTCCTTCATATTGAAATCCCTTGAAGCCTGAGCTTTGCACCCCCCACATTTAAGTTTTAGTGGTGGCTGTAGGTCATTTGACCATTTATTCCTCTGTATTTTTTAGCCTACAAGGAACGATTTTGCTATATTGTTGAATTTCAGTTCATAGAATTCTTGTGAATGGATTAGTTTGTACGTGCATCATTTTGTTAGTATGTGGGGGCTAGCGGGATAGGAGAATGTTGCATATCCCAGGAAGAAATGTAATTGCCTAACCCAATGATTCTTTGTTTGCTTGTTCATCTTGCAGTGGCCAAGTTTCCTTGGTAGTTGCAAGCAGCCAATTCCCTGTACTTCGCATATATAGGTCAAAAAGTCCTGCTCATGATCTTCATTTTTTCATTAAAGTTTCATTATCTATTTGTCTTCTGGTTATTAAAAAAATGTTTGGAAATTGCAGTACAGTCCTAGGAATTGTGTTCCTTCATAATTTTAGTGAGGAAAACATCTTAGTGATTATTGTGTTTGGAGGAGAAATCTTAATTCTTGAATTGTATTGAGCACACGGTTTTGTTTTTTTGAGATCGAGCTGCGTGTTTCAGTTCCTCATGCTCTCAATCCTCTAGATTGCCCTGCTCATACTTTCCCAAGTATTGAACACTCAAGCACATCTTTTTCTTGCTCTCTCTTTTTCTCTTGACTTGTTATATGTCCTCTAACCATTATTTTTTTTAGTAGAGCTTTGCATAACTGTAATGTATTTTTTTATTTTCATTATCTTGTGTGCAAATTGTTGACAGGGAGGAAATTTGGTGGCCAATGAAACGGTTACTATCCTGAAGCAATGATAATGCTAGCACAATTATGGATTCATGACATTATTTAGTGTTGCATGTCTTTCTCTTTCCTATGGGTTTCTGATTTCTAAGAGACGGAATCAGACAAGGACACTTTGATGTGTGCATCATTCATTTTAGTTCTTTTGCTTCCATGTCTTTGTGGTTATTTTTGATTATTTCTTTTGGTTGATTGCAGGAGGTAGTAACATATCCATTTACAAGCACTGGAAGAGAAAAAAAAAAGGCTTTCTGAAAAACGTTGACTGGCCTGCACGGCCTCTCTCAAAAGGTGATAACAGATTTATCTCTTCCTTTTTTTCTATATGATAACTGATTATGTGCATGGCAATGAAATTCAGATCAATGGTATATGATGTTCTTTGGTTCCATAGCTGATTCAACAAATTAATGATGCGAAGTGAGAAAGTTGACTTGGAAGTACAATGATTTTCTTTCCATTTTGTAATGTCAGTATGGATTTAAGATAGGTTTTTTTTTTCAGTTTACCTCAAAATAGTTCTGTAAGCATCCAAAAGGTGATTCCCAGAGGCGGCGGCCCGGAGGAGACACCCAAGCGGCGGAGGCCTCTCGTTGAGGGCGCGCGGCGGAGGCAGAGGCGGCGGCCTGGAGGAGACGCCCTGGCGGCGGCTTGGAGGAGACACAGAGGAGGGCTGGGGGCCGGCGGCGGGCTCCGGTGATCCCATCGGGGAAGGGCGGCGGAGGTGAGGAAGAAGGAATCAGTGGCGGGCGCAGGTTTTTAGATTTGGGTTTGCGAGATTTAAAAAATTTACAAAGGCAATATCATAATACATATTTTTTCTAACGGCAACATCAAAATACAATTTTTTCCGAAGGCAACATCAAAATACAAATTGTTCATAACAACGACATAATTTGTATTCTCAAGTAGCATAAAGGAATTACAAAATAAAATTAAAACAAAGATCAATTATACTGGGGTCGTCGTATGTTCTAATACGTGGTATGACCGTTAATCGTGCAAACTAACCAATTTACCTTCAGATTCCTCTCCTAATCCCTAAAATAAAAAATTTAACATAAGCACTCAATACATTTTCATTTACTAAGCAAATGTCAAGGATTTAGTAATTTATAAATTAGGGTTGGGGGTAAACAACCTGCGGACCTGCCTTTGGATCTCAGGATGTGGACAGGGGCACCGGCCACCGGGCACGATGGGAGGCCGGGAGGGGCGCCGGCGGCGAGCTGCCTGCAGCGGTGGCAGCCGCCCGCTGACTAGCGGCGCTCTGCTCCTGCAGTCCCACGGCACCGTCGCGCCGTTGAGGGGAGGCGCCGAGGCGGCGACGCGGGTCTGGCGCCTGGCGATGGCTGGCGGGCGACCGGCGACGGGCGGCCGGTAGCGGCAGGCGAGGGTGTGGGCAGGGCGCGTGGTCTTGCCGTCTGGCGTCTGGTCTCATGGTCAGGAGTGGAGACAGAGAGAGAGACTGCGAGAGGAGAGGGCCAGAGGGGAGACCGCGTTTACTCTGCTGGGCGCTGGGCTGAAGACTGGGCGCTGGGCGTCAGGGCATGGCTTGGGCTGGCCGGCTGGGCCTAAGTACTGACTAAAATTTTGTTGCAAAAATTTTTGGGTGTACATCTGTACACCTTTGGGCTGTACTGGGCCCGCCCCTGGAAGGAATGGGAGATAGAGTGAAAGACGGGGAAGAGATGGAGGTGAGGAAGAAGAGGGAGATGTGGAACCCACTGAGCAGTGAGATGCACTGACGGAGTTAACGACTCCATTTAACGGTTACCGTGACGGAATGTTAGAATTGGGTAACAGAGATACATTTCAATGCTTCTTAAATGAACCGTCCGACTTGAGTGCTAGATATGAGTCCGAGTCTTTCGATGCCACGAGCTCAAATTTTCCCTTTATAATTTCATATGTTCTTCAATTTATGTTTCCTTTCATCCCTTTTAGGTCCGTGGCAGAGCACGGGCATTGTACTAGTATTGTTAGAGCCCTTGTTGAAAATACATACAGCTAGGATTATAAGGGCAACTTAACCTCTGTTTAAATAGAGAAGAGAGGTGGTGTCGTGTAACCCATCATATTGACATATCTGTAACGTACGACACGCATGGGTCAGGGACCAGCCTATGGCTGCAACACGGATGTAGTGAATGCCCCACAAATTTAGACCCGGAGCCAAATTGTGTCACCAAATATTGTGCCTCTAGTGACATTTCCTAGATTGTATCTCATCCAGTTTTATAACAAGTGGTCGTTAGCGGTGATGGGAGAGTTGGGGCGATCATCACCTTAATATGCTAGTTTTTTGGTGGAATAAATCATAGTCATTGGTTGTGGCTACGGCTGGGTCTGTGGATGTCCAATGGGACTTGGGCCCAAGAGCAAGTATCATTATGGACAATGAGATGGCTGAATCAGCAATAAGCTATAACCTTAATTGGTATTAGAGCTTTATGTCTAAAATCTGAAATGTCTCCAGCGTCACACCATTCATGATTGTCGTGCTACCTAGGAAAAGTGTTAAGAGTTCATGTCGAATACGTGTATGAGTAGGATTACAGTTAGACTCTGAGTTGTAATTGGTATGGGAGGTAGTGTAGGAGTCGGACACTATATCCCTGTCTCCGCTATAAATAGGGGGGCGGTGCCGTGTAATCCGTCATGACGATATAAGCTGTAGCGCAGGGAGGACAAGGTCAGCGGCCGGCCTGTGGCCGCGACCCAGGTGGCCCGGTGTGCTTGTGCTAATATTGGGGAGGAGCGCCCGTAGTCATGCCCCGCAGAGGTAGGCGAAAGCTGAACTACGTTATCAAATATTGTGCCTCTAGTGTCGTCTCGATCTTGCATTGGCGTCAATTTTCTAACAAGTGGTATCAGAGCTCGGGTTGGCCATTGCGGAATATTTGATGGAGACACGAGGTGCATGTCTCTACACGGTGTCGGAAAAATCCCTATGGTGCAAGGTGGAGCATGGTCGCATGGAGGCGATCGGTGATCCGATCTATGGTGTCGAACACTCCGGGCAGGAGGCTTGGACCTTTCGATGGGCTGCGGTTGGCGAGGATCGGCTGGGCCAGGCGCGATCTAGCTGACGAGGTGGCCGAGGAGTCGACGGCGGCGACGACGAACGACTCCGGTTCAGGATAAGGCCGGCGAGGGCCAAAAAGCCGGATGGATTGGAGCGGGTGGAAGCATTTGCGGCGATGCGATGCGACCACGTGCGGCGGAGGACGCCATCATGATACTGAGGGATAGATTGTATCGTTGGTGTGATTGTCCAGGGCATCACAAAAACAGGCGGCGTGTTCAGACACGTCGACCAGCTTAGATTGGATTTGAAGGTGGAGGTGTTAGCGTGGGGTGAGGTCCGCCGACGGACATGGCGGAGACGGTGGTCCGAGAGGACGCGTGGTATTGGGCGACTAGGTGCATGGCGGGCTCGACCGGGCGTTGTACTCGCACGGAGGACGGAGCCATGTCGTTTGGTGGTTGGCGTGGCAGCGGGGGTCGGCCAGGAGCAAACGGCAACATCAGGCGGGTCCGGGTCCCGGTCCCGGGGGTGAACTCGAACGGCGCAGGTCCCACGGCCAGGTGTCAGGCGGCATGCATCGAGACGGCGAATTCCTATCCTAGGCGCGCAGCCTGGCAGTCTAGCTGCCTTTTCTCCTGCAGGCGGGCACGGCGTTGGAGTGTTGGACTCCAGGAGACGGCACGCGGTCAAGGCTAGGCTTGGCGGTGTCCGGGCCGGGCAAGGCGTACATGCATCTCATGTGTGCGGAGTCGGCTCGGTGCATGGCTGAGACATGGCCCCATGCTGGAGGTAGGTGCATGGCTTCGGCGAGCGCCGAGCGGTATGCGCGTTGGATGAGGCAGCAGTACGTTCGTGCAGCGCTCGATATATGCGGATTGGATCGGTTTCGTTACCAAGTTCGTGAGTAGATGCAGCTAGCTAGCATGCAGGCAGCGCTTCATGTCTCAGATGCTTGGCTGGTCTGGCAATGGGTCCCACAGAGGGATCGGTGCTCTTCTAGGCCCATGCCCCTGCATGCACATGGACATGGACGCTTAAGCTGGTGTGGCTACGTGTGCCTTGGTCTATTAATTGGCTGTTGGTCAGGAGTCAGGACATCCATGTTGATGCATTGCATGCAATGCATGTGTGGACCATACAAGGGCGGTGCTACGAGTTGATCGAGCACTACGTGAACGGATGGAGGCCGGGCATGCAGGACCAAGGCGGAGCGGTGCATTGTCGTGGGCTGATCCGGTGCAGAAGGTGCACGTGCGTTGCGTGCATGTGTAGGCCGCATCGGAGGAGACGAAAAATAAGGAAAAGGAGGAAACTGAGACGGTATCTCTCGCCACCATGATGAGATCCAAATTCCAAAGAGAGCTCATAGGCAAGCAGAAGGTTGTTTTTCCATATGCCGAGAAAAAATTTAGACCTGTGGCCTGGAAGCAGCAGTCGATGTGAGCGCGGTTTTCAGGACAGGACAGTCATGTCGGTTCTGAAGGGAGGCGCCGTTTGAGAAGACTGTGGAAATAGTCTAAAAATTGAAGGTCAAATTAGCTAGCTGAACGGCGAAGTCAGCATCGATCTATGCCATGAGGTGAAGAGATCAATTGGTTGGGCCAGTAATCTGTTCAAGGTGGAGAACAGATTAGGTGATGAGACCGATGATCTATTCTGGATGGCGGAAAGGATCGGACGGTGAAAACCGTGGTCGGTAGAATTGGCCGACGACTAAAGGGAGGAACTAGTGCTTATGTGGAAGTGGCTATAAAGTGACTCGAAAATGCAAAGGTGGCGTCATTATCTAAAGGATCAAATATGTAGTTGAGCGTGGATGTTGGATTCAGTTGGTCTCTTCCATGCGACACGAAATAGGAAGTGGGTTCTCTTCGCAAAGGCTACTAATTTTGTTGGTATACATGTGCGGTGACACGGAATACTGTCGATACTGGAGTATGAACCATCAAGATCGAAGTGCAAAGACGAAGTTGGCTGAAATACTTCAGAATGTGAAGCATGTGTCGGGACTAAGGAAGAATCTAATTGTGCTCAAGACTTTTTACATGATGGGATGGTGTTCCAAGAAGGGAGAACCGTCGGATCATAAAAGGTGGCAAGGCTGTGATGATCGAGGAGAGGACATTACGTGTGTACAGGCTGTAGGGGAGTTGAGAACTCCATGTGCAGGGAGTATTGTTGCAGGTGGAGTCATGAGGAAGTCAAGGTCCACATGAAAGCAAGGTTGGTTCCAGAAGGGTGGCGGGTCTGAGGTCAAGTCAGACTCGTCGGGCGGCTCGATGTAAGCTGCGAAGTATCAACTCAAGTCCGGAGTACATGGTGTTCGGCGTGGGACGATTTCATGCTTCTGGTGGTGATGACGTATTCGCCAAGGTGGAGTTTGTTAGAGTTGGTGTCGAATACATGTATGAGTAGGATTACAGTTAGACTTTGAGTTGTAAATGGTACGGGAGGTAGTGTAGGAGTCGGACACTATATCCCTGTCTCCGCTATAAATAGGGGGGCGGTGCCGTGTAATCCGTCGTGACGACATAAGCTGTAGCACTGGGGCCAAGGAGGACAAGGTCCGCAGCTGGCCTATGGCCGCGACCCGGGTGGCCCGATGTGCTTGTGCTAATATTGGGGAGGAGCACCCGTAGTCATGCCCCGCAGAGGTAGGCGAAAGTTGAACTGCGTTACCAAATATCGTGTCTCCAGTGTCGTCTCGATCTTGCATTGGCGTCAATTTTCTAACAAAAAGGGGCACTTCAATCACCGAACAAAAAAGGGTGTCATCTCAACCTTCATCTCTTGTGAACTTGAAATTTTTAGGTCCTCGAAGAAATTATCGAATTTTGCAAGTTTCGATAAAATTTCACCCAAATAAAAATAGAGCATTTGAATGTTAATGAACACAGGTTTTGAACCATGCCGCCTCATATTTCTTACACTACAAACTATCCACTAATCTACAAGAGGTCTTCTAAAACGTAAGTTATGACTTCTTTTTATATTTAGTCTTAAATTTGATAAAATATTTTTGAATTCAACGAATTTTGAGAGGTGGTTTGTCGCATTGGCTTAGAGCGAAATGACCGGATTTCATGAAATTTCGATGAAAGAAAAATCCCTGCTCTTGACGGCTAGAGAGAGCTTTACTATCCCACACCCTGCTCAGCCTGGCCCTGTGCGATCCATGATCTCTCGACGGCCTTAGCGTGGGCCATTGTCTTACGTCGGTTCCCCATGATTCACGTCAGTTCACTTTGGTTTAATAGGATGATTTACCATAGCTCCTCAAATCATGCGTAGCCGCATACCTACGTGCAAGGGCCCGTACAAAGTATGTATTTGCATGATGGCCAACTATGGGCTGCCTGCCTGCATACCTGAACTTAATTAATTAGTGATTATATAGTCCAACCCATCTGCTAACTGGCCGGCTAATCCATGCATGATGCATGTAGGTGGACGTGATCTATTGCCATGGCCATCATGATAACTTAAAAAGGGGACATGCAGTGCTGCTATTAAGTCAAGGATAAAGGAAAAGGGGCCATCATGACAACTTAAAAAGTATGTATTTGCATGACGGCCAACTATGGGCTGCCTGCATGCATACCTGAACTTAATTAATTAGTGATAGTCCAACCCATCTGCTAAATGGCCGGCTAATCCATGCATGATGCATGTAGGTATACGTGATCTATTGCCATGACCATTTCCTTTATCCTTGACTTAATAGCAGCACTGCATGTCCCCTTTTTAAGTTATCATGAAATCCATACCAAACTTTATATATATATACTAACAAATATATATGTCCGTGCGTTGCAACGGTAAAAATAAAAATCCTCGCAGATGGACGTGATCACGAAGTACGTGAACCTCGTGGTGGCCAAGAGCCCCGACGCAAAGCACCTAATGGAGAAGGCGAAAGAGAAGATGCTCTCTTCATGGTGGTCGCTGTGGATGGCGACCAAGAGTGGCTGCCACCGTCAGGTCCGCTACAGAGTGCCTACTATGATTGCGAGAGATGACGACCAAGACCAAGCAGCAGCACATCGCAGCATCGCCGAGTGTTGTTGGTGCCGCCGACGAACCACCCGACGAGCTGCAGGGGACGACGCAGACGGCGATCGCCGGAGAAAGTTATGAGAAGCTCAACAACGGCGACGGTGAATATTCTGTGGTCGACGGCCCAAGCAGCAGCACGTCGCAGTGTCGCCGAGTGTTGTCGGCGAACCACCCGACGAGCTGCAGGGGACGATGCAAACGACGATCGCCGGAGAAAGTTATGAGAAGTTTAATGCCGGCGACGGTGAATATTCCATGACCGGAAGCGAGGAAAGCACGGGCTCGACACGAAGAGGATGAGGCGAGAGAAAGAGAGCGAATAAGCGAGGACGGGTAGGGTTTGGAGAGATGGACGACCGAGATCAAAGCGGTGGCATTGGTGGATAATTTTGACGAAATGTGGGACGAATGACGGAGGAAGAAATATCCTCTCTTTAATATATCTATTTTCGAGGGCTCTCAAATTTGCTACAGTAATACGTCAACGCTACGAAACGCTGAAAAGAACAAGGCCTTGATGCATATGTTTATACGTTTTGCAAATTGTTGGACTAAAGTGATACAACACAACAAGTTGTTGTATGGTATGTGCAATTTACTCTTTAAAAAACGTTGCTCATTACCACTTTGTAAATTTCACATTATGAGTTTTGATTGCAATGTCCAAAATGATTGGTTGGGCGCGAAACGAAACCCCAGCGCGCCGCTCATCCTAAACCCTGAAGGCGCCGGCCTCCAACCACACCTAAGCCACCCGGCGGAACCCTCGCCAACGCCAACTACAGCCCGCCGCCACCGTCGCCGACGCCAAACAACCACAGCCCACAGCCCGCTGCCGCCGCCGCCATGAGCGGGCAAACTCCTCCTCTTCCTTTCAACCACAACCAAAACCCTCCTCTTCCTCCCAACAACCAAAACCCTCTTCCTCCCTACCACAACCAAAACCCTCACCACCAGAACGGCGCGCCGGTGACAGGGGAACCAGTCTTCCATTTCGGAGCCCAGCACGGCGGCGCGGCGGCGACGTGGCGCCAAGACTTCCAGTCCGCCCCCCACAACCAGTACCGCGAGCTGGAGACCGGGAATCGCCTTGCTCCGCCACCACTGCAGTTTCCCGCCCCCAACTACACCCAGTATCGCGCGCTGGGGACAGGGGATCGCCTTGCTCCGACACCATAGAGGTTTCCTTGGCACTCCATTCCAACGCCCCACCAAGATGCTGCATTTCGATTGGGTTCAGTACAGAATGCCCCACAGTGGCCTGCTCCACCCCACCAAGATGCCGCATTTCAATCGGGTTCAGTACAGAATGCCCCCCAACGGCCTGGTCCACCCCACCAAGTTGCTGCATTTCAACCGGGTTCAGTACAGAATGCCCCCCAGTGGCCTGCTCAACCCCACCAAGATGCTGCATTCCAATCGGGTTCAGTACAGAATGCCCTCCAGTGGTCTGTTCCGCCAACTGAGCAGCAACGTCCACCGTGGCAGCAAAATTGGGGCAATTCTGGTGCAGGATCGTATGGCCTGCTCCAACTGAATGATGCATATGCTGAAGGATGCCAGGCGCAGGTCAATTTCATCACTGTTATGTACTTCCTCAACCTACATCCTCCAGTTGAGCCATATACGTTCAATGTGGGCTGCACAATTGGAAGTATTCCCCAGCCAGAAACTCTGAAGACAAACACAATCGGAATTTCTGTATTAGATGGATTTGTCCAATTGATTGATGACACGTGGGAAAAAGATTTGAGTTGGGGCGGAGAATTTGATGAAAGTGACATGCTGGTCTCTGAAAACAGTCCACTGTGCGTCATTATTAATAGGGAACCAACAAAGTTTGCCACCAGAGAGAACAAGGCCAAGGGTCTATGTAAATTGGTGAACTGCCTTGTGCTAGTCAAGTATTGTGAGATAGACAAAAGACCCGCATATGTGGATGATTTTGTTGAGAGGGTGCAGAAACTAGGTGATGAAGAGAATCTAAGATGTCCACTGTTGAACTGGAAGAGACTAACATGGAGCATTCGACACCACCCCCTGTTGGTGGAACCTGCCAAGCACAGAGCAGTTTTTGAGGACTTCTACAAATTTTATAAGACAATTGATCTTCAGGATAGACATACACTAATGAAGGATGTGTGCTGTAATACCATATGAAAAGAAAAACTTGTGGGCCGGTGGGCTATCCAGCCCATAACCGGCTTGGCCAGGGTGGGTATAAGGCAGGGGGTTGATTCCCCTAATCTCCATCCTCTCTCCCTGCCCTCACTTCCTCTCTCGGTCTCTCTCTCCCTGTCCTCGTACTCTCTCGATCTCTCCCGACTCTCCCTCTGTCCCGTGCGTGCGTCTCCCTAGCGCCGCCGGTCGCCATAGCCGCCGAGCGCCTCCCATTGCCCCCAAGCGCCGCCTGTCTGGTCCACGCCGCCCTCTCCCCTGTCCCTCCCTGCTTGTGCTGCTCTGCCCTTCCCTCGCCGTGGTAGCCCTAAGGGAAGGCGGGGTGGCAAGGGGAGGCGGGGAGGAGGTAGAGGAGAAGAAATGGAGCCGGCCTGGACAAGGAAGAAGAAGAGGAGGAGGAGGGTTAGGGTTTCACCCAAAGCCTAAGTGAATGTTGGGAAATTAAGGTAAATTTCTGTTTTGTGCACTTGTATGGGTTGGTTTAGGGTGGGATTTGGGAAGAGTTGCAAATCCTAGGCTTGGATCTCAGGGGTAATTGATGGTATGTAAGTGCAGTGACTTCACCAGTGGAAACATGCTGTTTCGACCAAGAATTAGGGCTTGGCCACATGGAGAAAAACCTAGCTTATCTTTCTAGCTTTCCAACGAGCCCAAGAACGCGTAATTTGGCTTAGCGGTTTAGAAGTTATGGCCTCCGGAACGTTGTTGTCCGGTGTAGGCCGCGACGAGGTTTTTGTTAGTAACCTATCTGTTCAACCACTTGGTAGGTAATGGCTGAGGGTTGTGGTAAAATTTGGGAGCCTAATGTGTGGGTTGGAAAGGATAAGAGCTAGGTGAAATACTAAATGTAAATATTGCTTAACAAAGGTATCAATTCGGTTGATTGCCATCCTTGAATGTGTAGGTGACACTTTGAGGGTGACATCGACGTCCCGTCCTTCCGTCCCGCCGGGTAACTAAGGCAAGTACATGCTGCGATGACTATGATAATGTGTGCTTGATTGATGGCAGTGACCTTTATGTCTGTTTTAAGTATTGATGGTATTGTGTCGATGAATGGTTGTGGCGATGCTGGTGATATATAGCTTGATTCCTATTGTGCCTTGTATTTTTGTTATTGATGATATTCTTAGTGCTGAATGAATGAATAACAAAGTTGGATTAGTGAATATATGGATGAGCAGGAATAGAGATGATGGGATGATGGTGAGAATTAATGGTTAACCTTATTTATGTTGCACGCATCCATAAAAGCATGCATTCGAGCCAGGGCGGTGAGAAAGTCTTATAGCTAGCTAGTTCGGTGAGCCATGGGCCCAGTCGATGAAAAAGCTATAAGACTAATCCGGCGTGCTCTTGATAAGACCTACAGAGGTAGGCACCCGCCACGGGATGGCGGGAAAGACTCACTTCGGTGAGCACCTCCACGGGATGGAGTTAGGGCGTTACACCGACGGGTGTACGCTCAAATACCGGTGCGCGCAATGTCAAAGATCATAATGCATAGCATTGCATTGCACATGTGTTGATAGAATGGAGCAGTGATTGACGGTTATGTTAATGGTGCTTATGTTTACACATGTGTTGATAGAATGGAGCAGTGATTGATGGTTATATTGATGTTGCTTATGTTTATACCTAAACCTCGTTGTTATGTACTTGGCTGAGTCCTGGACTCACACTTGCTCTTTTGTTGTTTTTAGGTGATGATTGAAGCAACATTTGCGGGAAAGGGCTTAGTTCACATGTCTGCTCATCACTCAAGCCAGTCAACCTAATATCTAACTAACATAACGAATCGTCTTAGAGTTTGTATTTCATCTGTTAGTGTGGGTAACCTGACTTATTTAAGTGTGCTTGAACTAGATGGTTGATGTCTTTGAAAACCGACGGTTATTATATGTTGGTAGTTTCGATTATGGCAAGTGATGGTTTTGGATCGTAACTCTTGGATGAACTGTTGATAATTGCTTTACTTCTGCTATGAATTTCCCTGTTTGAATGTTTCGGTTTTAGGGGAAGTTCTGCCAAAATTTCCATGTTAAGAGGGGTTTGGTAGCATCTTGGGTCTCAGGGAGACCGGGGTGTTACATGTGCCCTGCTAGGTATCGTAAGTGGCATTTGCTGATAGCTTCCAAAGACGCATTTCTTTCCGTGGTCTATTGGAATGGAAGGGAGGGGCAGTGCCCAGAAGACCATTACACCATAGACTACAGTGTGGAAAGAGAAAGTGATGAAGACTATGGCATATATCCAGGACCGGTCCAGATAGGGGGGCACTTGGTGCGACCGCCAAGGGCCCCCAATTTTGGAGGCCCCGACCCATGTAGTTAGTAGGTATTAGTAAGTATTTCTATTAGTAACAAATATTTGTGGTTTAAACTTTTTAGTTTACAAAGCAAAGTCACTAGTTATCATTATAGTTTATCTATGAAATCCATAAAAATTATAATATTGTTCAAGTACTTTTCGAAATGAATCTACATATTATTTGTATGTAGCTAATCTAAAATTTTAAAAAGTATTCATAACTCAAGTTTTAAACATTGGCCACCATGCATCTCCAACGCCAAATATTTATGACAGGAGGGAGTACTAGGAAGCTCATAGATCAACCAAAAATAGTCCGTTAAATTGGCCTAGTCGCTAGCCAATTAGTCATAACAACATAGTACTTAGTCGTTGTGAGCTAGTGAGTCCACTACCATTTCATTTTCTATAAAGGCATGCATTACTTAGCAGAAAGAAGATAGATATAATGGTTGTATAAAGCGGCCTAACCACCTAAGGCTTTGGCTTCGCCAAAGAATACGAGGTGTTATTGGCTCGTAGGATCAACAATAAATTGACATGACGAGGGCTTCTGAATTGTAGTGACCATCGAGGTGTGGTTTTCGATTGTGAGCAGTTGAGCAATGAGTAGTTTGATTTGTGTAACGATGTCACTACAACATTAGGGCAGGACAGTGTTGCGCTTCAGCCAAGGTATAATATTATTAGGTTTCATCTTGATACAATTCTCTCGTTTCCTAGGATCCTAGGCCCATGTGCTTTCGATGCCATGGTGAGTCACCTAAGTGGTACGTGTGCAAGTTATTAGCCATAGCAACATCTAGATGGAGCATGACAAAGACCGAACACATCCACGTCTCGCCCCTCCATACCTCGATTGTCCTATCACCGACACAAGCTGATCATCCATGATTCGGTTGCATTATTTGTATAAAAAGTATGTCTATACATAGATATTTTAGTAATCCACACAATGAATAATGACTATTAGATATATTCTTTTATAACAATTTTAAGAACTACATAGAATATAGATATTTTAGGAGATATTTGTATACGGATGAACTAGATTTTACAATGTGGCAATAATCCAATATTGTTAACACATTTATAAATTGATGTGCTTTAGAGTATCTTTTATAAGTCTGTGAATGACCATGTATAGATAGGTTAAGTACATGGTCAGTGTGCTTGAGAAAAGGAGTAGGCTAGATACAAAAGATCTATAAATATTTTGTTATATTATTAAATCTATAATATAGTAGTCATTTGTAATAATGAGTCTCCCAATCAAGCCATGTCATTTACAGATGTTTAGTTCATTATTAATTTATGATTCGCTAGCTAAGAGAATAGTTCATAAACACAAAAAATATTTAATATTTAATGTATTAAGTAATTAGAAATTAAAATATAAAATTAAATTTAAAATAACATATTTTAGTCTCGCCCTAGGGCCCTTAAAACATTAGGAACGGCCCTGCATATATCCTTTTACCAGTTCTTACTTGCCTGTGTTTCTACGGCAGCACTGGTATCAGCATTGGTATGTGAGTGGTATGTGAGAATTAATTTAGTATTGCCTCACTTAGCACTTAATTCTAGTAGTATTGCCTCTTAGCACTTAATTCTAACCTCAGTATATTCTGATTGCAGCATTATGTAGTTGACTTAGAAGAACTGTCTCTTATCATCGCATACTATTTTGGAGATTTCTTACCTCTATTACTTGGCGAATTGTATGTCATTGCAGATAGCTCCAAAATGTAAGTGTTTCATAGTAAATCCTTTGCACTTCCTTCCATTTTTTTTAATTCTTTATGTGTTATCATTCCAGGGTGAGGGAGATGATTGAAACATATTCCTGCCAAAGATCTGTTTCGTGTAGAGCTCACGACATCTGATGAGGTTTGATATTTTTTTTGTCTAATCAAAGGTCACACTTTGGTGGGGTTCCCATCTGATCAGATTGATGTCACTTCGGTGTGGGGTTCCCATCTGATCAGATCGATGTCACTTTTTTCTTTTTGTCACATGAGGATTGTCGCATGAGGAAGCACTTAGGTTAGCAGCTTGAGCGTTTTGAGTTGGCGTTTTGAGACTTAAAAGAAGCACTATTTCAGTTCCTCTGCATGTTTTTCCTTTAAGTATCTGATTTGTCTGAATGAATAATTTGGGTGTACTCCTAGTCCCGTGTCTGAATGAATAATTTTGTCTAAGAGTCAGGTGGTGGGCTCTTGGTTCTAATGACTCTTTTTTCTGAAAGTGTATCAATTCTAGTAGAAATATTTAGACACAGGTGGGTGCAGTGGGGAGTGGTACCCTTTTTTTTTTAGGGATGGTTGGTTGTATGAATGTTTTATATCCGGTGTTGTTTGACATTTGTCAGGACAAAAATATTTCTATGTGGGGAGCTAGAAATAAACAGTGGGGGCTTGGTTTTAGCTAGAAATAAACAGTGGGGGCTTGGTTTTAGAAGGGTTCTGTTTGGGGGCTTGGAGGATACTTGGGCTAAAGCGAAGGAGAGTTGTGGTTGGAAGTCTAAAGGAAAAAAAGAATTTCTCTACGAAGCACTTTTACTATAAAAAAAATCATCTAGCAAATAGTTTAAAAGATCTATATCAAGTGAATCGAGATGCAATTAGTCGGTCCTCCTCATCATGGAAATTCTAAATCGAACAGGACCCATTAACTATAGAACAAAAGAAGGACCCATTAACTATAGAACAAAAAAAATAGCCGATGGTAATTTTTATTTAAAAATGTAAATGATAAATAAATAATATAGAAAAATTACGGAAGAAAATTATAGAATCAATCATATAACATATTTATAAAAGGCTGTCTCCATTAGAGGCTTACATGAAGGGCGGCAATGAGATGTCACTAGCTTCCACAGCGCGCCGGATCCATCCAGCGAAGGAGGCGAGGGGCCATGGAAAATGTAATTTGTGGATCGGTTTTGATGCGCAATTTATGGAGCGGTTTTGATGCATGCAACGATAATTCTTGACGCATGCATGCAACTTGCCATTAATTCGTGCGCCATGCAACTGATGCAACGCAATTCGGTGGTGGCCGCTGTCAAAAGACTTAATTTTTTTAAATCAAGATGTTTGCTTTCTTGAGAAGAAAAAAATCAAGTCGTTTGTACATGAACGAACCGGCCAAGATTATACGACTGGAAGAGGCAGAGCCACAGGATAGGAGAATCCATGCTTGAACAGGATGCAGGACCACGGTCCACAGGAGAGGTGCTTAAGGCACTCTAATTCCACAACATCACAACATGCACATAACAAGTAGTTCCTTTTTTTAATTATAATTATAATATAATATAAAATAAGAGAAATTGGCTAGAACGCTGTACTGTGCTCCAATCCTTGAAAAAAATTCGAGGTTATGGTACAAGACACTAAAAATTTGGCCCGGGGTATATATAGCTGTAGGTAGGATATCTTTTAGATGAAAAAGATATATTTCTATGGTTTAAAAGAAAGGGAGTAATGATAAAAGGTTGTTCCGCTCTTGTACCAAGAAAGAAAGAAAGAAAGAAAGAAATTCTGGATAAAAGGACACGCAAAATAATTAAAGGGGTAAATGAAGATACAAGTACGCTTGTGTTCAACGCATCAAATGTAAATTCCAAAACTCAACATATAAAAAGCCAAATTCAAAGGAATTTTTAAAAAGTTTTCAACATATAAACTGCATGCGGGTTGTTTTACAAACCAGCGAAAACCGTATAGGAACAGGCATATCAATCTGGCATAACAAAATAAGAATAGGCCGGTGGGCTGTATTTTGATGACAAACAAGTGCTATATATGACAAATAAACTATCAATGTAAATCACATATGTTTTTCATACAAGGGAATACTTACAAGCCCATGCACCAAACACCTTAGCCTCACAATCGATGGTGTACATACAAGACTTTGTTTATCTCATGCTCTGATGGTATGAAGGTTCGCGGCGCAAAATTACGGTCTAAATAATGCCAAAGAACCCTAAGAGACACTAAATAGCGGAAGAAATAATTAAAACAGCACCAAACCATCGCTAATTATAGTACTAAAAACACAAGAGGAAATGAAGAAATCAATCACGAGATTGGAAAGATTGAATACCAGTTCCATTACATGGAAGCACCAAAACCGTATCGAGATGAGAGAGATCAAATACCAGTTCCTTTACATTGAAGCACCCCAAAAACTTTCAAGATCACCTCTAATCTCCTCTTGATTTTCGCTAATTTTGTGGCCGTCACAGGCACCTCGAAACCCTAAAAACACCCGTTAATCCCGAGCCGTTCCGTCCCTTTAAACAGAGGGAAAACGCGTCTCTCCTTCGGGCCACGCTGCGTGCCCAAGCTGGGCCTCGGCCGCCGCGTCGTTCGGCTCATCGGCTGCCCCCACGCGCGCCTGCGCTTCTCTCGGCTGGCTCATGGGCCTTGGGCCAGCTGCCCCTGCCCGCTCGCTTCTCCCCCACCTGAGCTCGCCTCCCGCGCACGTAGAATTTACTACTGTTCTGCCTTTTTTAATTCGGTATTAAAAAATAAATTCCTAATTTCAATAAATTAAAAAAAGCCTTCAAAAGCCGGATGAGCAGGCGCCTTTTAAAATCCACCCTTTGGACAGGCGTTTTATAAAAAAAGCCAACCCAACGGACAATTAAAAGGGCTAGCGGGCCGCGCGAGGTTGCATACAATCCCGCCCATCCAACCGGCGGTTAAAAACCGCCCGTTGGACGGGCGATTTTCGGGCGCGGGCATTTCCCGCCCGACGCTTTTTCCCTTTAAAGCAAGGCGCTGCGGCGCTCCCCCTGCCACTGTCGTCATTCGGGGGAGAAGGAGGAGGGGAAAGGGAGAGGGAGAGGGAGGGTAAGGAGGAGAGAAAAGGAGAAGGGTTATGAGATCCTGTTGAGGTAGTGTCGACGATTGGGAATCGGGTTCCACGAGCCGAGCTTACTTCTTGATGAGGGACAAGATGTCCCCTTCTAACCGGTTGCGTTGTGTTCCAGATGTAATCAATCGGGGGGATCGCAAGAACAGGGACACGAGGTATTTTTATCCTGGTTCGGGCCCCTCACCGCCGAGGTAATAACCCTACGTCCAATGCCTTGTTAATGGTGAAGAAGATTACAGGGAGCCTGGATGAGATCCAGGAGAGGTGGGAGACGAACTACGGGCAAGGCAGAGCTTGGTCGCAGCACGCCGGGTACAAGGGTGTAGCGAGAGGGTGATTAGATGCTAATCAGAGCGCTACCTGGTTTGCTTTGTCTACCTTATCCCCACGCAGGAGGGTTTATATAGGCAGGGTACAAATGGATAAGAAGGAAACTACCCCTAAGTCGATGGAGGGCACTGCGCCGTCAGGGAACCCTAGCTCCGCCGCCAGAAACCCTAACTGCCCCGTCGCGTCTTAGGCCGGGCCTTGGTCCACTCTTCCTTAGAGACGAAGTCCTTGTCTTGGCTGGCAAGGCGCCGGGTAACCTGTATGCCAACACACTGCCGGGCAGGAGGTAACCGGGGATACCTGCAAAATAAGAAAGGGGCTATCGGACACCGGGTAGGAGACTCAATCCCCGACAGCCAGCCCCCGAGACTCAAGTGGAAGCTTTAGGCCGGGGTCTTCCTCTTGAGTCTCAGACAACTCCAAGAGGGGATGTGGCTTCGTACCGGGTAGGAAGTTCTCTACCGGGCAGCTAGGAACCTACCGGGCAGATCAACACCTGGGACAGATTCGGAACCCATCCGGAAGTGTTTTTCAGCCGATTTCGCCAGGTAGCGCTTTTGGGCGAAGTTACCTTTGGCAGCGCGTAGTAACGACATTGTTACCGTTGAAGCCGCGGCGCTGGCAACGTTGCGCAGATTGCGGTGCGCCTGGTAAAAACTAGCTGTTTTTTACCGTTCCACGCCGGATAAGGAACCCCTTGAGGCGGTTGCTCCTTATAAATAGGGAAGCGAGGCAAGGGAAGAACCTCCTTGCCTTTGCGATCAGATCTGAGCTCGAAAAGCCCAAATCCTCTCGTATTCTCGCCGATCTCGCCTCTTCCGACCTTCCAGCCGCCATGGGGCTTCTAGGTTGAGCCAGTCCACCAAAGAGAGCCTTGAGGGGTTGGTTGCGGTCAGGGAGCTTGACGCTGGGAGCTTCAGAGTGCCCAGCGACGACGAGATCGTGCTCTTCGAGGGGAACGAGACCGTTAGCTTCGAGCTGACATCCTCGTTCGGCTTCCGCCTGCCAGAGAGCTACTTCGTAGCGGAGCTCCTGGTGCAGTTTGACCTGAAGGCGACGAACCTGCCACCTAACAGCTTTCTGATGATGGCTTTCTTCACGCACCTGTGTGAGGGCTACCTGATGATCGTGCCGACGCCCGCCCTCTTCCTGCAGTTCTACGAGCTGCGCAGGGTAGCGGCGAAGCAGGCGGCGGTGAAGACGGATCTGTCGGTGGCCTGCTTCAACTTCCGCCGGCGCACCAACGTCCCGTTCCGGTACTCGACATTGCCGATCCGGGACACCATCTCGCAGTGGAACCAGAGGTGGTTCTACCTGCGAGTTCCTGAAGACTGCGACGTCTTCCACAGCGGCGACGTCCCCAAGCTGGCGACTCCACTCCCGCGCACAGAGCCAAGCGAGGAGGTGATGTAGCAAGTCGCGCTTATTGCGGCGCTTGTGGACAGGGGTCTCACCGGGGTGCAAATCGTCCGGGACTACCTGGGCAACGCGGTCTGCCCGCTGAGGCGTCGGGCTCAACCCTTTTGGAGGATGGGGGATTGGCCTGACCCTTCCCGGGAGATGGAGCAGCGTAAGGACGCCTTTCCGATCTGCCGGGTATGTTTTTCGTTTTCGGGTAACTCTACTGACAAAGTTTTCCCGTACCTGGTTGGTTTTTTGCTGTAGCCCCGTCCAAGGAGTGGGTGGACACGAGGGCCACCATGCTCTTCGGGTCACCGTGGGGTAAGCACCTCACGGAGGAGACTGCCGGCACCGTCCCCGGTAACGTTAAGGAGGGGGGCTCAGAGGTAAGCTTCCTTTCCCTGGTATTTGAAGTTTAGAGTTTTTGCTTTTGCTCGGTCCGTCTTAGCTTTTCTCCGCCTCTTTTCTCTTTGCCAGGAGAACGAGGCCCTCTACCGGGAGGCTGAGGCCAACAAGATCTCTTGGGCCGGGGAGGAGATCGCTCCCGCCCAGGAGAGCGAGAAGGAGGCCACCACCTCGACCGGGGTGGCACCTGCCCCGACGCGCCGGTCTAGCCGGCAGGCGGCTATGACCAAGGCTATCGGGAAGGCGAAGAGGAAGAGAGGAGAGAAGCTGGACGGCGACGATGCAGATCGTCCCGTCCACGTCCTTGATGAGGATGAGGAAGAGGTACGTACCTGGCTGAAAGACTACATCCAAGTACATCCCACGCACTGGGAGAGACTGAAGTTGATCTCCGACGCTGCGCAGTCCGACCAGCGCATCAAGGCGCTACAGTTGAAGCGGGACCGACTCCAGAAGGAGGCGGAACTGCTTAAGGAGGTGCAGGAGCTCTCCACGCTGGTGGGCCGGGCACCGTCGCCGTCGCCAAAGGCGTTGGGCAAGGCGTCCAGCTCCACGCGGAGTGGGGCTCCTGTGGCGGGCAAGGGGCCCGCGCAGCCTACCCCTCCTAAGAAGAAGAGGAGGAAGCGGGTGGTGAAGCGCGGAGCTTTGCTGCTGCCAATACAGTCTACCGGGGAGCCGTCCCCGGTGGACTCATCCACGGGCGCCGCCGGGGCCGTCGGGCAGAAGTTGGCGGCTGCCGCAGACCCCGGGCAGGCGCAGAAGACGCCTGCTTCGGATACCACCATGAGTAAGTTCCTTCCTGCCCCTGCAAAAAGTTTGGTAACTTAGGCGTTGCCCTATAACCACATGAGACGGTCCCAGGCTACACAGAACGATCCAAGGCGCTAATGAGGAAGCTTCTCGTTACCTTGGGAATAGGTCATGGCGAGGAGCCGGCGAAGGACGCCGATCCACCGACCAAGACCGGCGAGGAATCGCCCAAGGAGCAGGAGGGCGATGCCCGGGCTGACGAGCTCGGGGTTGAGGAGAGCGGCAAGCAAGGGCTCGCTGCATCCTTGCCAGGGGGGTCTAGATAAGGAGGCCCTTGGCGCCGCAGACGAGGAGGAGGAGACCGCTGTCCGGGTCCCTGCTGCCTCTGCGTCTGGCTCCCATGCCGGGCAAGTGCTGGCCCTGCCGGGTCCTTCTGACGTCATGACTGCGCAGACCCCACCACCGGGGACGCATGCACAGCCGTCGGGCAGCGCGGAGGTGGAGAAAGGGGACGAGGCGGACTCACCAGTTGCTGAGTGGGTGCGACTCCCCAGGATCCGAGAGAACCTGGAGCGCGAGGCCCAAAAGGTATGTCTGCTGATTCTCTGGTGTTTGTGTTATGGGTTGAGCAACCGGATAACTAATTAACAAAGTGTTTTCTTCCAGCTGCTCGACGCCCTCGTCGCGGAAGTGAAGCAGGCTCTGAACCGGGAAACTGCTCTTCGCAAGCATGTGTAAGACCTAGGACTCCTAGGGTTAGTTTTGGCATTTGGTGACCGATACCGCGTCAACCAAGATTAAGGACTTTATTTTTAGCTTTCTTTTAATGATTTTGGTTGCGTGCGTGTCGAGGCTCGAGCACGTCAGGTGCAAGCCTCTCTCCCTGGCAGGTTGGTCCCACTGAGCACTCGAGTCATCGTCCTTATCCTCTTCCCAGCTGAGTCGAGAAGGTTCGGGAGTGATCGAGAGTGCCAGGTGTCCGGGGTTAGGTTTGCTTCGGGTAGAAGTCACTGGAAGGGCCCGGAAGAATCCGAGGACCCTTTACACGTGTCCGGGTAGTTTTCGTAGCCACCAAGTCCATTCCAAAATATCTGGCGTGAAAACTCCCGCCCTAGCCCAAGTTGATCCTTATCCGAGTCCACTACATGCCAAAAGCACTAACGAACCAAGCCAGGTAGCCGAGAGAGAAAAGAGAGGGTTTCGGAGATGCCGAAAAGTGTTTTCCTTGGTTTTGAGGGTATATTAATTTGGAAATTGGTGGGGAAACCCAGTTGGTTGGATAGCCCTTGTTTTTACCTTTCCGGAATGTCCAAGATCATCAAATTCTGAGTCCGGAATCACGAGTTATGAATTTTTTAGTGCGGCTGTGTCAGTGACTTGCGGTCTGGTCTGACCGCACCGCGGTGAGACCGCACTCAAATCTGCGGTCAGACCGCACTCGGGACAGAGTGCCGGCCTGAGAGGGTGTGCGGTCATACCGTACCTTGCGGTCTGACCGCACCTGGGCTGCGGTGAGACCGTTGCAAACTTAAACCCTCGACCTAGGGTTTGAGTGGGGACTATAAATAGATCTTATCTCTTCGGGAGAAAGTGAGAGAGCCTCATTTGTAGCCATCCAAAAGCCCTAGCCTCCACAAGAGCTCCTCCCATGGATCTCCTCCACTTCTAGGGTTTCCATGCCATCCAAGTGAGAGAAGGGAAGAAGTAGAAGTGGGAGAAGAAGAAGAGCAGCCGTCTCCCACCTCTTCCCATCCTCCAAGGTTCGATTTGGCTCCTCCCCATGGGTTCCCCCTTGTCCATGGCTCCATCCACCCCTCCACCTAGGGTTTGAGAGAGAGGGAGAAGAGAGGAAGAGAGGGAGAGAGGGAAGAAGGAGAGGAGAGAAGGAGAAGCCCCCTTCCCGGTCTAATCCCCTCCGTCTCCGGTTCGTGGTGAGTCTCCCGTTCGTTTCCTCGAGTGCTCCTTGGGTCTGCGGTCTGCGGTCCCCAACGACTACTTCTGCCCCTCTAAGACGCAACCTAGAAACCCCAGAACACCTGTTGCTTCAGTGCGAATTCAGCTCTTCCGTCTGGTCTCGGCTCGTCGTCAGGCTAAACCTCCTGCACCTCAGCCCTACCACATGGTCAAATCGCAGCTCGGTAGCTGATTGGTGGCTCCACGACATTCTTCATGGCACCGCACAGTGCGGAGTCCATTCCGTAGTCTTTGCAACGGTGTGGCATCTTTGGCTTGAGAGGAACAATCGTATTTTCCTTCAGGTTGACAGATCAACCCAGGCCTTTTCCTTTTTGATTGAGGAGCTGCGGCTTTGGGAGGCCGCAGGAGCTCGTTTTGTAATTAGTTAATTTTGTCCCATTCGGCTCACGAGGGGAGAGACCAATGTCTCCCCCCACCTCTTTTTTCTCCTATTTTTGATCAATTCGTGGCAGTTCTTCTGTCCGTTTGCTCAACAACAAAAAAAAGTTGTAGGCTTTCGATAGGAAGCTCAGCACAAACATGCATGATGGTTTGAGCATATGTGTGGCTGCTTGCGTTGCGAGGTCAGCCATGGATGGTGCCGGCGTACGACGCCTGCTCCGCCGTCTACACGGCGGCGTACCTGAACCTTCCCGAGGTGCAGAAGGCCATGCATGCCAGTGGCGGCCCAACAGAGGAAAAAGGAGGGAAGTGGAGGGAAAAGGGGAAGGAGAGAAAATGGAATGGGTCGGCTCGGCTGGAGGGGAAAGAGAAAAGGACTGGGCCGGCCTGGGCCAAGGGAAGAATAAAATGATTTGAAACTTACTGATTTTCCAAAAGCATTTATTTATTTTTTTCAAATATCCTTTTTAAATATATTCCTACTTAGGAATTAATATTTTGCTTTCCCAAAATTTATTAACATATTCCCCAGATAATTATATTTGGGATTAGCCTTAAGAAAATATAATATACACATTAAACACATTATTAAGTGTTCCTAGCAAGGGTGCAAGCTCGAGAAGTTTAAATCAATTTTCCCCATTTAAATGCAATGCATGCAATAATGATGACGCCATGGTGCAACATTAAATAAATAAATTTTGTGATTTTAAAATTATGCAATTTAGGAAATTATTAACGTGCCAAATTGGTTTTTAAAATTTGGGATGTTACAGAGAAAGAAGGGCGTCTCGCCCATGGCCCTGCTTGGCGTAGTGCGAATGGACCAGAGGACGGTTTGCACCTCTTCCGCCCACCGAGTGTAAGACCTAGGACTCCTCGGGTTAGTTTTGGCATTTGGTGACCGATGCCACGTCAACCAAGATTAAGGACTTTATTTTTTAGATTTCTTTAAATGATTTTGGTTGCGTGTGTGTCGAGGCTCGTGCACGTCAGGTGCAAATCTCAGTCTCTGGCAGGTTGGTCCCACTGAGCACTCGAGTCATAGTCCTTATCCTCTTCCTAGCTGTGTCGAGAAGGTTCGGGAGTGATCGAGAGTGCCAGGTGTCCAAGGTTGGTTTGCTTCGGGTAGAAGTTACCGGAAGGGCCCGGAAGAATCCGAGATCCCTTTACACGTGTCCGGGTAATTTTCGTAGCCACCAAGTCCATTCCAAATCATTTGGCGCGAAAACTCCCTCCCAAAGCCAAGTTGATCCTATCCAAAGTCCAAAAGCCGACAAAAGTGCCAACTAACCAAGGCTGGAGCCGAGGGAGAGAGAGATGGGCTTTTGGAGCACTAGTGTGCACAGCCCAGATCCTTCGGACGGCGTCCGATCGCCATCGGACGGCGTCCGATGAACCCAGACCAAGATTTTGGCTAAGTCCCAGGGTTGCCCGAACCGCAGTCATCCTCCTGTCGGACGGCGTCCGACGGCGGCTAGAAATGGCCTCGAACACTTAGCGCGCATGCTCACCCGTGAGCCAGCTACAGCCGTCAAACGGCGTCCGACGGGCGGTCCGAGCCCGAGTCGAATTCATCCAGTCCACTCGTTTGAACTGCGAGTGAACCGATAGCTGACACGTGTCCTCGCGGGTTTGGGGTCTATTTATAGGGCTCGGGCTGAGGGATTGGAGGTGAGAGAGCTCATTCATTTGTTCCCCTTGGCTTGAGTGTGTTTGAGAGCTCCTCCCCATGGGTTCCCCCTTGCTCATGGTGTGTTTCACCTAGGGTTTGGCTTGAGAGGGTGAAGAAGAGATGGAGAGAGGGAGAAAGGTAAGACATGGGTTCCCCCTTCTTCTCCGGTGTATTTGCCCCCTGTTTGGTCGGTCTTTGGTGAGTCTCCCGGTCGTTTCCTAGAGTGCTCCTTGGGTCTTTCTTGCCAGAGTTGAGACCTCACCTCGCCGTATCCGAGCTTCACCGGTTTCGGTCTTCACCGCCGTACGACTACTTTCTCTACAACCTCTACACCAACGAAGCCCTTGCCGGTGCAAGGCCACCCGGCTCGTGACCGGGTGCATCCACTTCGCCACTGACGAAGTCCGAGGGAAGCCGCGTACGTCTACACCTCCGGGGCGCCGGGTAGTTGTCCAAGGTGCCGGGACGCCGTCAAGCGACCAAGACTCCGTCGACGCAGGGCTTCGTCAAGTCTCCGTCTGAGTCGCTTGTACAAACACCTTCTTCGCGAAGGCCGGTGCCGCTTCGGTGGTGCCGGGGTGACGGAGAGCTTCCGACTTGTGGGAGCATCCGTCCTCGGTGTGAGGGTCGGGAGCAAGCCTTGGGCTCATGCCCTAAAAGCTCGCCGAGTGCATTTGAGGGCACGGGATGAGAGAGTCCCGGCTTCCTTTCGGGGAGGTTCCTCATCGTGGAGTAGGTGCTTTGCGCCGAACCACGTTAAAAAATTGGTTTGTCACTTGTCACTTTACTTTTGCATTTACCTTCCGCATTTACCTTCAAGCTGCTTCGGCTATTTATATTGTATCGCTTCGGCTATTAGTTTCTAGCTATTTCGTTTGCGCACTTGTTCGGTAGTTAGTCAAATTAGGTTTTGAACTAGGTTGGTTAATTTAATTTGACTAAAAGAAAAGAACAAAAATTAGGGATAAAATTTGGTTAGAAACTGCCGCTTCACCCTCCCTCGCGGCCTTAGATCCTTACAAGTGGTATCAGAGGGCTGGTGCTCTTGTTAGTGCTTAACCGCATAGAGTCAAAATGGCCGACGGGGGTAGTGTTGCGGGCAATAGGATCCCTCTCTTTACTGGCACCCACTTTAGCTACTAGAAAACAAAAATGATGACATATATTCAGTCTTTAGGTCACGAGGTTTGGAAAGTGGTAGAGTTTCCTCTAGGCTTTGAGGTGAACAAGGAGACAGGTCCTACAGCGGATCAAGTCACTAAGCTAGATCTCAATGCCAATGCGAAGAATGCTTTGTTTTCTGGTTGAGTGTAGATGCTTTTGAGAGGGTTAGCAATCTCACAACTGCCCATGAAATTTGGAAAACCTTAATTGACATCCACGAGGGAATTAGTGCTGTTAAGGAAGAGAAACTTGTTGTAGTCAAGAATAGATATGATAGGTTTAGGGTGCTTCCAGAGGAGGATGGGAACGCAATGTTTGCCAGGCTGTAAGACCTAGGACTCCTAGGGTTAGTTTTGGCATTTGGTGACCGATGCCGCGTCAACCAAGATTAAGGACTTTATTTTTAGCTTTCTTTTAATGATTTTGGTTGCGTGCGTGTCGAGGCTAGAGCACGTCAGGTGCAAGCCTCTCTCTCTGGCAGGTTGGTCCCACTGAGCACTCGAGTCATCGTCCTTATCCTCTTCCTAGCTAAGTCGAGAAGGTTCGGGAGTGATCGAGAATGCCAGGTGTCCGAGGTTAGGTTTGCTTCGGGTAGAAGTCACCGGAAGGGCCTGGAAGAATCCGAGGACCCTTTACACGTGTCCGGGTAGTTTTCATAGCCACCAAGTCCATTCCAAAATATCCGGCGCGAAAACTCCCGCCCTAGCCCAAGTTGATCCTTATCCGAGTCCACTACATGCCAAAAGCACTAACGAACCAAGCCAGGTAGCCGAGAGAGAAAAGAGAGGGTTTCGGAGATGCCGAAAAGTGTTTTCCTTGGTTTTGAGGGTATATTAATTTGGAAATTGGTGGGGAAACCCAGTTGGTTGGATAGCCCTTGTTTTTACCTTTCCGGAATGTCCAAGATCATCAAATTCTGAGTCCGGAATCACGAGTTATGAATTTTTTAGTGCGGCTGTGTCAGTGACTTGCGGTCTGGTCTGACCGCACCGCGGTGAGACCGCACTCAAATCTGCGGTCAGACCGCACTCGGGACAGAGTGCCGGCCTGAGAGGGTGTGCGGTCATACCGTACCTTGCGGTCTGACCGCACCTGGGCTGCGGTGAGACCGTTGCAAACTTAAACCCTCGACCTAGGGTTTGAGTGGGGACTATAAATAGATCTTATCTCTTCGGGAGAAAGTGAGAGAGCCTCATTTGTAGCCATCCAAAAGCCCTAGCCTCCACAAGAGCTCCTCCCATGGATCTCCTCCACTTCTAGGGTTTCCATGCCATCCAAGTGAGAGAAGGGAAGAAGTAGAAGTGGGAGAAGAAGAAGAGCAGCCGTCTCCCACCTCTTCCCATCCTCCAAGGTTCGATTTGGCTCCTCCCCATGGGTTCCCCCTTGTCCATGGCTCCATCCACCCCTCCACCTAGGGTTTGAGAGAGAGGGAGAAGAGAGGAAGAGAGGGAGAGAGGGAAGAAGGAGAGGAGAGAAGGAGAAGCCCCCTTCCCGGTCTAATCCCCTCCGTCTCCGGTTCGTGGTGAGTCTCCCGTTCGTTTCCTCGAGTGCTCCTTGGGTCTGCGGTCTGCGGTCCCCAACGACTACTTCTGCCCCTCTAAGACGCAACCTAGAAACCCCAGAACACCTGTTGCTTCAGTGCGAATTCAGCTCTTCCGTCTGGTCTCGGCTCGTCGTCAGGCTAAACCTCCTGCACCTCAGCCCTACCACATGGTCAAATCGCAGCTCGGTAGCTGATTGGTGGCTCCACGACATTCTTCATGGCACCGCACAGTGCGGAGTCCATTCCGTAGTCTTTGCAACGGTGTGGCATCTTTGGCTTGAGAGGAACAATCGTATTTTCCTTCAGGTTGACAGATCAACCCAGGCCTTTTCCTTTTTGATTGAGGAGCTGCGGCTTTGGGAGGCCGCAGGAGCTCGTTTTGTAATTAGTTAATTTTGTCCCATTCGGCTCACGAGGGGAGAGACCAATGTCTCCCCCCACCTCTTTTTTCTCCTATTTTTGATCAATTCGTGGCAGTTCTTCTGTCCGTTTGCTCAACAACAAAAAAAAGTTGTAGGCTTTCGATAGGAAGCTCAGCACAAACATGCATGATGGTTTGAGCATATGTGTGGCTGCTTGCGTTGCGAGGTCAGCCATGGATGGTGCCGGCGTACGACGCCTGCTCCGCCGTCTACACGGCGGCGTACCTGAACCTTCCCGAGGTGCAGAAGGCCATGCATGCCAGTGTCACCGGCGTAAACAACCCATGGGTGGGCTGCAAGTACGCATTGTTCTATATCTGATCCATATCTGTGCATACGATCTCACATATCTTCAGGATATGTATGCGTATATATTGATTCATATTGGCATATATATATGTGCGTGGCTATCACGGCTGTTGCAGCATGGTCATAGACGGGAACTGGACGGATTCGCCACCATCCATGTTCCCCATCTACAAGGAGCTCATTGGAGCTGGCCTCAAGATCTGGGTCTTCAGGTAATTAAGCAGGCCAATCCATTATCCATACTTTCCCCGACTTGATCTCTTTCTCCCTTTTCTTGAACAAAATCTGTGAGTTTCTTCTATATATGCCTGAACATGTGCATACATGCAGATATATAGCCCCAGTTAATTTTTTTGGTGGAGTAAACTGATCAAGTTTCTTTGTGTTCTGCAGTGGTGATACAGACACCGTGGTGCCATTGGGCTCAACCAGGCGATCTCTCGCTGCTCTTGGCCTTCCTGTCAAAACCAGATGGTATCCCTGGTACAAGACTCCCACGGAGGTTTGTCACTGTCGCTCACATGACAGAATCCTGAACACAATTGCACAAGCATTTCTGTTCTTCCTGACAAGATCGATTCACAGGTTGGCGGGTGGAGCGTAGTGTATGAAGGCCTGACGCTGGTGACCGTCCGCGGCGCCGGACACAAGGTCCCCCTCCACCGGCCGGCGGAGGCGCTGTTGCTGTTCCAGCACTTCCTGCAGGGCGAGCCCATGCCCAAGGCAAGTTTCACGACCACCGTAGAAGAACAGTGATGCTACCATCGGTGGTGCCTCAAAGATATGTTTCTGTTTTAACCTACCTGATTTGGTCCCACGGGTAGAGGTATTATGGGTCAGACCGAATTGGGATGAATCTTTATCCTCAATGATTTTTTGGTGGACTAGCTTAACATCAGACAACTCAGACTTATTTAACTCTCAGTCGATTTTTTAGACTGTGGATAAGACATCTTTATAGGACATACTCTTATAAAAGATCCAACGGAAACATCTAGATACGTGATAAAATTGAGAGTTAAATAAGTTTTAGACGCATGATGATTAGCAAAAATAGGTTAAAAACCCTCCCGCTATACATATGAGAGACACCCTTATGTAATTGGTTGGCTTGCATATTGAGATTAATAAAGACTTTTTTGTCTTCTTTACATCTATTTTCATATACCTCTGTGATTGAATCTTGCGATTGGTAATCTACCACGTGTGCGGTCCATGGTTTTTACATAACAGTATCTTTTCCTCTCTTTTTTTTTCCAGGCTTCGAATGCCAGCGCCATTCTCCTTCCTACTGAGCATGGGAGCGGCGCTTGATACTACATCGAATAGGAAAATCAGCTCCACCAGTAAATGGATCAATGTCCATGCATATGTGGACGCTTGGATCGCCTTGGGATCTGTGCCCCGCTTACATGTACAGGCGAGGCACA
Source organism: Raddia distichophylla (assembly GCA_005191435.1). NCBI lineage: Eukaryota > Viridiplantae > Streptophyta > Magnoliopsida > Poales > Poaceae > Raddia > Raddia distichophylla. Next base: position 338,971 of record SPJY01020215.1, on the reverse strand, counting down.
GGTCGATCCTGAATCGGATTCACGGGCTTAAATGAATTGATTATCTTAACTTGGGTAGTGTGTCTCCAGTCTCCCATGTCCGGCCGATGTGTTCCGGGTGGGCACAATGATGGAAATGAGGTTTTCATGAGTGCTTCCCTTCCACTGATCGATGTATATATTTCTTTTGAAAGTCATACATTGATAGATTTATAGAGTGGTTTATAGATGGCCTTATTAGTTATGGAAGAAGTCAAATAAATAAAGTTTGGATTGAGATATTCAGATTATGATTGGCTAAAATAACAACCATTCAAATGAAATCCGCAACCATTCAACTGGCCAACTGTGTACCGACCAAAAAATATGGGTGGACTTAACACTCTGGATCTCCGGAAATTTGGTACAACTTTTCATCTGAGTTAGTTATGGCTCGACTGGACCGACCCAAGTAGACCTTGGAATGACTCTCCGGTACCCCATATTGATCCTGACAGAGCTCTCTTTCACGCGGCCACACGCGTCACCGTCCAGAATGCTTAGAAGGCTAACTTTTGGCTGGACAACTAGCTGCAGGGGTCAGCACCGTGCAACATCGCGCCCCATCTCTTCAACATTGTAAGAGAAAAGAATCATATCGTCACAGATTTGCTTTTCAATGATAGGTGGATAGGCATGGTGCGACACTTCAAAACGGTGGAGCGGCTTTAGGACTACTCCACCTTTGCAGCCAACCTCGTGGTATCACGCTTACAGATGCAGTAGCTGATGAGATCATTTGGACTACAAGCCCGGTTGGTCAGTTCTCCACTAGATTGTCCCATCATCTCCAATTTCTAGGTAGCACGGGTTAGTCTCTTGTAGACACCATCAGAAAGGCACAGACAGAAAACAAATGCAAATTCTTTATTTGGTCTCTCGCCCATGGACGCATACATATGGCCGACATCCTAGCTCGAAATGGATAGCCACACCAACCCATATGTCCTTTATGCCAAAATAATCCGAAAACCATTGGCCGCCTGACTCTTCATTGTTTGTACTCCGAAAGAGTTTAGAATGATGTTCTCAATCAATACCCTCAAACGTTTAGATGGACAGATAACATGAGCTTTTGCGACTGATGGATCGTGGCCTCTTTTACACACAGCCAACAAAGCGGCCAAGAGGTATCTAGATGGTTTCATAGTTTACACTATTTGAAATCTTTAGAAGAAAAGAAATAGACATTTTTTTACTATAAGAATATTTCTTTTAAGGCGCTGGTTGAAAGAATCTTGGAGGATGTGACGGGGTGGAGAATGGGGCTTCTTGCTGCTCCAATGTAATTCCTCGCTATTTTTCTATATGTTGTAGGCCCTTGTACAGTGTACAGTTCTCTTCTTCTTAGTGAGATGGCACAGCAACTATCCTGTTTGTTCAAACAAAATCCACAACCATTGTCACTAATCTCTTTGTAATATATAGTAGAGATATATTGTTTCCTTAGTCCACATTGTTCCCTTTATACTCAAGTCATGCATGGCTACGTCTCTACTCGTGAGCTAGGCTGAAACTGAACTTTGAGAGCTCCTGCAGGTGGCTTGCCTAAAAAAAGAGCTCGATAAGTCAATACATTTACCATGTGCAAATTGTAGCAAGGCATGAGCTAAATCGCCTGCACATTGGCAAGATTACTAATGCATGCACTGGCCCGTTGGAGCATAGAGGATTCTCTCAGAGACTCAGACGGGCGGAGCACAGCAATGGAGGTGCGCAAGCACAGGGTTAAGATAAAATATGCCCACAATTGTGTTCTACGCATGCACCTATACTCAATATTAGTACACCCTGGTCGTTTTCATTCTAACTACGCCCTGCTCTCAGGTTAATTATTGAGATGCCATGTCACGCTACAGATTCTTTTTTCTATGAAAAAAAACCCACGGATAGAACTAGCCACACGCGTCAAATCAAACCGTTGAATCCACATCAGACGAACGGTGCCGAGAATGTGCTATAAATATAACCGATCCGCTGAATATCCCTCGGTAGTCAGTACCCCATATATCTAACGCGAAGTAGATGAGCAGAGGAGAATCACTCGTGCAAATTTCATGTAGATGGTCCAGCGTTGCACCGTCAGGTCCCTAGCTCCAGGATGCGATCATTCGAGGCCACGTCCATATCGCCTTTTTTTTACCCCCACCCAACGATCAATCGTTTTGCAGGCAGTCAGACAACAGCTAGCACACAAACTGAAGAAAGGAGCAGTGCTGGCTTCTGCTGCATGCATATACAATTCCTTTGGTTTCGCGGTTTGATCGAGTCCAAAGTTGAAGGTCTTTAAAAAGGATAAAAAGATTTTTAAAAATATTTTTTTTCAGATTTTTAAGTAAAATCCTACAAAGATCAAAAAAATATTACACATGATAAATTTTGACTCAACTGAACAAAACCAAACTAAACTACAAATCTGCAAGGAGTGATCTGATTCTCAATTCTTAGTGCCGTTAACTATAGGAGGTGGCTGTCAATTTGTTGGTATATATGTTAATCGAACCACATGCCACGTGAGACCATCCGTATTAGACCTCTAAAACATTATAATTTTGAATAGAGTAATTGATGGAGAAAATAAATCTTCTAAAATAATAATTTTAAAAAATTTAGAGAAAATGATAGAGCAAATAGTTAATAGTAAAATAGACCGGAGAGATAGAGCATAGATGATATGATGCCAATAAACGACTCTGTCTCGCGGATTCGCACGATCCAGGGTAGGAGATTGATGGACATGTCACGTGTCTGAGTAGCACTAGATATGATTCCCACTCCACGTCACATTTGCAGTGGTGCTTTGATGAGGGCACCATCCACATGGATGTGACCGTCACTCATTCCCATACTTCCACTACGGTCATGACAAGTTGGCAACAATTCAATCCCCTCGAGTCTCACCAGAAGATCGGGCCGCCCCCGTGTCCCCATCATGCTTGATCCGTGTGGCCACCACAAAAGCTCGCGCGTGCGCAAATTGTGATTTGGACCGCATAGACTTTTTTTTTACCGTTCTCAAGAAGGCACCGTCAAGATCATATGGATTTTCTATCCGTTCATTTTGTATTTGTTGCCACTTATTCGTTAGTATGGCTAGCGGACGAAGGGGTGGTGGTGCTATGAGGTATCAAGTTTTGATAGATTATTTTTCCTCAAAAAAAAGTTTTGATAGATTATTACTGTGGCTCCCTATATCCTCTCAAGGATGGTAGAAAAAATCTCCGTTGTTGAGCCCCCAAAGTCAGTCCTCCAGAAGGTTGACAAGATCAGAAGGTGCTAGTTACGGAATGGAACCGACTCTGCTCGTGGCGGCAAGTGACGTGTTAATTGAGATACGGCCTGCTCTTCGGCCTCGCTTGGCGGCCTTGGTGTCCCTGACCTCGCGTGTTTTTGTCGTGCCCTTCGCCTGCGATGGTTGTGGCTCTCCAAACTGACAGGGAATCAGGCTTAGAGGGGGCTGGTCTAGGCCCCCGTTGGGGCAACTTCTGACCTTCTTCGCGTCGGTTGCTCCATCTCCCTCCGCAATGGGGCCTCTCTCTCTTTTTGGGATGACCGTCGGCTTTAGGGAGTTGCCCCGATGGAACTTGCTCCAAGCATCTACTAAGTCGTCCCTAGAAAAAAAAACAGAACGGTGAAGGATGCGCTCACCAACAATAACTGGCTAGCTGACCTCAGGCGAATCCTAACTCCTGACATGGTCCTAGAGCTCATCCCACTTTTTCTCCAAGTCTCCTAGACCACCTTGTCCAATGAGGGCGATGATCAATGCGTATGGAGATTCTTGCAGGAAGGTCGCTTCACAGTTAAGTCCGCCTACCAACTGCAGTTCATCGGCCGATGTCCCTCGCCCCATTTGGCACGTGTGTGAAGATCTGACCTCTCCAAAGTGCAAATTCTTCCTCTGGCTTCTACTTCACCGCCGTGTGTTGACTGCAGATGCCCTTCAAAGAAGGCACATACAGAACTCTTATTTCTGCTCCCTTTGTGGGCAGAATTTGAAAACCCCAGAGCACATGTTCCTTGATTGTGTCTTCAGTTCCTTCGTATGGACTCAACTGGCGACCCGGCTAAACCTGCCCCTACTCAACCTTCGTATGGACTCAACTGGCGACCCAGCTAAACCTGCCCCTACTCAACCCAGCTCTCTGGGACGGGCAATCATCCTTGCCAACCATTTGGCATCTCTGACTTGAGCGGAATAACCATCTTTTTCGCTTGGTTCAGCACCCACGTTTAGTTTTTTATCAACTTCTTGATGTCCTGCGGTATTAGGCTACCGTAGGGGCTAATTTTATAATACATTGATTTCCTCTTGCCTCTCCGGGGCTGGGCGTTTTACTCCCAACACATTGTATTCTTCTTCTACTTTGATTAATAGACAACAGTTCTCCTGCACTTTGTTCAAAAAAGAAAAAGGAAAAAAATCCAATTGTGATTTAGTGTACTCGCGTGCATGCCATACAGATAGAGCTGAAAAAGCATCCAATATTAATACTCCTTTCGTTATTTTTTATTTATCGTCGTTGATTTTTGGACATGCCCTACTATTCGTATTATTTAAAAATTTAGTGTAAATATATGTTAAATGATAAAACAAAGTATAACAAAACAAACGATATTTAAATAGTTTTTTAAATAAGACTAATGGTTAAATGACATGTCTAAAAATCAACGGTGACAAATAAAAAAAAGGAGCGAGTATAATTGTGGTTGTTGAATCTAAATAATTTAAAATATATTTATAGATAATTTTTTTAAAAGTTTGGCTTGCACTTATCATAAACGTCATGTTTTGGGAACTAGAGAGATTATGTTTATAAATACTTGTACATATTTGTATTAAGAAAAGCTTTTACATACATGCGCATACTCAATTCTTACAATATATAAAGGGATCAACTAAGTGCAAGTTGTCCGAAAAAAAAAATCATTGCCAGTCATTTTTGGTAAAACAATTCTATAACTATACTAAATTTGCACAACACATTGACAAGTGTAATTATAGTATTACAGTCAAGCATGATGACTTAAAACGTAGGAAGAGAAAAAATAGGTTTGCACGTGTATTTAGCAAATCTGCATAGTAATAAAGCATGAAAAGACAATGAATAAAATAGATAATTGATAAAATAGTAATTTTAATACTAAAATTACACATCTTGGTAAGCTAATTTTGGTGTTACTAGGGGGGTGCAACTTAATTGACAGATAGTTAAAAAAATCAGCAAACCTGATACTCCCTCCGTTCCAAAATATAAGGCATATTTTGACTCCACAAAAGTATTTAAAGGTAGAGTTTGACTGTTAAATTTCTCTATTATATATTATGAATTGTTACAATATAATATTGTATCAAAAAGCACTTTAAAATACGAATAATTTGGTGCAACTTTGATATACTAACGTGTTAGGGCTGGTACACAGATGGAGGAGCCAGAGGCATGATTGGGCTAGATGGGCCGAGTGTGTGTCGCAGTGAGCAGGGCTGGTACACAGATGGAGGAGCCAGAGGCATGATTGGGCTAGATGGGCCGAGTGTGTGTCGCAGTGAGCCAATGGGCTGTGTAAGCGTGCGTGGGCCTTGGCTGTTGAGAGCCGGCTGGGAGAGAGACCTTAAAAAGGGGATCGCTGTAGCTGTAAACCCTTATCGAAAAATGAAGTAACAATTGCCTTCTTCCCCAATTCTCTTCTCTCTCCTCCCTGTTTGTGACGATGGCGATCGAAATGGATCGTGATGCTTGAACCCTAGGGTTCGGGTCATCACAATTGGTATCAGAGCTTTAGGGATTAAAAACAGAAGCTTATCTATATATGAAAAGGAGTTTCTTGCTATTATGATGGCTGTGGACAGATGGAGGCAATACTTAATTCGGGGACCCTTTGTCATTAGAACTGATCACAAGAGTTTGTGTAACTTGGAAAATCAAGTTCTCTCGTCTGAATTACAGAAAAAGCTATGTCAAAACTGGTTGGGCTACAATTTCAGTTCCAGTATAAGAAGGGTCTTGAGAACAGGGCAGCCGATGCTCTGTCCCGGGTGGGGCAATTTTTTTCTGTTCAAGCTGTTTCTGGGTGTCAACCAATTTGGGTCCAGGAGCTTATCAACTCTTATGCAGTCGATACCAAAGCTCAAGAATTATTGCAAAAATTAGCGTTGGCTGGCGGTCAATGGGAAGAATTTTCGTTGCAACGAGGCATCATTTATGTTCAGGGACGGATTTGGGTGGGAGCCAATACTGGTTTGCAACACAAAATCATCTAGGCGTTCCATTCCACACCTATTGGGGGACATTCTGGAATGGCGGCCACTTATCAGAGAATCAAGAAGTTGTTTAGTTGGGAAGGTTTAAAATCGACAGTTCAGGATTTTGTTAAGCAATGTGCCATATGCCAGCAAGCTAAGCATGAGCATTGCAAGTTGCCTGGCCTGCTCCAACCATTGCAGATTCCTGAAGGAGCTTGGCAGGACATTTCCATGGATTTTATCGAAGGGTTACCTCTATCTGAAAGCTACTCGGTCATTTTGGTCATTGTGGATCGGTTTACCAAATATGGCCACTTCCTTTCTGTGAAACATCCTTTTACTGTTGTCTCCATTGCCAAGCTGTTTTTCAACAACATAGTTAAATTACATGGGCTGCCTAGAGCGATCGTGTCCGATAGAGACAAAGTTTTTACTAGTCTCTTTTGGAAGGAGTTGTTCAAATTGTTTGACGTCCGTTTGCATATGAGTACGGCCTATCATCCCCAATCGGATGGTCAAACTGAGAGGGTCAATCAATGTGTTGAGATGTACTTAAGGTGTTCTTGCTCCCAGACTCCTAAATATTGGGTCAAATGGCTGCCTATGGCTGAGTTTTGGTACAACACATCGTATCACAGTGCTATCCAAATGTCTCCTTTCAAGGCTCTCTATGGCTACGAACCATCGTATGGCGTATTACCTGATTACGTCTCTGTTAACAAAGATGTTACCGACATGGTTCAGGACAGGGAGACTTTCTCTGCATTATTGAAAGCACATTTGGCCCGAGCTCAACAGTGTTTCAAACACTATGCTGATACTAACAGATCAGATCGGTCGTTCCAAGTGGGAGAAAAGGTGTTGCTGAAGTTACAGCCCTATATTCAGTCTTCCATTGCAGCTCGACCTTGTCCGAAGTTGGCATTTAAATTCTTTGGTCCTTTTGAAGTTCTGGAGAAAATTGGATCAGCAGCTTACAAACTTAAATTACCTGCAACCAGTGCAGTGCACCCAGTGTTTCATGTGTCTCAGCTTAAGGCTTTTATCCCTGACTACACTCCTGTCTCTAATGAACTCCCGGATACGCTGATGCTAGACGTGCAGGACGT
>SPJY01020215.1:100989-325918 GCA_005191435.1 Raddia distichophylla | reverse complement strand
TAATTTGTTAGTAGGCTGACTTGCTTAATGAATATTTATTGGGACAATATGATTGGCTCAGAATGAGTTAATGTGATTAATTCATTGGAATTATTCATGGGCATAGTTTGTGAATGTGATTCACTATGGGAAAATTGTTTCCACAACAGAAATTATTTATGTGCCTTTTATAATTGTTATAATTTCATACTATTTGGTAGAATTTGATTCTATAGATGTGTATGTACATAGTTTGATCCTTGTGTATATGATGCATGTGTGGGATCTTACTAAGGCTTACATATTAATTTGTGATACTTGAGTAAAATCAAGTTGATGGCTCGGTAGACAGGAATGGGCGTATGGTGATAATGATCACCGCGTCTTGGGCCATACCGGTGCACAGCTTAATAGTGTATTTTCTGTGATGGTTTTTCTGCCCTGCTATTCTTAACAGAATAGATTTCCCTTGGAAAAATTAAGAGTTTGCCCTTTTCCAACAGCTGCACCCATAAAGATCTTGTACGTTAATTGGTAGTTTCAGCATACAGCAGGGTGCCATTAATTTCCTTGATCAATGGGGTGAAGTCGGACTTCACTGCATAGTGTTGGTTTTACTTGACGAAGCTATCAAAACGGTTTTGGGCTTCGGGGCAGGGGTGTTGGTGCTGAGCATTGGCGTATGCCACCCAACACACAAGAGTCACATACGATGTGATTGGCAATGGGTTGCCTACCTATGTCACTTAGTTCTAGGAGTCGCCTCCGCGCACTAGATCTTTGACCGACTATGGATCTTGTCCTAGCTCGAGTCATCAGAGGGAATGTGACTTGAGTGGGAGTATCTTCGTTAAATTGTTAAAGGAGGTACGCACATAAACATAGTTTAATATTTGTTGATATACCTGATGCTTTATTTTTGAGCTATATCTTTGATTAGTGAATCTTGATATATTTATGGTGATTGATATCGTTTTTGAGAATTGTTCTCTAGTTATTATGGAATATTTGTTCTAGAAGTAGTACCTTGATGAACCAGCTTGAAATGCAATCTGTAGTTGAAGTGTTTACTAGAAGCACTATAATGATTTTCTTTGTGCTTATTATCTCTTTCTTGTCATCATGAAATCTGAGCTATTGTAGCGAGATGAAATCATGGATGTCTGCAATATGATTGTGGATTTGGTGGGCATGTTTGAGATCCAAATAAAGGGCTAAAGGATTTGATCCCTAAGTCATTGTTTGCGTGCAAGTTAGCAAAAGAAAATTCGGTCAGCCGTCATATGTGGTCAATATGATTGATTGCATAGGCATTGGAAAATATGGTTTTCCCTTTAGCTAATGGTTAGCTATTGATGTGATTTTTGGTTGCTTTTCATAACGATGAATTGCTTAGAAATCACTGGCCGAGATGCATTTGATGCATGTTAAAATAAGATAGCATTAAGATTAGCTTTATCATGTGATGATGGTTCGAATGACTGGTCGACTTGTGAAGGAGGCCGAGTCATGAGTGAAAGGGAAAGGTCGAGTTGGACCTGAGTACTAATCTAGACTTGCGAAGTCGAAGATTGGCGCTATCCTAACACCGCATGATAGGATTTTGAAGTAATGGCGAGGGTATACAAGTTATCTCGTTTGACGTTGACATACTTTTAAGACCCAATCCTAAGGATCACAACTGGAATTAAATAATTGTTATTATATTCCGGGCATAAGCAAATTTAATATTTCACCTCTTTTGAGTGGGAGATTAATTTGGCTTATGGGCATACTCCATTAGTGAATGGATGTGTGTTTTTAATCCTAAGGACTTGTGATGTCATTATGTTTTATTGTCCATGTTATGGTACACTTTAGAAATGTTTGTGCTCATTTAAAGGTTCCATCTAGACATAAGGAAACAACCATATATGATATGGATCGGAAGGTGTTCCGTGCTGTTTTATCGATGTTTGGAACGTGGGGCATGTGTAAGACGTCTGATGTCTGATAAGCTCACGCTCGACTAAGATAAATGTTTCTTTGTGAAGTGCAAAATGTTTGCATATAAAAGAAGGGTATGAGCTGCAAAGTGTTTGTTGCTCGGATTGGTTTTATTTTGGAGAAATTGTTTCTTCCAAAATATTTAGTGGGAGCACGATGTGACTCGGAGTTATTCGGGGATCATTTGAAAGTGTTTCAGTTTCTACTAAATTTTTCATATTATATATAAGTTGTTGTATGTTTTATGAAATAACCAACCCTGCATTGGTCATAAAGCTAAATTAGACACCTATATGATAGGGAAGACAATTGTTGTCGGACTGTTATGAGCTTAAGATTTATGTTGAAGCGTGATGGGCCTATACTCTGGGAGTTGGATTTATGACGAGCTATGTGTGACAATTAAGTTTTGAACTTGATTGGTCTATTAAGTGTTGTCTTGATTCACCTAGCTACTGTTGCATATATGATATGCAATATGGATATCGAAACGGCTCTCTCTCTAGTTGAGACCTAAGTGAGAATGTGTTCGACACGGACTCAAGGTTTTTGTGATCCATAAAGTGCTAGAGTTTGCAAGTTTATGAAACAAGCATATCAGAATTGAATATTTGTTTTGATGGGAAGTCAAATTGTTTGGCTAGTTCATCAAGGGCAAGTGGGAGAGCACTGATTTTCCTGATCTTATATATGTATGACATATTATTGATTATAAATAATATTCCATGATTTTGACATGAGGGTCTATAGGTATAGATCTGAAAGGCTAATTGGATTACACCTATATGTTGACATGGTGTTGAATGGTTCAACAGGGAATTTGTTCTTATATATGTCACATTGGAGAGCAAGATTCAGTATTAGATACTTGATGAGCTTAGTAATTGTCAAAGAAGGGGTTCTCATGCCCTGTGCATCAAGGTGAATGTCACCGAATATGCAGATATCAATCTAATCCGAGTGAATGTCACTGGATGGTAAGAAACATTCTAAGATACTTATGAAGTATAGTGAATGTGTTCTTTGAAGGTGAGGAAATGTGGCATGTAAAGGTTACATCGCGCACTAGTTTTCAAACCGACACTTAATGGAGGTTCAGAAGCTGAAAAGGTTTCAGCCTAGATAAATATTACCATAACCTTTATGAAAGGCGCACATGAGTATCGGATATTGGATATCCGGTTGATAAGCTCTGGTGCACGTGGATAAAATATAAGTGATAAGCTGATTAGGCAGTTTTGAAGATGACTGTATCACTTCTATGTTTATGATGGATAATTGTTATCCTAGTTCCTTGAGTAACATCATCGGTATCGATCAACAAGTAAGACTTGTTCGCGGAACTCTTTTACTATATGATGTTATTCTAAAGGGGTCCCTGATCTTATATCATAACTTGAACAATTATGATTCAAAGATCAGCACATGTATTGATTGATGATCATGTTCCCGGATCATAGATATGGAGATATCAAATCAATAATGTGGACACATGTTGGAGAACATGGGTGGTTGGACAGACCCGCAATGAGATGCTGCAAGATTTGTTATAATCTTTGGTGTCATCAGTTGAATTCTCACATAGTGACTGTGGGATCCTTTGACCTGATATCGCCATTGAGTCCCAGCATGCGTAGTTGTATACTTTGGGGCTATCAAACGCTCTCCGTAACAGGGGGTTATAAAGGTAGCTTACGGGTATGCCATGAAGCATGGACGTGGGGTGTGAGCGGTCAAGATGGGATTTGCCCCTCCTTTATAACAGGAGAGATATCTCTGGGCCCCTCGAGGTATTGGATTTGGAAAAGTGTATGGCCATACCATGATTAAATAGTTAATCATACGAAATCCAGTACTTGATCGAGTGAATGGCTGAGCTATCACAAGGGTGACACGTTTCTTGCCTTGAGCTTGGCTGGTATCGTGTGGCAAAGGGATCAACACTTTAACGCTATTTTGTTCGTTAGATTTGATCTTCGCATGTATTCAGGGGTCGGTACGTTTTGCTAGAGGCCGCTGCCGATCTATGACTAGAAATTTGTTTCTGGGTCACTACTGTCTATATACGAACCTATTGGGTCACACACTTAAGGGGTTGGAGTCATGAGTTGCATAATTGTCTATTGTGCAAGTGGGAGATTGAAGGAATTATATGCCCAATTGACAATCATAGGCCACATCGGATGTGAGCTCAATGATATGTGGGACCACGTATGACGTGGGCTACATGGACCATGTGAGACATGGGCCATGGACCGGGTTAGGGCCTCTAGTGTAGAGGGCCCACGGTGGGACTATATAAAGGAGGTGGTGGAGAGGCTTGAGAACTCTCAGAGGAAATTAGGTTTTCCCTCTCCACCAAACCCTAGCCGTCACCTCTCTCCCTCGCCTGCGATCGGCGCTAGCACGTCGCCGTGGGTGGATTCCGATCAACGGATGTGTGTATTCCTGTAGAGGCGCAACACTTGGGGCGTTGGCTTGATCAACCGCAAGACGAACCGAAGAAGACGACGTGATCTGTTCGCGTCCAGTTTCTGGCCGCGACCTTGTTTCGCGAATTCCCGTTGATCCAGAAGGAATTTCTTGATGCGGCTGGATGCGTTGGAAAGCTCTCGTCGAGGGCTTGTCCGTAGTGTCCAAGATCGTTGAAAACGGACTCCGGATGAGGCCGGGGCGTCCGTTTGAGACAGGCTGCGCGGGGAGATCGCGAATCTCAGCGAGCTCGTAGACCTCACCGACGGCGGCTGTGCCATGGGGATTGACCACGGCGCACCTCGTGGCTTGTTGCTGACCAGCGAGGAGGAGGCGATGGGATCGCCGTGAACGACTACTTCCGTACCACTACGCGCAGATCGATTGAACCGGCTTCATCGACTTGTCTTCCGCTGTACCGCGCGTCGTAAGGTAACTCGATCTGTGATCAATTACTTGCAGGGGGTCCTGGGTCTCGGCGGTAGAATTTTGATTCTGTGCTAGCGTAACGCCCGCGTTTCCCTTCATGGACGTCAGGGGGTTATGTGCGCCCGGGTCGATACTTACGGGGGTAAGTAGACTTTTTCCTTTTCAAAATTCAACAGAAATTATTCGAATCTTCATTATTTTTCACCCTTGTTTCATCAATATACTGCCAAATTTCATCACCACCCCCCTAAGTGTCACAGAAATTAGTCAAGTTTTCACCCATGCTTTTTTATCATGTGACATACCCAAAATTAGCCCATTTTTACCATGAATTTTTTTTTTGCAAAAATCATATTTGAACCCTTAGAAACCTTCCCCAATTTTCTGAGAATTTTTCAAAGCAATTCTTATTTTATTCCATTAAGAAATCCCCTCTTCCTTTTATCCAAGAATATTCATCCCATAAGATATCAACTTTTATTCTACCATTATCTTCCTCTCATTTTTCTTGATTTTTAGAGACCAATTTCATATTTTTCTGAGCTCCCTACATTTTTCTATGAATTTCCAAAGACTAAAATCCTTTTCTGGAAATTCAATTAAATCCTTTCCTTTTCTAGAAATTCCTGGATTACGCTTTCCATTTTGGGAATACGCCTTCGGCGTGTCTCCCTCTCCTCCTCCCCGGTGCAGTAAGTGCCACTCAACGGCTAAGATCGACTCCGTCCAAATCAACGCCTCAGATGCTGCCACGTCGCCACCCCCACCGTACCCCTTCAGGTTAATCCGATGGCGCCCATCGTTTCCACCCTCGGATCCAACGGTGCCGCTGTTTTCTCCCTTCTCCTGTTGCACCACCACCCCGAAACCCTCGGCGCTGCCGCCTCCGCCGGGTTGCCCGCCGAAAATACTCGTCGCCGACGATTCCGATCATTCCAGGCCTTGGCAATGTCCTCTACAGAATCGCCATGTCATCGCCAACTCTATACCCCACCTCTTCATCCACAGTTCGCCGCGGACAGCCGACAATTTCTCGCCGCTGTACTCCTCCGCCTATAAATAGGCCATCTCGATGCTTTGCATCTCCAAGCCATCTTCCTCCGCTACTCTTCACTCCTCTCTTCATCGGAGCATCGTCGCCGACGATCTCCTCCGCCGCCGCCGTACTGTGTTCACCGCGCCGCCATCCTCGGCCATCCCAAGCATCGCCGCCGCCTTGGACAGTTCCCCTCACCATCAATCACTTGGATCGGCCATCACTTCGCCGTCTCCGGCCAGCCTCGCCGCCGGTGAGCCCCTCCCCGACGTGCCCCTCTTTTCCCCTCTCTTTGTCTCACTGTCCTACGGGCCCCGCATGTCAGCACCTGCGCTGAGCTGAGCCCGCACAGCACCATTCCTTAGTGGGCCAGCCCAGCTTCTGTTGGCCCACTCTTTTTCTTTTTTCCTTTTTATTTTAAATTCCAGATAAGCTTTCCCATTTTGCATAAAATACCAAACTCCCTCCAAAAATTCTGCCAAAATTTCTAAAAATCTAGAATTCAGTCTAGTATTTTATAAAAATATAAAATACTCCTTTTTAGTTTTAAATTTTGAAAATAAAATGTTTTTACTTCTCTTTTCAAAGGAAAATGCTTTTAAAATTTATTTCTATTTTCCAAAAATCCCAAAATTCCAAATAAAAATATTTTATCTTAATATTTCATTTAAAAATATATTTCCAAGATTTTCTCCTTTTATCTTCAACAAATTCCATCTCGGAACTCCGATAACTTTGTTGTCGTCAACCCCGATCTCTGGAAATTTGTTGATCCACACCAGATTTTTTTCCCCACGTACACATGCATAAATTCTTGCTATCCGGAGAACACCTAAAATAATGCCAAAATTAACCGTCCACTTTATTCTATCCAAAATAATGCCAAAAATCCCCATCACCATTTCTTTTTATAAGAAAATTTATCAAAAGATTATTAAATCATACAAACCATCACCATCCTAGTCAACCCTAACCTTTTTTGAAAAAATATCCTTTTTAAAAATGATTTCATGTTGGTGATCCGTAAGCGGCCCATCCCGAGGTGGGCCTTGGGCCGAATCCGTACCGGCCCACCGTACATACAACTGTCATGTCCCACCATACTTTTTTCTGCCTTGACCGAAAAGAACTGTGTCTCCCCGGGGATCCGCAGCCCGGGAGGAAGCACGCGGGCAGCTCGCATTGTTGTTTACTCTCTTGGGCAGGCGACAGCGGTTGTTACGCTACGCGACGCCCCCAACGGGTGGCGCGAGGCTGGCTCGGTCCAGTCAATGCTATATTGGGGATAAAGGGAAAGTGCTTTCTCCCTGGAGCAGACTTCTTCCCCGTATAGGCACTTTCAGATGAACACGTGTCCAGTACTAACCAGACCAGCTTCTCTTTGCAGGCCTCAGACAGGATAGAGCCCCGGAATGAGACAAGGGCACCGCCACTAAAGCAGAGAGAGGCACGGGTCTGCCGTATCAGCTCCGGGCGACCCGCCGCCCCTATAAAAGAAGGGACCTGCCCAACGTGGAGAGGATCCCAAGTTCGACACCACCAACCTCTCCAGCACACCCAGAATCCGAAGCTTCCTCAGCAGTAGTCTGAGTCCTTAGTCACCATAGTGTCCGATACTTCCCCTGTAAGCTAGGGATCGATGCTTTCAAGCCCGGTCTCGGCATCTCTTGTACTGTTTCCCACCGTATAATCAATGAAGGCTGGAGTAGAGCTATTACCCGGCAGTGGGGGCTCGAATCATGATAAATCGCTTGTGTCTCCACGGTTTGTATTGTTTTCTCTCTCTCCCCCTCTTCTTCTCACCGTACTACGGATCTGTACCCGGATCGCCAAGTCGAACCAGGCTTAGTCCGGGAAGACCGCGTGGTCTGAGCCCCCGTAGGCTCGGCCGCCGCCCCGGGCTGCTGGGAAGGGTTGTCGTTGGGCCTTACTCCAACTACAAATTCGTCTGCCGGTCCGTGGACCCGCTGCCCTCCGAGGCGCGTTTCCCAGACGCCGACATTTCATGCATTCATGCTCCATGCATTTTTCTTTTTATTAAATTCCCTCTATTTTCCCCTTCTCCAACGTGTAGAAAACGAATTTATTGCCCCCGGATCAGCTGAGTAGGATTATCAGGGCAATAGTGCAGAAATCGAAGATCTAGTTGAACCAGGCAGGTTTTCTGTTCCCTAATATTGTTATGCATTTATTTCCTAGTTAATTAATTTTTGTCCAATTGATTTAAAAGTAGTTATGATTGCATATAGTCATAACCCCATTTAAATTTTAGCTTCCCTACTAAGTCATAGGAAAACCCTAGGAGTTTAATGTAGCCATAATAATGGCAATGTCTCATATAAGCATGTAGGATCATGTTTGTTGCATTTTAATCTAACTTTTAGTTGAGTTGGAAAGAGGTTGAGTTATTGAGGTTTTGGTCGTGTTAAGGTTGGTGTGTTGTTGGAGTTGTTGAAAGTTTAGAGTGAACAAACAATGGGAATGTGAGACGCATGGTGGGTCGCTCTAGTCGGGGACTAGGGGACACTTGTTTGGGGGCCGATGGTTGGTTTGTTCATTACTCTTAACTGAATTATGTCATGATGAAAAAGATACAAATTTCCGCCCAAACCATATTACTGATTATTTTATGGGTAAAACTGGGCAGAGTCTGCAGAATCGTTAAAAACAAATTATCGATGGACCATACATCTGGGATATGAGGTTGTATCACAGGGGTGATGCCTATTCTAAATATTGACATAAATCAGATTAGAGGTGTATCCTCTCTCACTCACCTCGCTGCTCCACCACGCCGCCGTCTCTTAGGGCGCACGGCGGCGGCCGGCGGCGGCGGCGGCGCGGGCGCGCGGCCAGGACTTTACCCAGGGGGGGGGGGGGGGGGGGGGGGGGGGGGGGGGGGGCGGGGCACGTGACAGCAACGGCGGCCTGGGCGCGAGGCGGCGGCGCCGGCCATGGGCGCGCGGCGGCGGCCTGGGGATGGAGGAAGAAGAGAGGGAGAGAGAGGGGATGGAGGAAGAAGAAGAGAAGAAGAGAGGCCAACTTGAGGCAGACATGTGGGAGCCGCGAAATAAAATTAATTTTCGTAAAAAGAAATACCACGTGGACCGCCACGGTGGCAAAACCACCCTGAATACCGCTATCAGGGGGTTATTTGCGCCGGTTTCAATAGTTCGTGGGACTGGTTAGCCGGTTTTGGACGTCAGGGGGTTATGTGCGCCCGGATCGATACTTCAGAGGGGTAAGTAGACTTTTTCCTTTTGAAAAATATATACCGATAAAACTTGATTATATATAGGACAAATGAAGTTTGGCTAACCTACATATGAAAGAATGATGAATGATTGATGAAACTTAAAGAGGACCAATGAAACTTGGCTAACATACGTACGAAACCTTGTGTTCCATGGTTGTTCAAAAAATCATCTAATGTAAGTAAGAAGTTTTGCGAGTACAAACCAAAGCTTAAGCAGAAAAAAAAAATCCAAGTTTCACGCGTACATGCTCCAGTTTCGTATATCCGTGCAGATAGACCTCCAGCAAAGCACGCCGATGTTTTTAAAAAATCGAATCGTGGCTAAAAAAATCGAGTCCCACACGTACGAGGCCATCACAACGAGGTTAAAGACTTTTATAGGCCTGATTGACTTTTATTTTTAGCTTAACAGTTTATTTACTTAACAGTTTAACGATTTATCTATATTTTAAAAAGACATATGATTTGTGTTTTTTATTCCTTTTTTCGCTGACCTTCTCTTGTCTATGCTTCTGTTACGAAGTCGTTGTCTTGGGCTACCTCCCTTTATATAGTAGAGGTCTGGCTAGAGTTCAACTCCAACTCTAAATCAACCCTTCCTATTACAACAAGAGTTAATGTAACATACTTGTACACATATTCGACACAAAACCTAACGGGTATAAGTTCAGGAATAATAGTATAATTTTTTCTCAACAATCTGAATAACCATTTAGCTCGTGAACACATATCTAAACCATGATTTGTTCGTGCTCTGTCTTCAACAGTTTCTACATGCCTTCTTTTAAAACACCATTGATGCTATAAGAGCATCTCCAATGGGCCAGGTCAGCTGGTTATAAGGGCTCCAAGTAGAATTTTCTGCTGAGATGGAGAAGAGAGGGTGCAACAAAGCCAAGCGCCGGCGCTACATCAAGCGCCGGGCGCTACGAGCCCCCGAGACGCGTCTCTCTCTCTCTCTCTCTCTCTCTCTCTCTCTCTCTCTCTCTCTCTCCCCCGAAACACACTACAAGCTGCCCCGCGCTGTCATCGTTGCCACTGCCGGACCCGGCCCCGCGCCGCGCCGAGCCGAATCGGGGCCCGCTCCTTTCGTCACAGTCGCAGCCGCGCCATCGTCATTGTTGCCGTCGCCGTCGTCGTCATCGTTGCCGTCGCCGTCGTCATCCAGATCCCGGTGAGGCTGCGACGGCGAGGGAGGGCACGCCACGACGAGGGAAGGGTGCGAGCAGGCTCGAGGCGGCGTGGGGCTGCGGTGGCGGCGAGGATAGGCCTGATTGACTTTTATTTTTAGCTTAACAGTTTATTTACTTAACAGTTTAACGATTTATCTATATTTTAAAAAGACATATGATTTGTGTTTTTTATTCCGTTTTTTCGCTGACCTCCTCTTACCTATGCTTCTATTACGAAGTCATTGTCTTGGGCTGCCTCCCTTTATATAGTGGAGGTCTGGTTAGAGTCCGACTCCAATGCTAAATAAACCCTTTTTATTACAACAAGGTTAATGTAACCTACTTATACACATATTTGACACAAAACCTAACGGGTATAAGTTCAGGAATAATAGTACAATTTTTTCTCAACAACCCGAATAAACCATTTATAGCTCGTGAACACATATCTAAACCATGATTTGTTCTTGCTCTGTCTTCAACAGTTTCTATATGCCTTCTTTTAAAACACCATTGATGCTCTAATGCGAGCATTGTTCTTCCGGCGCCTCCTGATATTGATGATCTTTCCCCATGCGTTCGGATAGATATTGCGCGCGGGAGCAGAGCATGCAGTTGCAGTGTTGTACTGAGAGTGTCGCTTGTTTGCTCCTCGCGTGGTAAAACGACTAAAACCTGCTGATAATTAAGTGATAATTGAGACATTTGACTATTTGAGAATAAGTACGGACTAGTTTTCAGTCCAGCCAATATAATCATATGCAAATAATCGATTGGCTAGCTCTTTTCAGATGAGCTAAAATATTGTTCAAAAATGTTTTTAAAGCTCTAAGAGGAATGACTATGCTAAGGAGATATGGCTTGTTAAAAATAACAAATTTCAAATATAATTTTTAATTGTAATTTACATCTAAAGAAACAACATGGTGTATTGATGCCTACTATGATCCTATAGAAAAAAAATGAAATGGCATACAATTTTTTAACGATTTTGTTAGAACCTAGACGAAAAGATCTCACTGTGCGCTCACCGACAAGTAGGCCAACAGATGCATGCACGTGAGCAGTGGCCTAGGTTGGAGACGCTCCCTTTCTATGATGGTGGTATATTCAAAGTGTACTCACGTAAAAGAATGCAAAGATCGCCTGGTGGCCATCTTTGGTCACGTAGCATAGCTTTATGTCAAATTGAAAAGAATTTGGATTGGAACTCTCATTTTCAAGCTACAGTCCAATAACTTTCAGCGAATGTAAATGTCGCTTCTTTTTTGTAAGATCCATTTCTCGTACTGGCAATTTGTCCTTCGGTTCGTGCAGCCGTACAGGCCCTTATGCAAATGTACAACTCCATAACCACCTCAAGAATTTATTCTTATAGTTAACTGTGTATTAAGGGCAGTGGCTCGAAGCATGAGTTAGTGAGAAAATTATATTCACCGGTTAATTAATCCGCAAAAGACAACTGGCTTGGGTAAAAGCATCCTTTCCCCTATCCTATAATTGCCCTATTTGAGAAAGTAAGCATGTAACTTCACACGGATTTTCCCTCTCCTATTCCCATTATCCTTTTTTTGCTTAAACCCCTATTCCCATTATCTAAAGGGCATACACATCAATTTGCCCGCTTCAGGTCACCAAATATTATAAGGTTATAATTCATAATATGACTCATCTTTCATTAGATTAGCATCATGATACAAGTAAACATAAGTTACAATGAAGATAGCAAGACAGTAGCAATCTTGAAAATGAAGCCTCTTAGACTCTTGTGCTGCTCCTGCAGTCCTGCTGGGAACTTTGCAATGCCACCATCAGCGCTGTTGCTGATGATATGCATCTATAGGAAAACTGCTACTGACGCTGATGCCACCATTGATGCTACTGTGGCCTAGCTCTCTTTGAGGTGCAGCTCGGGCACTTGTATTGTTTTATGCTTTCTGCCTTTGCAGGAGTGATCTTCACGCACTTGCCATGATACCACCTTTCGCACACATCACACCCGATCCAGAACTCATCTGCGCTATATATTCCACCACAGGTTCCGCATAGGGTTTCACCGTGATCACTGTCGTCTTCTCCATATGCCTCATCAACTGTCTTGGCATTATTTTCTACCTGCGCATCACATGGCTGCCAGGGTGAAAGGGGAAAATTGATAGGGAGACGATTGGTAGAAGTAATTGCATATAGTTTTTACCTTTGTCGAGGGTTTGGCTTTACCATTCTCCATACTGGATCTCTCTTTAGGTTGTCTCGCACTGGAGACAACTTCATAAACAGTTGGCAGATCGTTAATCATACCAAACAAACGCTTCCTATTGGGCATTGAAGGTGCGGCCAATTAGATATCAGATCCACATGTTAGCTTAAAAAATCTGGAAATTAGCTACACTAATAATAGTGAAACATGTCTTGTCTATTTACATTGTTTTTTATAAATGAAATACTATCATTACTATCCTCGGAACATGTATATACTACTATGATACTGCCATCATCGAGCAAAGAGAATAGAACAGGCACCACAAGTGGCAACCTGGAGTAACAAAAGCCTCTGAACGTTTAGTGAGACTTGAGAGATGGAACTCAATGCAACAGAAACTGAAAACTCATGCTAACTTGCTGGCTTTAGTTAGCATTGATTTAAAATAAGTAATCCATAGAAGTAGAATCACCAAGAGGTGACCACTCAAATTGCAAGTATGGTCTTGCAAACAACAGTATTTTCTGAGTAATTTACAAAACAAAACATAAATTGGTAATCATAAAAAAAGGACAAAAGTAGTTGCAGCAAGAGATTATGCATGCCAAATGTATGCTACTATTTCTATTAATCAGACATGTATATTGGTTAAACCTAGCTCTAAATATCATCATGAATTCATGATGCAACTTTGCTTCTTCAAGGCACACAAATACTACAAACATTTTAGGATGAGATAATCTTTCAAACAACCCTACCTATTTCCCTTGGGACAAGGCCAAATAATATTCCATCTTAATTTGTATTGATCAAGAATTCAAGATAAGTCTTCAAGCAAACTACAATGATGTGCAGGGCTCTTTCTTTTTAGCAGAAGTTAATGCGCACTCTAGATTGCTAAGGTGTGATGAGAATATGAGATGAGTACAGACTTTATTGAAACTTTTGTGCCTTTCAGTTGTCCCCTTTAGAATACATTACATATCATTGTAATGATAACCAGAACCACCTACTTCATATAACTTTCCTAGTTACTTACATATCCATATTCCACACACAGTCAAATATAACAGCTGCATCACACAGACAAAAATACTAGGGATATAAATCAAGTGCATATAAGCTTGGTAAATATAACAGGAACAGAAAAGTATTGTGTTTTTTTCCAAATTCACAATAAAGTGTTCACGCTCTAAGAATGAAGTTCCTTCCATTAACAAGAAATTCCGTCTGTGCAGAGGTTCCAACTGCTCAGATGCAATTAAGAACTCACAACATGTCTCTGTCGGCTAGTACAAAAAATTCAGAGTTAAACAAGATACATTCAGCAGATGGAAAATTAGTCGAATTTGCAAATTCCACCAATTACTATCCACCCCATTGTTGGGTGACAATTAGGATGTGTTGTGGTGGGAATGTGATGCTATGTGTTTCTTCTGCATGTGATCACAACTGTGAACAATGTTTTGTTTCCTCTGTATTGCAATGGAAATCAGGGTAACTCCTTAAAAAAAGAAAGGACCAAACCTCCTATCCACATGTATCAAGTTAGCACCATGCCAACCTATACTCAGTAGTTTAAAGCTCATAAGTCATAACCATACCTTTCTCCAACAATTCTCCCTAAGACAGTTGCATTTTGTACATTACTCATAAAAAAATAATTTGGGATTAATTTGGGTTTTAGAACTGCGTTAGTGAAAGCAGACTGGCCAGATTTCTTGCCACACATGTATTCACAGAGCAATAACAGCTCTTCCCCCTGGGTTTTTAGAACAGTCTTTCCGAACTGAAATACTCAAAAGAAAGAAGGCAGCTTTCGAAAATCAAACTATGTACCAGGAAATATGTTATGATCAAACTATCTCCGTGAGAGCAAATACGTTATCACACACTGATAAGATCTATTGTGGGATTTGCATTGTTCAAAATAAAAATAAATATTGCGGCACCTCTGAATCGCCATCACACTGCGTGACACCACAAGCATCAAAACCCAGCAGCAACACCACGGTGAGAAGTGACAGTGGGGATCAGGGGGGAGCGTAGTGCGTACCTGTCGTTACGGTTGAGCCGAGCGGCGTAGTAGAAGGCGACGGAGAGGAGCCATGAGTCGGAGTGGACGGCGACGAGCGCAAGCCAGTCGCGGCGATTCATGCCGTCGCGCGCGAAGTTGATGCCGAGGGCCGGCTCCGGCAGCTCCGTCGGCACCTCCTCCGCCGGCAGCGCCACCTCCCACGCCTCGTTCGCGTAGCCGTACAGGCACAGGTTCTCCTTCTCTGCACCCCCCACAGACACCGATCCCAAATCAATCACGCCGCAGCTCGCGACGGCGGAGACGAACAAGGGAATCGCACCGATTGGGAAGGCCACGGTGGCCACTCACCTGGATCGCACTGCGCGTAGAAGTCCTCGACGTCTGCGGCGGAAAACGGGCGCGGTTAGGTTCCGTCAACTAGGGTTAGAGCTCGCGAAGGGATAGGGTAATAGGGAATTAGGGAGTGAGCCAGCGCGGGAGTCCACTGACCATGGGTGAGGGCGCGGAGGATCGCGGAGCGGCGGGCGCGGTAGTCCTTGAAGATGTCCTCGACGGAGCGCGGGGCCGAGGCACCGCGGCCGCCACCGCGGCCGGAGGCGACGTCCATGGCGGCGCCGAGTAAGGGTGCGGCTCCTCGCCGGCGAGGTGGTGGGTGGCAGTTCGGGGAAGAAGTGTAGTACTAGTAGGGGGATAGCGATATCAGATGGGATAGAGACAAGCCGGAGGCCGGAGGCCGGAGCGGCCGGACACATCGACAACTTTTTTTTGCAGCTTTGTCTGTGTGCCTTTCGAAATATATAAAATTAAAAAGAGGTCCTCGGGTGTGATTTTGCTTTTTTTTTTCCTTAATAGTATAGGCAGGAAGAGCCTTGTGCTTAGATGTTTCAAGGACAGGAGAGAAAACATTGCTATATCATAAGCGCCTGCATTAAAAAAAACTTTCATATTATATCATTATACAATTTCTTAGGCCCTGTTCTTTTGAGCTGATCTGAACGGATGAACGGCTGAACGGTTGAAATGACTGAACTTCGAGAGCTTCTCGAGATAGTCTCGAGATTCGGGTATATTTCGTTTGACTTGCTTTTTAAAGCGTTAGAACCCACCTTCAAAACAGCGAAAAAACTGACTCAAAAAATCAAAACATATGTGTTTTCAAAACGTAAATAATTCGTTAAGTTGTTAAGACGTTAAGCTGTTAAACTGAAAAGAACTAGACCTAGACATTGCAATGAGTGAACAAGTGAAGGTCTTATGTGAAAAAAATAAGTTCTTTCACCATAATATGTAAATGTCTCTCATTGTAAAGTATCATTAACAAATCTATGGAGTTTTGATACAGTAGTGTTGATACATCACAAACTGGTGCTGCCACTTACCACATGGGATAAGCACCAGGGTAAATGATCTTCGATGCTGTTGAAGCAGTGCGCTAACATTGCAACATCACATAGAAGAACAAAAATGCGGTCAATGAATTTTTTCCGTAATCTCAAGAGTGTTAATGATATATTAATGCCAGCATTTGTTCATTTACAGACTTACAGTAGGGTTATTTTCTTATAACAGAAACTCACATAAACAAACAACATGAAATTGAAAAAAAAAATTTAACAATTTTACACAAGGACACGTTTCACTTAGCATCCAGAACGACCAAAACTGAATCCCGACGGTGAACCGCTATGTATTGAGTATTAAATTTTGCAGCTTTGTCAGTTTGCCTTTCGCAATCTCTGTGGTGAGTATTAAATTTTACAATCTTGCAGCCCTCGGATATTGTTGCCTGGCCCTCTGCTCGTCCATTTCGTTCATCCAATCTGAAAGCCAGTAGACACCTTTGCCCAACAGGTACAGTCCAGCTGTGACGATCATTAACAGTAAAAAAACCAGAAGATATTTTAACACACAAGCCTTCATTTCCTGGAAAAAAAAAATTATATTGTGAGGACATAATTTAGCGAATCAAATAACTAAGCAGCAAATATGTATTTCACGCACATGGAACTTTGAATTTTGAACAGTTTCTTGTCTGCGGTCACGCCTCTTCCTATGTTTGGGCACATTTGCAATTTCTGTAGCAGGGCTCTACATGAAAATTGCAGGAAATGAGCAAACATTCAATAGTAACCTGAAAACTCAATTGATCGGTAATAGTGCAGAAATTACAAAATTTGGTTATGACGGTAAAATCTGCTGGTACCTTGATCTCCACACTTTTCCGGAGATGCAACTCTGAATCTGAAACTTTAACCTTTTTCACACAATCTCCCCCACAGGCAAGTAGGCCAACTCCAAACTGACCTTTAGGCACTTCTTTTAGATCACGACCGGTGTTACGGTATTCCCTGAGAATATCTTGGCATATCCACTCTTTTTTCAG
The DNA here is from genome assembly GCA_005191435.1 of Raddia distichophylla. Taxonomy (NCBI): domain Eukaryota; kingdom Viridiplantae; phylum Streptophyta; class Magnoliopsida; order Poales; family Poaceae; genus Raddia; species Raddia distichophylla. The sequence goes on along the minus strand of SPJY01020215.1, from coordinate 308,964 downwards.
GGTGTTGCATGCACAACGGATATTGACCTTGATATATATCATATAAGTAGGTAAATAAATGTGTGCAAAAGCATATAACTTGAAATTATAAAATAAATAAATTGTAATAAAATTTTCAACTAAGCAATGTATACAACAAAAGCAAAATGCCAAACTATAAGATATAAACACATAGCATGAAACTTCAGCAGGCAAACAGATAAAGAGAGAAAGCATTTGGGCTTCTCATCTAAAACTTGAGCAGAAAAACAGATAAAGCACTTGATGCTTGCTAGATTACAAGTTATTTTATCTAGGTGTAACTACATAGTGTGCTGACTTGCTGAGGCCATACCTTTTTCATGCACTGGTCAACTGATGGGCAATCACCAGGGTGACATATTTCTGAACACAGATGGGGGCAGTTTGGTAATTTCCTGCCCAATGTCATAAAAACATACCCAAGAACTTAGTGCTATGAAATTATTAATCCGATTATGGAAGTTTGTATTGCAGAGTAGTGCAAAAATAATACCAACATTCACGGCAGAAACAAGGAACTGAGGGCAAGGTTAAGTAACTGACCTATGACATGGGCCACCACAGGACCTTACTTTCAGCTGTTCCTTGGTATTCAAGTTGTTGTAGTACACACATTCAAAAGGGTGTACCATAGCACCACAATGGCATGCTCTTTTAATAAGGACTGTGCAAGGTGGACAATCATGCAGGTGGCATGGCAAAGGGCAAGGATGTGAACAAGGTGGTTCCCTAACCTGAAAAAACATTGAAAGTATATATTATGCACCAAGCCTAAAAGAAGAATATGGAGCCCCACTGGCCTTTTTACATGAACGTGTAAACAGAACTAAACTGAAGGTATAGAAAGAGAAAACAAAGAACTGACCCTTTGACAAGGAAGATCACATTCTTCACAAGGCTCAGCAAGTGTGTTCTCTCTATTGGGAGATAATATGGCATCACCTTGAGATTGATTCAATGAGATCTCTAACACATGGCAATCCTTTGTACAATAATGGTTGCCACAATGGAGAATGTTTCCGCATAAATTCTGACAGGGAAATTGTCTCCTTTTGGAGCAAAGCATCTGAAAAAAAGAATGAAATTGTATGTTACCTGCAATCTAATGTGCAAATGAGTGCATGTGTGTGTGCAAGCATGTGTGCAGGGTGTGTGTGTGAGAGAGGGGGAGACATAAATTGACCAAAAAATGGTCAATGCCATCAAAAACTTACTGCACGCTCTTGGCCAAGATGCTGTCCAAAGCATGGCACCAAAACAACTTCTTGGCATGGTGGGCATGGTGTTCCAGGTGTACACTCTATCTGTTTTTCCATTTTCTTTTTAATTGGTTTCAGTGTGAACTCAGGGTTTGGAGGAGGAACAGAGCCATGACACCTGAGTAGGTGGAATTTTAATATTGCTAAGACATCAGAGAAGCCACTAGTCATGGTTTGCATACCCACACACATTCAGCATATTGGTTGAAACACAAACCTTTCTTTACACTTGTGTCCACAAGAAAGTTCTTCACCACATATCAGTTTGCAAGGTGGACAGGCTCCATAGTGGCATTTATGGGGCTAAAGGAAGGAAATTAAGTTATTGAGTACCAATTAATGACTAACAGCAGAAGCAACCAAACCATCAGAATATCTTGTAACTACATTTAAATGTTCTAATATGAACAAAGTGGCAATAACTGAAAGAATACTTAATTATTCATATGAAATGCATTCGTAGATATATCCACAATGATTATAGGCAGTGAAAATTTATCAAGAGATTATCACTAATGAGACAGAGTAGTTTACCCGGCAGTCAAGCTTGTGTCTGCAAAGGCGATCTACATTGCATTTTTTTGAGCATTTGGGTGGTTTCTGATTCTTCTCGGTGCCACATGGAACCTAGAATAGAGATGCATATAAATCTTCAATATGAAACTTCAAAACAGTGGTTAGTCTTTTTAGCGTGCTAGTAATTTAATGAAGTTGAGTCAGGCAACACTCTCTTCCCTCTTTTATCTCCCTCTTATTTTGCATGAGGACAAAATTGTACAGTATTATGGAAATCGGAGGAAGGATTGACATAGTGAAGTGCACAAAATAATGTAAAAATGACTAGCACACAAATAAATGAACAACAGAATTTAAAAGTCTACCGAGTTAAACCTCAAAGTATGTTTTCCCACAAAAGCATGAGATGGTCTTCATCAAAGGACAAGGTGAACAAGCACCTCTGGCAAACAGAAGAAACAACATGTTACTGCAAATTTTAGCAGTACAGAAAAACAAATTAACAGTGCATAAGCATTAATATAGCCTCAGTACTAAAAAAAATAAACACAGGATTTTCCATCTTAAAAAACAAATGATACTGTTAGAGTAGAACAACACTCTACATTTGGATATCCATTGTGTGCAGCACATGTGACATTTTGGTATGTATCTTGCATACATATGGCTCAATCAAAATGGGAGTATATAAAACGTAGGCATGTAGATGTAGCAATCCAAGTGGCATTAAACAAGTAAACAACTCATAAGAGAAGCCAATGATGCAACTTTGATTCAGGCAATACCTGTGGCATGGAGAGAGACATTTATGGTTGCCACATCTGAGCCTTCTATCACAAATCTACAAACAGAGATATCAAATGTCATCCTTTAGTGATTGATACTTTGGGCACCAAATATGATAACAAAGAAAAAACGAGATACCTCTGAGCAGGGTTGGCAATCCCCAGCACAACAACGTCGTTTACAAGCATGGCGACCACAGTCTCGAAGACGCTGACATTTCCTTTCACATGTCAAATCTTGGTAGCAGGGCACCTGATTCAGTCATTCAGTACATAGCATGTATGGCATAAGGAGAATTTTGAAATATTATTACTCTTTTTAGTAGTTTGTTTAAAAAGGGTCAAGCCTCAAAATCAATTTGAAGAGCGTAAGCCTCCAAACATCCAATGTGGCCATGTAAGTCCATGAATGAAAAATAACTGTGTAAATTGCTGGTCATTGTTCAACAACTGATGATTATATCTAGCAAGTGCATGATGATGGTAGCATTCTGCAAATTAGGTGATAATAATGTCAATAATTGCCTTGTGTGTTTTAGAAAATAAAGGAAATAATTTATTTCAATTAATGGCATAAATGGTTTGGTAAAAAAACTGGCTTGCTTGGTTCTTACGCTTGCCATCACAAATATGCTACAAGTTATTTACCTCCTTCTTCAGACCACCACAGCGGCAGGATTTTGTGATCACAAGCCGGCAGGTCGCAACACATGAGCCGCGATGGCACCGCTCAGGGCACTTGTGCCGGCCACACCCAAGCAACTTCTCACAAGTCAACCCACATGTGGCGGCCTCTGCATCACACTCCAACATTGGATAATCCCTCTTCCCACACGGGCAAGTCCGACGCCCTCGGAGCGGGCATTCCCCACATTTTCCACCATGGCACCCCTTCTCACAACTATGCTTCCCACACTCAAGCATCCCACCACATTCCCTCTTGCACTGATAAACCCTTTCTGAGCACAGCCTCTTCTCCACTGTCCCTCCACACTCACATTTGTGATCCCCCTGCACTGCGCACGGTGGGCAGGGCCCATCATGGCAATCCACCGGGCACCGGTGGAGTCCACAGCTAAGGCGTTTATTACACTTCCCCGCACAAGAATAGCGCTGATGTGCGCAGCGTCGGGGCTCGTGGTGAGAGCCACAAAAGCACGGGGCTTTAGGAACGACGGTCGGGCATGGCGGACATGGTCCGGGATGGCAAAGCAGGAGGCAGGTGTGCTCACAGCCGGAGTCGGGATTTACATTGAGGCGGCGGCCACAGACGCCGCCACAGGAATGCGGGAGGATCCAGGGATCCGGAGCTGGGTCTACAGTCTTGGAGCAAAAGCAGAGGTAGGAGGTGGGAGTCTGGGCCTTGGGGTAGGGGAAGCGGCACTTGGGGCAGCCCCAGGTGGGGGATGGCGCGGCGGAGGCTGACTGGTGGGCCCATGACTGGATGCAGGGGAGGTGGAGGAGGGCGAAGCAGGAGGCCGAGCAGGACCAGACGGGGTCGGAGGGGCGGATGGGATCCAAGCAGATCAGGCACGGCGGCGATCGGCGGCGCGCGGCGGAGCTGAGGAAAATGCCGACCTTTGAGAGGTCGGCGCCTTCGCCTGCGATGGAGAGGTAGGTGGAGATGACGGAGGCAGTCGCCGAGTCGCAGGCGGTGAGACTGGTCTCGTCCCCGGAGGAGGAGTAGGAAGAGGGGTCGGAATCGGAGACGGGGCAAGGGTTTGCCGGCGAGGGCACGGGTGCTGGTGGACGCGTGGTCCTGGTGGCGGCGGCGACAGGAATCGGCTTGTGAGAAGAGGATGCGCCTGCAGCGGCGGCGGCGTAGGAGGACGGCATGGCCGGCGGCGAGGTGGTCACCGGAGACTGGTGATGATGCGCGCGACTGCGCGAGATTAGCAAAGCAAGGAGCAAGGAGTAGCTATTGCTGACTCGCAGTTAGATCCAAGATATTTTGTTTATTTATAGTTTGGGCCGGATGTTTTGCCATTTTTTTGCTAAGTAGTTGGGCTTTGGCACAGGCTTCCCCAATCCCCATGGCCGAAAATGCCAGGCTTAAGACACCACATCAAAATGCTTCTAATAATAACATAAATCATCTTCGAGAAACAGATTCAACGACCTTACAAAATTTAGATTAACATTTAACACAATTTAACTCAACTAACTTATCTATTCAGCTCAACCATTTTGAATATGTTATAAATTTATACTGTTGAATTAATGAGATGATACGGGGTGGTATATTAATAAGGTGTTTGATTGGTTGTATGAGATGGATCGGCTTTCATCGGATGAGGTTGAATAGGATATTCTAATATAACAAAGCACCAAACAGTCCGGACTCCGGTGCGTCCACGTCAATGCCTCGTGGTTGGTAATCGAATCCAGCCGCCCATTTGTAATGTATATATAAAAAATTTTCTTTCACCAAATTATCAACAACGCGGAGCAAATGCTCAGGTGGTCTTTGGTGCTAACTTCCGCGTCGCTGGGCATGGTTCGAATCCCAACAGCTCAACCTTTTTTCCATTTTTTCCCTTTTATTTTCTACCTTTGTTTACCGTCCTTCTCCAAGCTAGAGCAGCAATAGCGTGTTGCTCAGTTGGTTCAAACGTGCGCAGACACCCAGCAGGTATTGGGTTCAATTCTCAAGCGCCCCAATGGTCGATCCCTTTTGCTCCAGTTATTTCCAGCCTATTGAGCGCCTTCCTTTTCCAGTGCTTTTAACATGCTGAAATTTAAAAAAGGGCAAAATGTGCAAAGGTTTTATGTTACGGTGTAAGACTCATTTCTTTCGTTTTCAATTTTTTTGGGATGAAAAAAACTAAAAATCTATCATAATATCATGATAAGGTCCATAAAAAGAGGTATCCATTTCTAAAAATTTGGTCCATAAAAAGATGTACGGAGTATCTATTTCTAAGATCTCTAGGTTTAGTTCGATCCGGTTATTTCCAGCCTATTGAGCGCCTTCCTTTTCCAGTGCTTTTAACATGCTGAAATTTAAAAAAGGGCAAAATGTGTCAAGGTTTTATGTTGCGGTGTAAGACTCATTTCTTTCGTTTTCAATTTTTTTGGGATGAAAAAAATAAAAATCTATCATAATATCATGATAAGGTCCATAAAAAGAGGTATCCATTTCTAAAAATTTGGTCCATAAAAAGATGTATCTATTTCTAAGATCTCTAGGTTTAGTTCGATCCAGTTATTTCCAGCCTATTAAGCGCCTTCCTTTTCCAGTGCTTTTAACATGCTGAAATTTAAAAAAGGGCAAAATGTGCCAAGGTTTTATGTTACGGTGTAAGACTCATTTCTTTCGTTTTCAATTTTTTTTTGGGATGAAAAAAATAAAAAACTATCATAATATTATGATAAGGTCCATAAAAACTGGTATCCATTTCTAAAAAATTGGTCCATAAAAAGATGTATCTATTTCTAAGATCTCTGGTTTAGTTCGAATCAAGAAATAAGTCATGCTTTACTTTCGTTCGTGCCAAGGTTTTATGTTACGGTGTAAGACTCATTTCTTTCGTTTTCAATTTTTTTGGGTTGAAAAAAAACTAAAAATCTATCATAATATCATGATAAGGTCCATAAAAAGAGGTATCCATTTCTAAAAATTTGGTCCATAAAAAGATGTATCTATTTCTAAGATCTCTATGTTAAGTTTGAATCAAGAAATAAGTCATTCTTTACTTTCGTTCTATCTTTTTGTGGCCAACTAAATAAATTCTTTTAAGCCGAAACCTTAACACATCATTTCCTTTCGTTCTAACTTTGTGTGGCCAACTTAAAAAAAATCTTTTAGAACCAAACTTTTACAAGATAAAACCATTCGTTCATGGTAAAGGTCATAAAAAAATTTAGACATTAAAATAAAACCTTCAAAATATGGAACCTTCATCGTAGTTTCATGAATGGGCCCATAAAAATGATTTAGTTATTAAAGATAAATAAGTTTCGGTAAAAATGAATTAAGAATAATGAATTAAAAATGAGTGAGAGAAATTTTGTTGTGAGAGTATAATATGAACCCAAAACCTTAAACCCTAAACCATATAAATATAATTGAACCGTAATTTCATTCTACGATTTCATGAAAAGATTTAAATATTACATCGAAAACATAATAAATAATGCGGATGAGGAATACCAAAAAACTCAAAAAATATAAATAAAATTGAAAATCAATGGTCCATAGAATAAAAAATTTAAAAAAATGAGGCTTCAAAATGGAACCATAACCATGATTGCATGATAAGGGTCCGTCGAAATATTTAGACATTAAAAATAAATAGGTTTCACAAAATATCTTACATCATTCTATCAGTTCGCCTTTTGCTAAAAAGTCTTTTAGATATTAGCATATGTACTTTAATGGACTAATGATTAGAACCTGGTCAGAATAAAACTTTGTTTATTTAGATTGATTCTTTATCACTGAGATCAATCGGACGGCGTACCACAGGTGCGCTTACATTGCTAGTAGGATACTACATAGTGGTTTAGATTTACGGAATGTTACGTGTTTATCCAGTACGACATGGTCTAACTTTTTGTCAAACGATCCCATTTAACTTCTATTCCGTATTGGTTGTTTGTTTTGTTTCATCCAATCTCATACAACCAACTAGGGGTGGCAACAAGCCAAGCATAAGAGAGCCAGGGGTTTGGTCAATTCGGCTCGTTCACTGATAGGTTCGACTAGGGCTTGGCTCGATTGACAAACGAGCTGGAGAAAAAGCTCGGCTCAAGCTCGCTCAAAGCTTGGTCCGCCTCGTGTTGGCTCGCGGGCCTAATAAATAAATAGAACATAGCACTTAAGGGTTAAGAAATCAGAAGATTTAGGAGAACACGACCATGGAAGGTCTTGAATTTACACTACCATGGAAGGTCTTAAATTTATGAGAGTCTTGTTGGGGCATGATGAGGACATACTACAGCCATAGACGGATGAATGGACTGACTAATTGTGAGGAAGGGCTAGATTAACACATAAAAATTCATGACTTCAGGAGCCATGAGCTAGTTTCCCTCAAGTTCGACTCGCCTCGGTATTTGACCAAGCTGGAAAAAGCTCGAGCTCAGGCTCGCTCACACACGAGGCAAGCTCGAGCCGAGGTAAAACCGAGCCACTCATGGCAGCTTGCGAGTTCCAAGCCAGATTGCCAGCCCTACAAACAATCAAATATCAACAACTCGCTCACACTTGCATGCAAATCTACCATCCTCAATTGTCCCTGTGTGAGAGTGTTTCTATGTGTTGCCCCCTCCACATCCTCTTTCTAATGCATCTAGGTGTTGCCCCCTCCCACTCTCCTTCCTATTGACATGGCCCTCCTCCCACTTCTCTTTCCTCTTGCTGAAGTGCTTTGTAACTTCATCACTACCTTTACAAGCTCCCTACTCACTTTATTAGCAGTCGATGTGTCCTCGTCATCTTGCATTTCACCATTCTTCCTTTGACTTTTGGGCCAGGCTCACCCACCATGTGTAAATTCCTCTGTGTCGCCACTCAATACGCACACACCTTTGCTGACACCACTATTGTCTCGTTACACCGCCTCCTGGGTCCCTCTAAGTCTATGGGACATGGATGAACTACAAAACCGAAGTTGGACACGATGGTGCGGGTTGCCAAAGATAGAGAGAAATCACCTGCATTATTCCTCCAAATGCAGACATATGCCAAATAACAAAACCAAATTCTTTTCTGGTTTTCTGAATAACTTATATATTTGGTCAATAAATTATGTGTCTTACATCAATTAATCCCTAGAATCAAATACGGGTTAGCTCAATTTCGAACTAGCAAAATCAGATTAAAATTGTCATTTTATCTGTCAACAGTCAAAATAGCTTTTCAGTTTTTTCCTAACACGTCTCTACGTTGCTGTTTCCTTCAAAAGTTTTTGGGGGAAATTCAATGGTAATTTCGACGATATTACGTATTAAGTGTTTGCGAACCCAAGCAAAATCACAGTGAATTTGATCGATGCAGTCGTCTACCCGTCACAAGATGTATTTGTAGACCCATGGACGTTTCGAGCATGAGACTTTTTTTATAACGGCTCCGGGTCTCTGGATGGACCAGTGCATAAGTGTTTCCATTATAGAAAAATACGATGTATGACATATGTGTTGACATATCTATGTAAGACTTGTGGGAACATCTGAGTTTATGACAGTGAGCCGGGATGTCATACGTTATAGCACGAATTTTAAAGAGTGTCATACATGATAATCTCGATTATTACAGGTTCACTCGCGTAAAAAACGAAGTCGACCTAGCTGCCAGTCGGAAAGAGCGGGAAAATTACCGAAATAATCAACAATTAAATAGAAAATTAATAAAATAAGCCACTAGTTAAAAAAATACTCGGAATGGCACCAGGCCCCGCCACCCGGTGTGGCACCGGCCCTGCTGCCGCCACCCGACGTGGCCGTGGCCAGCTGTCGCCGTCCCGCGTGGCCAGAGGCGCCGTTATTGCATGTGGCCCGTTATTGCATGTGGTTTTAGGGTTTTAATTAGGGTTTAAATTTTAAAAATATAAAATTTTATCAAGTTTGGATAAATTTAGTAATTAAAAATTACATGCGTCATTTTGCATGTGGAATTTTTTAATTTGATCAAGTTTTGCGCATATGTAATATTCAAATGTAATCAAATTTTCACGTATGGACATTTTTTTTACAATTTTACCGGCCCTATCGTAATTTGCGTAATTAATTAATCAATCATATTTTATTAGTATTTGAATGGCAAATACACTGCTTCCCCATCTCGGGTGGCAAATGGCATGAGAGAACCGTGATTTCGCACTGAAAAAATATATATAACTAAAAAATACGAAAAATTACGCTTAGACGATAAACGATACCATGACATATATAAAAATAGTGGCATGAATAACACACACAGCGTTTCTTATAGTCGTGTGTCGACCTTACTTCTACCATGCCTTAGGGGAATTGAAAAGTACGTCGTAACATGTGGATGCCAGCTAACTAGCCGCTTTGCCTCCGGCATGCAGGGCACAAGTGTTCCGTGCGGACGTGCAACTCTAGTGTACGCGTTGTCATTTTGAAACGATTTTCGAGATCTGCGATCCTTGCGTGGAGAACCATCATGTATGCATCTGCTGTCATTGAAAAAAGATTATCCATCCACGATGCCATACGACAATTATTTATCTGTTTTGCACAGGATAGAAAGTTAGGTTACATCCCTTTGAGCCTCAGCTGCTACTATGAGAGCAATATTCTTTCTCCGAACTACAGCCTATCCTAATTAGTTGGCTAAGTATTGATTGTACTAGCATGTTTGCATAGGTGTTAAGTTCATGTACCTTGTGTCTTATGATTATAGGTTTGATTCTTTCTATTAGTTGCTGTGTGTTTAGAGCATCTTTTGAGGCTGCAATTCAAATAGCCTTGTAATTTTTGTTGCTAAAATTATCGTATCTGGTTGTGATAACAGTCAATTATTCATGGCCTATGTACCTGTGGCAAATGGGAGATAGTTCAAGATTTTTTTAAAAAAAGAAAATTATGAATAGAGGCATATATCCTTATATCACAATACTTTGATGCCATACAATATGAACATCCTCAAAAATTTGAGTTTTAAGGGAGTATTTTTTCCAGTGCTATGAATGCAGTGAAATCATAATGTATCAACTTTATTATCTTGTGCCTCGATTTATGTTTTTTTTTCATCCCTTTAGTTTCGTTGCAAAGCACGGGCAATGTACTAGTCTAGGTATAAAAAGTACAAGTTTGAAGAGAAAGACATGTTGTGTAGGTTTTTCATATGTTTTTCATATCTTCTCTTTCAATCTCAAAGTTTTTTTTCTAGATTTATTTTAAAATACACTTTTACCCTTCATCATACATTACAAAAAATCCGCTTAAAATAAAATGCTACTGATGCATACGTTTAAAACATGGCTACTTCACCTATCTCTTCAACATATGCTTACACGTTTTCGCAGGAACGCGCGGGCTTTCACCTAGTTGCTACGAGCCTGCAGTTAAGAGAGAATTAAACTTGCGCGCGCGCGCGCACGGCACACACTACGAAGGGTAATGAAAACACAGCATTGATCGCTGACTCGACAGACAGACATGGCACGATACACGTCACATACACCGATACACGAACCAGCACTGTGGCTAGCTAGACGACAAGCGTGCCGTAATCGCAACGAAAATTGTACGCATCGTTTGCGCGCGACTTGTCGGAGCGGGCGCGCGCGCATCATCACTCCTGGGGCGGCGCCGCCGCCGCCGGGCCGTGGCCGTCTTTGCGGCGGCCAAACTGGTGGACGGCGAGGTGGAGCTCGGCGGCGGCGATGAGGAAGTGCACGGCCTGCGCCGGTCGGAGCAGCGCCACCACCCCCCTCATCGTCTCCATCCTCAGCCCGTCCGCCATCTCCAGCACCTGCTCCATCCTCTCCGACTTGGTCTCCATCTCCCTCCCCATCGCCTCCGCGTCCAGCCCGCCGCCGTCGGCGAGCTCCACCATCTTCGCAGCCGCCAGCGACTCCTGCGCACTCGACGCGACCTCCTCGATCTCCCGCTCCCGCCGGATGGTGCGGCGCTGGAGCTGGTCGGCGTCCTGGAGCTGGTCGGCAGCGAGGTCGGCGAGGTCGGCCGCGAGGCTGCCGCCGTTGAGGAAGACGGGGAGCTGGTGCTGGAGCTGGACGCCGGACTTGGAGTAGAGGAGTTGGAGCGCGGCAGTGGGGCGCCAGCCGCCGCACCAGAGGTAGAGGTTCTCGGTGGTGGAGGTCCAGGACGGGGAGAACATGTGGAGCACATCGGCGGCGGCGGCGGCGGACTTGGTGCGGTAATAGTACTCGTAGTGGCCGAGCACCTGATCGACGAGGCGGCGGAGGTCGCCGTCGGGGCGCGCAGGGGTCGCCGCCGCGGCGGTGCGGAGCGCGTCCAGGTCGCGCGACTGCTCCGAGATCCAGCCTTCGAAAAACTTGGCGAAGGACTCGCCGGAGGAGGGCGCGGGGGCGGCGGCCGGGGCGTGGCTGCCGTTGCCGTGAGGAGGCGGCGGCGGCGGCGGAGCGGCGGTCATGGCGATCGACGGCCGACGGGTGGCTGAGCGATGCGGCTCGCTCGATCTCTGACGCTGTGTCGTCAAGTGTGAGCTGTTGCCTGTTGGCATTGAGCGTGAGGTTTGGGTTATAAAAGGCTGCACATGTCGGTCACTGGGGCCCGGGCCTTCATTTTTTAAATGGAATGAACCTTTATATGCTTCTATTTTAGGCAATAAATATGATAAATTCGTGGTCGGCAATGCGTCTATCCATGCATAAAAGATGGTGGGACCCACGCAATCTTTAGCCGCCGCATGCATCGCATTTGACGCGGAGGATTTCTCCCCCTTTTTTTCTGCGTACATCTCAAGCTGGTGGAGATGGGAAAATACATGGGCCTCGTTTGTTCCGGCTTAAATTAAATTAAAAAATATTATTTTTATATAAGGCAAATGATGTTGTTTGATGAGAAAAAAATTTTCGATGACGTCAATCGGTCCGTCACCCTTGAATTATGAATTATTTATTAATAATTTTTGCGGCTCAATCTGGCTCGGAATCAACTTAGCTCAATTTTGGCCCGAAATTGGCAAACCCTAATTGCTAGCTATGAAAGGGGGTCAACCCTAATCAAGGGGGGAAAATAGAGGAGCCGGCGGCTGGACAAAAACAAAAAAAAAAGGTAAAAGGGGGAGGGGCGCCGCGCCCCATCTCTCTCTCTCCACTCTCGGTTCTCTTTGTCGGCACAGGTACCAGGGGCGGCCGGCGGCGCCGCCCCCTTCCTCTCCTCCGGCCCGGCGTCCCTCCAGGCGCGGCGGCCCTCCAGGCGGGACGACCAGCGACGCCGCCCCCTCCCTTCTCCTCCACGCGCCAGGGCGGCCGGTGCGCCGCCCCCCCGTGACGGCGCCTGCTCCTCCTCGGCCACGCCCGGCAGCCGGCGCCGCCCCTGGCCTCCACGAGGCCTCGCCCCGTTCGCCCAACGACCAGCGCCGCCGCCCAACGATGCCGGCAGTTTTTCAGATTAAAATTTTCAACAACTTTCAGCTGAAGCAAACATGACCATAGATAACGATTTGTGTCGTTCTGATGCTCCTTTCTCCATGTGGTCCTTCTTCTTTCATCTACACTGTTGCGACCTTGCCAATATGAACACCACCATATAGGATCTAGGTTGGAGATTGTGAGAGGTTTGTGTCTTTAGATTTAGAGAAAGGTTAGGGAGACGATAGCCTAACGATGGGAGAGGATCGTTGGTGGGGCGGAGGGGGTTGGGGTGACACCACGCTGAAGCTGGTGGACTGATGTTGGCAATCAAAGTTAAGACGGGTGGGGCTTGTGTGGTGGCAGGAAGCAAGGGTGGAGCCGGCAAGGGCGTCGTTGCCGCCCATGGGAGGTAGTTGGGCAGACATGCGGATCAAATCAGATAAGGACAGAGGTGGAAACATGAGGAGAAAAAGACGAAGGCGGGGACAAAGGAAGGGTCGTAAGGAATTTGTCCTATCTTATCTAGTCACGAGGTAACGTCTCGAAGCAGCTTCCAAATGTCGGAGTACGTCTAGATTTGTAACAATAATTTTGTCACGTGATTTGTGTTTCATCAGCCGGCTCTTTCGAGCTTATAATTATATTTTGATTTTAAATAGAATATCTATTATTTTTTACAATCAAATGCTTCCCGTTGTGTAGACTTCTTTTTAATATTTAGCGTTTCTCATCAAAGCTCACAAAACTAATTTTAACTGTTTTTTTAGCCCGTGAAGCTCAATTCCGCGGATATACAACTTTTCACGTTATAATCAAAAGCAACTTTTTAGCTATAAACAATACAATCGCCTTCAAGTAGGGGTAGGGAGCAAGGGGTTCACTACTAGGCAATCAAAATTTTGGTTAAATTCAAATTTAAATTCATACGCTTTTTACCGATTTTGCAACGGTTTTAATATCAGACCATGAGAACTGCTACTGACCCGGGTAGCGGCTTTGAGGATAAACCCTGGTTAGAGATGCATCTATGGAACATAAGACTTGGCTATATATACTTTATTTTTCTCTAGCGACGTACACCCCATAACTGCACCTAGCCCCTGCCTCCAAGTGCCACCACGGGGGGTGTTCGCCCGCTTAACTTAAGGCCCTCTTTGGTTCACGGTTTTGTTTGGTTCGGCATAGTCAGTAATGAAGCCTAAAGATTGGGCCCTTTATTTAAATATAAGGACTCTCTAAATCCTTTTTAGGCTATAAATACATGTTGCCTTCAACAATAAGCCATTAAATTTGAGTCCTATATTTAGACCTTATCTACTTGGGGCCTAGAATAAGAGTAGCTAAATATGGGTACTCTACTCATGGTCCCATCCTATTTTGAGACTTTTTTAATGATAGGATTTCTTATTGAGGAGTTTTTTTTAACAAAATTACTAAATTGAAATCCAAGTACCCATATAGGACCATTGTTGGACATGTTCTAATCCATTTTTTCCACTCGAGTGATACATTTTTTCTAGAAGAGAAAAACGTGAAAAGCAGTTGAAACACACCGAAAAAATGGTAAGAAAAATTACCTGCACGTATTAACCCTAAGGAGGCACCGGTAAAATAGCCGTGGCTTATACTATGTGTTCTATGTCTCTTTCTGTCTAATGGCTCAAATTATTTTTTAAAACTTCTTTATACTATTCTCACTATAGCTTTAGTTTACTATTCTTACTATCTTTATACTAAAAATTAGTGTTTTGTCGTGGCATGTAACAAGGGCCTGTTCTTTTGGGCTTAATAGAGTAACGGCTTAACAGATTAATGCCTTATATTTGTGGAAAAAAAGGTCATACTTTTTAGTTTTTTTAGTTTGTCTTTTCATTTTTTTCGAAGGTATGTTTGAACGTTTTAAGAAAACAAGACACACCAGATGAATTCAAATCTTGAGTCTATTCAGCTGTCGCGTAGAGAAATTAAAGAGCTTTCTGACGGGGTGTGGGACTCCTTGTCAGCCATCAAGAAAGCCCTCCTCTGTCCGGTTCCGTTTCCATGGAGGGCTCACGTGGCCTCTGCTCCACTTGCTGGATATATATCGTGTGCATGCTGCAGTGCGTGGGATTGGGTTGATTCCCAGGGGCGGGAGCACCGCGGTGTCCGTCCGGGTGCGAGGTGCATCGCGCGATCGCGTCGCGGTTCATGCACTTGCGACTTGCGGCTTGCGACTTGCGACTTGCGGCTTGCGACTTGCGACTTGCTGGCAGGTGGTTGGTTTCCTTGGGGGCGAAGCGAAGATCACGACGGCCGGCCGGTTGGTTCCCTGCGCGCGCGCATGCGCGGCGCCGGCAAGCGGGGAAGGGGAGCACACGGTTTTGCGAGACGCGCCGGAAAGGATCGGCCAGGTTGGTTCTCGTCAATTCGGCGATATAACCCCCTCTGGTTAATTGGCGGAAGCGGAAGCGGAAGGTATGCATGCCGATGGGCGATGGATCTTGGGTAGGGATGGAAAAACAGCTCGTGGTTTGGCTCGGATGTGCTACCGAACTCGAGCCGAGCCCACTTTGGAAGCTCGATAAAATAGCGAGCCGAGCCAGGCTCGGCTTGTTTCTAACCGATTCTGATCCGGCTCAGCTCGGATTGGCTCGTTGGCATTTTTTGAACGTGAAATGCTTTTGGCTTGTGGCTCGGCTTGGCTCGGATGTGTTATCGGGCTTGAGTCAAGCCCACTTTTGGGGCTCGGTAAAATGGCGAGCCGACGGCTCGGCTCGTTCCACCCCTAATCTCGGGGGGTTTGTAATTTCTCGGTAGACTTCTGAAACTGAGGTGGCTTTAGCTCAGATGGGCATCAGATGATAGTCCTTTAGATGGGTTACCCTCCTTGTCTTGCAGCAATGATGGATAGTATAGATCTCTTCGGGGCAAGCACTACCATTTACCATTGGCGGTCGATTTTGTCAATTTTTAGGAAGGCTGATGGTCAGCCAGCGACTTTCCCAAACAAATTGTTCCATTGTATTTTTCCAAGTCCATGAGGAAAGCCCTTGCTGTGGGTAAAACCTTGGAGAATGGACGATGGATTTGTACGATCAAAGGTATAAAAACGAAGTTGGAGCTCCGTCAATAATTTAATCTTTGGAATGCATGGCAGGAGATCACTTTAACAACGATGCTGGTGACATTTGTGCTTGGCGCTGGACCGAGAGTGCAATATCTATAGAGCAAAGTCAGCTCACGACACCCATTTCAAGGCAAATGTAAAGTGTATTTTTAGTTAGTGCACTTGGAAAGTTGAGACTGAGCCTAAATATAGATCCTTCGTGTGGATGGCTTTGCAAGATGAAACTTGGGTTTCGCCTACTGAAACTTGGATTTTCATATTCGTAAAACTCACCGAACTGTCAAGTTTCATCAGGTTTAATGCAAGTTTCATCAAGTTTTAACAGGTTTCATTCAAGTTTCATCAGGCCAATCCAAGTTTCATCAAGTTTCAACAGGTTTCATCCAAGTTTCATCAGGTTACATCAAAGTTTCATCAGGTTTCATCAGAACACGGCCAAGTTTCTCTAGTATAGATGTAAGTTCCATAAGTGCCTTCTTCTAGTTCACATTAAAAAAATTGAAAAACTAAAAAATTTAAAAAATTTAAAAAGTATTTAAAATGGGTTGCTCTCGATTTTAGAAGAATTATGAAATTTATTCCACGCGTTTTGAACACTGTTTGAATTTTATACAAAAATCAGAAATTTAATTGAAAAATTAATCAACCGACTGCTAGTTTATCTTATCGCTGTGCATGTACGCGCGCGTTTTGCTAGTCGCTGCGAGTAGCGTTGGATTGGCGTGGTATGATCGATTCGATGGCCCTGGCTGGTCCGGACGGAGTGCCACGTCCGACGCCTGGCGCTGCCCTATTCTTATTTAGCTTTAGTTTACTATTATTAATATCTTTATACTAAAAATTAGTGTTTTGTCGTGGCATATAACAAGGGCCCGTTCTTCTGGGCTTAATTGATTAACGGCTTAACAGCTTAATGGCTTATATTAATTTGTGGAAAAAAGGGCATACTTTTTAGTTTTTTGAGTTTGTCTTATCGTTTTCTCGAAGGTATGTTTGAACGTTTTAAAAAAGCAAGATACACGAGATGGATTCGAATCTTTAATGTATCTCGGAAAGCTATTAGAGTTCAAACATTTAAATCGTTCAACCGTCCAGATCAACCCAAAAGAACATGTCCTAAATAGGTCTTACATCTCTTCCTTGCTTATTTTTTTATAACATTTTTATACTATTTTTACTATAAACATTATTTTGCAAGCATCCGCGGGAGAATCTGTAAAAGAAAGTGTGCAGAGATAGAGTGTGTACTGGAGGGACGAAATCTTTTAAAGTGCGGTGTGAGGCGTGAGAAAATTTTAGAGCAACCAATAGAGCGTGCAGTAAACAGTGTTTCAAAAGCGGTAGTCGTACGTGGAGATGCATGCTCTTGGATCTAAATTAAACGGCCGCAGCCATATCACACTTGCCGTCGCGTAGAGAAATTAGAGAGCTTTGTGACGGGGTGTGGGAGTGGGACTCCTTGTCAGCCATCAAGAAAGCCAAGCCCTCCTCTGTCCGGTTCCGTTTCCATGGACGCTCACGCTCACGGCCCACGTGGTCTCTGCTCCACTTGCTGGATATACATGGTGTGCATGCGGCGTGGGATTGGGTTGATTCCCAGAGGCGGGAGCACCGAGGAGTCCGTCCGGGTGCGAGGTGCATCGCGCGATCGCGTCGCGGTTCATGCACTTGCGACTTGCGAGTGGCAGGTGGTTGGTTTCCTTGGGGGCGAAGCGAAGATCACGACGGCCGGCCGGTTGGTTTCCTTGGCCTGCTCGCTCCGGCGCGCCGGCAAGCGGGGGAAGGGGGAGGCGGAGCACACGGTTTTGCGAGACGCGGCCAGGTTGGTTCTCGTCGCTTCGGCGATAAACCCCTCTGGTTAATTGGCGGTATGCATGCCGATGGGCGATGGATCTCGATTCTCGGGGGGTTTGTAATTCTTCGGTAGACCAGCTGGAATATCCACGCTAGCTTGAATATCCGGACAGGAAAAGACCTTCAATGGTATTGTGCAAGTGCTCTCTAGCTTATTAAATCAAAACTTTTTAATTGGATCAAAGCTTTTCAAGCCTTCAACGATCATGGTTAATTATTTATTGTACTCTTTACCTGTACAACCGTTCAATTATTTATTGTACTCTTTACCTGTACAACCGTTCTGGTAGTGCTCCTTTTTCTTTTTGCTCCCTATTTGTGAGCTTTTTTTTTATCCTTCTTTGTAATTGTTACTGTTTCTTCCTCTATATAATTTTTGGGCAGAGCTCCTGCCTTACTTTCAAAAATAATAGTAACCTAGGTGCTTTTAGAAGTGGTTTTGTCTTTGGTGGCTATGATGTGGCACGTGATGTGGCTATGATATGGTGGTTGCTCACATATAAATGATAATTACATCTTCTTCTTCCCTCTCCTATTTCTCAACCCCTCATTCTTTTTCTCTCCTACTCTCCCAATTATGAGCAGTTGGAAGAGGGCTTTAGGTCTATATTTGGATTGGTTTGGAGCAAACCCAAGAGGGCCAGACTTGAGCTTGATGGGGCTAAGCTTGAGGTTGGCTCAAGCTCACAAGCATGGAGTTGGGCTCGAGATCAAGCTCATGAGCTTGATCAGAACATTTAAGGGCTCGATATCCCCCATTTGGCCTTCAGGAACGACGGGTTAGGTGGCGCTCTTGGACCGACAATGATGTCACTGGCCGCACGGAGGTTGAGATGCCATTCTTTGGAGTTGACGTCGATGTCGCCATGAGGAGAGAGAAGGGGGCTTTGAGAGGGAGAGAAGGAGAGGGAGGCACGATAGGCACACAATGGAGCCATAGAGGTATCAGGTGGTAGTGTCGAGAGGAGAAAGAAGGAGTGGTGTTCCGAATGTTATGAGTAAGGATTAGGAGGGGGAAGAGCTGGAAAAAATAGGCTAGTAGGGCATAGTCAATGAAGAACATGGGGACATGGGTGAGTGGGAAGTAGGTTGGGAGGTTGTGACTAATGAAGGGCCAAGCTTGACCGAGCTACTCGATCAGACTTTATTAGCTCGAAATGAGCTTGAGCTAGCCTATGCTCAAGAACGACTCAAATTTAATTTGAGTTTGATTCGATCTCAGATAACTCGTCAAGCTCGAGTTTTTGGGCTAGCCCTAGAGAGGGCTTCCCTCCCTCTTTATGCTCTCATCGGTGTCGGTCGTGGACTCAAACCACAATTGTGACATGTGCCTATTCCCAAGTCTGTCGGGAGGAGATCGACAACTCCCTTCTCTCTTCACTCTCTTTTCTACTCCTGTCCGTAATGGTAACTATACTAGTTTGAGATCATTTTCTAGTGCCCACATTTCTAATCCTACGACCTACCTAGAGGTGGTAAGAGAGCTTAAAAGGTGTCTTCCTCATCTCTCCCTATCTTTCTATCAGGAGGTACGATCGGTCTATGGCTAGCGTGTGGAGCAAGGCGAGATTGGCGACAACCCCGAGATCAGCTCACCTTTGCCACTTTAACATCGCCTATGTCATGTCCCACGAGCACCATGTCCTCTTTGGTCGCACCTCCATGGCCCATGGGGATCACTGCCACCTTTTCCCTCTTGCTAGGTAGCCACCTTCTTCCTACTCCCTCATGAGGGTCGAAGGTGTATCGAGGGCAATGTTGAGGTGATGGATGAAATCGTACTTGGGTCCCGTAGATCGGTAAAATCGTGGGGAATCATGGCTTGGTATAGAGCTAAAAGAGTTTGTCAGGGGCATATAGAAGCGTTCGAGGGGGCCAAAGCAAAGAAGGTGGAGGAGACCAGCATGAATGGAGCACTCCGAAGGGGAGGGAGAGGGGCTAACTGAGGGTGTTTTGGAAAGAGGAGGCCACCACCGATGGTGGCTTTATGGAGAGAGGAGAATAGTAGGATAGAGAGATCCGACAATGAGCAAAGAGGACGAAGGTGAACTCACTTACATATGAGTCACCACCAAACTATAGCCATGGTAGCAAAATCATCTTGGGGGAAAAATTTAGGGGGAGGGGCAAAAGTACCTTGTTTTGTAGTTCAGGGATAGAGTAGGCAAGGTGCAATACCTCAAGGTGTAAATAGGAATTTCTCGTTTGCTCCGTGTGTGCTGACTTTTATGCATTTTTTGAGATTGGGAAATTCCTAACAACTTTTATATGTTATTCCATGCATGCTAATGACCATTAGATCTGCTCCAAGATTTGTGCTCATCTTCCTCTCTCCGTCATATATGTTTTTACAAAAAAAAAAAAAGCGTGCGACATGGTTGTACAATGATGGCCCGAGTGGCTGGGAGCCGGCTTGGGCACAACCAC
Organism: Raddia distichophylla; assembly: GCA_005191435.1. Classification (NCBI taxonomy): domain Eukaryota; kingdom Viridiplantae; phylum Streptophyta; class Magnoliopsida; order Poales; family Poaceae; genus Raddia; species Raddia distichophylla. The sequence goes on along the minus strand of SPJY01020215.1, from coordinate 288,965 downwards.
CGTCTGACATGGAGAGTTCCCAGAGAGAAAGAGAGGATGAAGATAAATAGTGGGTTGTTTTTACCTAAATTTTGAAGTTTTTTAAAACACATATTTGAGAAAGAGTGGGAGCTAAACATAAAGTCCTTTGCATACTTTCGTGTTTTTATTTGACCCGGTCTTATAATATATTTCGAAACCAAACACGCTCTAAAATATTAATTCAGACAGGTGATCTTTGATACCGGTCCTTGTATCTTTTAGCCGCTGAGGTAGATCTTGCTCTAAAGGCTAGATTATGCAGATAATACCTGGCTGTTCCTCGATGATATACCGATAATTATACACAACACGTATTTATTTAGTACAATACATAAAAATCGGACGCCAATAAAACGTTACATTACATTAATACATACTCCTATCAATTACAATGGCAATGATTTAACGATGAACAAATGAAACAAAAATGGACACAAAAAATTAAGAAAATTAGGGTACACCATCATTTGGAAAATAGAGCAAAAAAAAGAAAGAGAGAAGAAGATCGTATCAATGGTATACAGAGAGAGATCTCATTCACACTCCCATGGTGATCACAGCACCCACCAGACGCCCGCCAAGGCAAGGACGGCCACCCCGAGGCCGCCCCCTGCCACCCTCGCCGGCGCGTGGGACGCGGTCGCGTCCGGCGACGCGTCGGCGTCGGGCGCGTCCGCGACGGACGACGGCGTCTTCCCCTTCTTCCTCGCCGGCGCTAGCCCCGGCGCCGGCGCGGGCGCCGGCGAGCCGGAGATCGCCATGGGCAGCAGCACCTTGTTGACCTGGTAGACGACGAGGTTGTCGCTGGTGTAGAGCGCGTTGTCGACGGTGGCGCTGACGACGCCGGTGGAGATGTTCACCTGCTGGCCCTCCGCCGTGATGTTGAGCGGGTATTGCCCCGGCGAGTTGTTGCCGGCCTGCGTCCGGAGAGGGTTGCTCACGGTGTCGAACTGCGACATGGGGATCAGCGTGGAGAGCACGTGGTACTGCACCAGCGAGTTCTTCTGCTGGTCCGACAGCGAGTTGAGCGTGCCGGAGGGGAGCGAGGTGAAGGCGTTGTCCGTCGGCGCGAAAACCGTCAAGCCGCCGGTGCGGGAGCTGTTCAGCTGGTTGTCGATCTGCTCCGCCACGCCCGTCGACCGCATCAGCCGGATGAACGTGTTGAACTGCCCCGCCTTCTCCAGCACCCCCGAGATGTTCTTCGTCCCAGCCGCCGGCGCCGGCGCCGCCGGCGTCACTGGCGTCACCGGCGCCGGCGCTGCCGGCGTCACCGGCGTCACCGGCGCCGCCACGGGGCCCTGCGCCGCCGCCGTGGCAGCCATAGACAGAACAATCAGGAGCACAGCTCTTCTCTGCATGGCGTGGTTGCTATCGATTGTGACTTTGTGAGCTGTGGTATTTGTGATCGATGGGCTCAATGCATGCGATGCAACGCAGCTCAATGTGACAATGTGAGTGAGAGATCAGTCGATGTGGCTTATAAGAAGGAGGTAGCTAGGGGATGGAGGCAATAGAGGAGTGAGGTGCAAGAGATGGATCAGGTGGGTGGCAAGTGACCAAGTGTAGGGTTCGTGGGGGTAAGTCTTTACAGTTACAGGGCACCAAACCCTGAGGTGAGTTGCCAAGGTGGAACAGCCTAACAGCTGGGTTGCTTCAGGCAGCAGCAAGTGCATGCATGCATGGTCAGTGTGTGCTGGGTTTAAGCCCCAAGATCTGCATAGTTTTCATCGATCTTCTTTTTCCTTTCTCCCCATTTTTCATTTTGTTCTTGCAATCAAGGAGGTAGTCATGGACCCGCGGTGATTTTCTTTTTTGCGCTTATGATCAGGGTCAGTGATAGGCTGGGGAGACTGGACAACGCAAGGCAGCTATGTTTGGCAGCGGGAGGATGATAGCCTCGTTTTGCCACGCAATGTGGAGCTGGTTTGTTTCCTCAGTAGGACCATTCTAGATGAAAAGATCATCCAATACAGATAATGAATAGCAAAGCATTGGGACCAAAGATGTTCGATCCTAGATAGCCAGGTGAAAGACTCGAATGGATTAAATCACGTGTATTTAATTTATTAGTCAGCTAAAAACGACATGGACACATGGTTCTTTTATTTACTACTACTGCAGAAGGGTACTTTGCTAATTTGCTTTTGGTTAGGAACTATTACGTGCTAGTATATCTAGTACTATGGTATACCTCGGTTCAATTATCAGAAACAGGAACTGGGCAGATTCCAGATTCTTTTCCCTTGGAGATTGAACCGGGCAGATTCCAGATTCTTTTCCCTTGGAGATTTCTCATTCTCAAAATGACCGGAACATATATATGATCAACCACTGCTGTACAAATTCCTTCCGAAAATTGGGTCAAAAAGTTTGTCGGCAGTGAGGTTTAGGGTTGAGGAAGTAAGGAACCATAAGTAAATTGGCCATTAGTTATTTCTTCTCAAGCACATTAGTCAAAATAAAATCACAAATCTTAGATCATACATCATAGGTCTTCTAACTCCCCAAAGTGGACAGATGGTGCATATCTTTCATGAAATGAATTTCTGGTGCGTCTAACGAAAATTCTGGAGAGTGGGGAAGGGCATTTGATTCTTTCAGCTTGGGAACAAATACAATAGCCAACTGACAACGACTTGGATCGAACGAGATGCATCGTGCAAGCAGGAGGCAGGAGGTTCCGGTATGCTTCAGCCTGCTACAGATGCTAACATTTGATCCAACCATCTCTCTCAGTCCGGTGGTGCATCCACGTACATGCACATAGCCAGCAACATGTACCCCAATGTCAATAGCAAGTGTAGAAATTATGAGTCTCATGTCATGAATGTGCCAATAATCAGCAGAGTTGCAGCCCAAACCTCTACAAATCTTGAAACCAAAGTTAAAATGTTTTTCCCTATAAGCAACTTCCCCATCAAGTATCATCTCACAGATTTCTAGTGGCAAACCTTTCATCCAGAAGAGGTAAAACTGGCAGAGAGCTACATCTCAACCACTCACTTAAAAAGTTAATCTCTTTGACAATTTAACTCTCTATTAAATGAAAAAGAACGAGTGCGCACAATTTAATTTCTCTCTCTAAGAACAGGAATGCTAGTTAGTCAGACTACCATCTAAAAAGGAGAAATACGATACAATCACATGAATATTGCGAAAGTTAAAACGCAGAGTCAGCTTGTCACATATAGCCCAGGCAGGCTCCTCATCAGTGGTCACTGGACAGTGGAATACACTGGGATTCGTTGCTCGCCAGCAGCAGCAGACGATTGCTCCTTCTTCATTCGTGGCATGGCATGCTTGGCAGCTGGCAACACTTATGAAGTAAGGTTTAACTTCTGGTTCACCGTAAAAAACCACAAAGCCAATGAAAAAACCGCAGTACATTAACTAACGATCTTTGTCAATTGCTTATATCACAAAATGGATTACAGCTACTTCAACCCACAGAATAATTCACCTTAGCGCAGTTACATGGCTAAGACGCAAAAGAATGAAATGGCATAATATAACCAGAGCCTATAACCAATGGAGGTCGCCAATGTTTGTTTCATTTGTTCCTAAGCCGCGGCTGCTTTGCAAACTGGGCATGAGTTCTTCACCTGCAGCCACTTCGTGATGCAGCTGGCATGGAAATCGTGACTGCATTTCAGTATACCGAGCGAATCCTTGTCTTGGTAATCCTCCTGTCAGAATCCATCCATTGTATGTCAGAATTGGGCAAAAATTTAGTGCATATCTGTAAATTGTTCACAATTTAATACAAAGGTTGAAGAAGATTGTACTAGGCAAATTGCACAGCTCCCATCGTCTTGATCGCTTTGCATTTGATCAGAACTGCAACAAACCACTTCTCTCACACAACCTGAAATCTGTTTGTCAGGCAATCCAGTGTTGACGTTACCGATAAATTCTCCCAGCGCCAACAGGTCCTGTTCATAGCAAAAGAGAAAGTAAGGAAAGAGTCAAATTTCTGGTGCAGAAGGCATACAGGTACGAAGAAGCAAAAAAGCAGGTCTTTCTACCTCGTAGCTCATGTCATCAATGTCCATTCTTAGGTCCCTATGGGGGTCAGCTGCAGCTCTTGCTTCATAAAAAGCCAACTGGTCCAGTATCATAAGCCGCTTCACAAATAGCATACCAGATAGATCAGTTCAAATTTGACATGCACGTAGCTACAAACTCAACTAACCAAAAAACAGGGAAAAAGTATCCACCTGTGCTTCAATCGTCAACGGATGGAAACTAAAGTATGAGCTCCTAGCCCTTCTGTTCCTTCCACTGTTAGCATGCCCTACGGGTACATTCCTTACACGTCTAGGAGTCGCAGCAGCTCGAATAGGAAATGGCTGATCAATCCTCACGGATGTAGAGGTGGCTGCAGAGCTAGCAGCCAGAGGATTGACCAGCTCATGGGGAATTGCTCTAGAGCCAGAGGAAAGAGAAGACGATGGATAGCTGAAACTAGGAACGATATTGCTATGAACAGCTCTAGGAGCATAGCCACCATTGGTAAATATTGCAGTGTCGGAAGAACCATGGACAGCTGGTACAGTACCGACACTAGTGTTTATGCTTCGCGTTGCAGAATAGTAAGGCCTGTCCCTCAAAGCTCTGTTAGAGATTCCAGTGGCACCTACACAATCATCAAACACATGTGTTGTACGTATGAACAACAAGATTAACTTAAATTCCGCAAAAGATTTAGAGACAGTAACAGTCAGGTAAAGATCAGCACAAGATGAAATCAAGTAATAACACACACTGTAAAAAATTAAAACAACTTGAGCGACTACTAACCTGAGGGTACAAATCTTGTTTGCGCAGAAAAAGGTGCTTGGTTTTGTTCCCCGGATGTACTTAGGGAAACACTTGCAGCTGAATCAAATTGCAGCAGATGATTGTTGTTCGTTGTGTAAATTGAAGCTGGTCTAGGTTCCAGTAGAACATTTGTACCATTACGGCGTGCTCTAACATTCCTCTGAGATCCATCTTGATTAGCTAGGTGCTGGTCATTCCAGTTGCTTGAGCCGATGCTTAAAGGTGTTTGAGGATGTAAGGGCTCAGTAAGTGGAGTAGGATTTGGCTGCAAATGATTAGAGAACTGAGTATTGGAAGAGCTTCCAACATAATAACCACCTACGCTTATCCCATCCACAGGATTCATGATGGGATTTTTCCGTTTTAATGTGATCCTTCTGTTGTCTACATGAGGCGCAACGCCTTCCTCACATCTATGTGGATAACTTAGAGTAGGTTCAGGTTGAGTATTGTAGGGTAAATGACTAATGGAGCTTCCAGCAGTATAGTGAAAAAATGGAACATCTGAGGTGCCTGTGTTCCCTACTTTATGACCTGGATACCGCATAGCATGACTTGAAGATGGAAGATCATTTGATCTAGTTAGTATACTCCTGTTGTCCGAAGGGCCGATTCTAAGGGGTATGTCACCTCCAGCATGTGCCAATAGTTTCTGACCTGAGATTAAAAAAAACGTATTATTATATCACAGTTCAGAATCACATGAAAAGCAGAATACTGTGTTGATGAAGTCCAGCTACCTAAAGGCAGGGGTTCGTTGGGTGGCCCATTTCTGGGTTGGACTTGGTCCATCTCTGGAAGCTGGGGATGGTTGTGGTTGGGATGGTGTGTAGCCATAAAACAAACAGTTCAGTATGGTTTCCCTTAACCTGTAAATCACAGACTGAACCAATGTGGCAATGTTAACAATTTGACATCATATTACATTGTAGATCCAAATGAAACAGTACATTAAAATTAAGTTCAACATGGATGTTACTACACTACCAATTTTGCAACTTGCGAGCAAACCAAAACATAGAAATAATAGCACATGTCAAAGTCATACAAGTGGTTGATCGCTGGTACATAGATCATGAATAGCATACACTACAATTTCCAACAACCATAAAAACAGACAGCAAAATCTACTGGAATAACAAAAGTGAAAGAATCCAGAACTTCAAGTCATCAATCACTCCTAAAACTACAAAGGGCTCAAAAACAAACATGGAAGCATCACATTTACGTGATGTTTATTTTCTGTGCCACTGGTAAAGATATTACACTTTATATGTGTCCTAAGTATTCGTATAGAATCATATATATAAAATGACAAGAAAAATGTATCTGCAAGATGTGGCATCTAAAAGCCATTATGCACCCTGATAACTCCCAAGTACAAATTTATGAGAAGCATTGCAGTTTGAAAAGAAAAGGTAATCTAATGTTTTCTCCCTTGGTGCTACATATCAAAATTTCCAACTTTTAACATGATAAGCTAAAGAAAACACTTAGAAAGATCGTACCAAGACTGAAATGTTGATATTTTCCTAGTTCTATAGAAAAAAGGCAGTTGTCAGTAACGTGAAACTGATATGGTATTGCATTTGTAACACTTGCTCTAGATAAATTTGTACAAAAGATTTACACTACCAGAAATATGAAAAGAGAGCATAGAACAATATCACGTTAAATAATCAACCTTCAATGGTTATAAGCCAAGAAAAAGGAAAACAACAACGCAAATCCAAATTGTTGGTACCAAAATAAGTAACCAAAGGTGAAGTGTGTTTACTCAGGTTGGAAACTGCTAGTGCTTGATTCCTTAAGTGTCTGCTTTGTAATGATCAATTTAACCAGAAAATGTAATAGGAAAGTGTTTTGAATGACAATCCACTTGAACAACACTTTGACCAACCTGAATTATCCACGACCTAACAATGGCATATCAATGCTACTTGCATACCATTGAGGACAAATCTATGAGATGAAGTTCACAATAAACCATATACCAGTAATACTAATAGAACAAATGAAATGTACTTCTCAGTAGAACAAAGCAAGATCAGCACATTGAGTAATCAACTGAACATATGGCTTGGCTTCTTGGCCAAATAAGATCACTACACCAAAAATGAATCGAGTTTGGATTATTCATTTGGATAACTGATGTAAACATCTAACAATTAGTGCCTTCCCACATTGAGGATATTGCAACACCAATGTTGATGTTGAATATTCCTCTATGAGTACAACTATTTGGAGACAACAGAAACATAATGATCCTTTCCATTTCTCGGAACCATTGGCATCAGAAAGTGGTGTAAACAAATCAAAGACACCGATCCTATCGGTCTATTTGGCCTTAGCATTTTCGTGATATATTTAAACAAGTGTATCGTCAAAACGTTTATCTAGCGCCTGCAATAACATAAACAACTTAGTACAGATAGCTACATAGTTAGATTCTGATCATCTAGAACAAACAGTTCGCATTTTGGCCAGTATATTATGATTTACCACAGTAAGGGGGGCTAAGGAGCTAAGAGAAAGGGAAAATTTGAAAATTATAGTTAGAAAAAACAATTAATTAGCAGATGGGCGATCTAGTCATTTATAACTACTCACAAGCTAGAAAAAAAAAACCCTGAAATCCACATGGAGCAAGCAGGAACCAAGGCCAGACATAACGATGACCATCTCACCCAGACAAGCATCCCTCTGACAAAAGGGGAAAAAAAATTTCTCCTCGAACCGAGCTACCGAAACACGAACCGTGGTCAACCGCACGGCGAGCAGCAGAATCACCCGGAGACAGCCAAGGGGGGCCGAAAGGAGAGACGCACCTCGCGGCGGCGCAGGGCGGCGACCGATCCGTGGCCCGATCCGGCCGGGATCCCGGCGAAGAGGAGCCCGCGCACGGCGGCGGCTTCCGGCGGGAGACGCGCCCACGCACGCAACCTCCGCGGCTCTGCCAAGCTCGCGCCGCTGGAAGGAGGCAGCAGCAGCAGCAAGAGGATTTCGTGCGCGTGGGAAACGTAGAAGAAGGGGGGGCGGGGCAGAGGAGAGGGGGGGAGTATTTAAAGTAGGAGCAGGAGGAGACAAGGGAAGCTCTCCTCATTTCCGTTCTCTCTGTCCTCGGCCCCGTGGGCCCATGTGTCAGCGAGAGAGAGCGGGGGACCACGGTGTCGGCACGTGTCCCCGTATATGGTGCGTACGTATACGGTATATGTACTTGCCCTGTGCGGCGTGCGAGGGTTTGACTCACGGCAGTGCTCATTTAGGCCTTCTATTTTCCAGAAACCTCCTTAAAATTTTAACGTAAATAACTATAATTTTTCGAGATATCTCGAGGAGTAAAAAAAATCTAAAACTTCTAAAAGCTATTTAAAATTTTAAATAAAAACTTACAAAATACTACGGCATTTGTTTTGTATAAAAATGATAAATTTTTACTTTATATAGTTTAAGTAGTAAAAAAGAACGAGACCTTAAGGTGTCCTAACTCAGGCCTTGTACAATTCAGCTTATCGTAGCGTAGCGTAGCGTTTCAGCAAAATTTAAAAGTTTTTAAAAAGAGATTTAAATGTTATTAAAAAATAAATAAAAAATAGTTTTAAAATCTTTAAGAGCACTACTAAAAATCCGAGAAAAATCATTACAAATTATTACACCGAATAAGCTATATAAAAAAGATAAATTTTGTTGAAACGCTAAGCTATGCTGAAACGTACAAGGCCTCAGATGTATCCTCTCAGATGGGCGGATGGATGAGAGAGGTCACGGCGACGTGTCCAGCAATATGGCCGTCGAAACCAGGCGGTACTTGCGATTCTGGAACATTGATCTCTAACAGGCATGGATCGATGCTCCCATTTTTGGGTGATTCTTTTTTCTTCTATTCTTTGATGCGCAAGGCACGGGAACCAGCATATGTTGTTGTCTTAACTTGCGATTTTTCCATGAGTTACCATGACTATGGATCAATTTTTGAATTTGTATTATATAGGATCGAAGGCTTTCGGTATGTGAGTGATTTCTTGCTTCTAGAATCGAGATTTGGGCTCTCGGTTTCTCAGAAGGATCGTGCGCGCCAACTTTTGCCGCGGATTTGGATTCTTCTCTTTTTTTTCTTTTTTTTGGTATACGGAATGATTAATTGCGGTCTTAATTTGCTTGAAACAGTGAAAGATCGTTAACTTTTTTTCTGTCCCTCTAAACGCCGTATTTCTTTCCCAATCCACGTCGTATAATGGCTCCTTTTTTAGATGGAGATATTCTGCTCTCGTTGGCGCCTGATTAGCGGTGAGCAGTGCGCGCCACGCTCGGTTCCTTCCACCGAGCTTTTTTTTTTTTTCTTTCCTTAGATGCTTAATTTTTGGCATGAGAAAAAAAAAAATTTGTTCCATCCTTTATTCCCTTTAGCATGCATGCCATTGGAAAGGAATTCATACCATTTCGTGCCATCCTTTCTCAATACCTTGCTTTTCACACCTCATCCCGGTCAGCTTCATTGTATAATTCATAGGTACTTTTTTTTTTCCTGTCGTATACTAATTTATACTAATGTATAATTGTATACTAATGTGTCTTCTTCCTCCTCTTCTTTCTCTCCCGTTCCTTCCATTCGTGTTTCCAATATGCATCTATTTATTTCTTTGGAGAAGGGGGTAAGCCGAAGAAGCCTTGAAGGGCAGCGCCTGTGACGAGACGTGGCCGCGCGGATCACCGGAGGAGGGGCACGAGCAACAGATGGAGCATGCGGTCAGCCATTGCGCGCGTGCTGATGGCGCCAACCAACCGAGCGCACGCAGCCACGCACGTCGACGCACGGCACGGCCACGACGGCTCTCGGGCTCTGCTCTGCTCTGCTCACACGACAGCTTCGTTTCCCTTTTCGCCATGTGCGTGTGGGGGCAGCGCGAGGCGCCCGAACGCGACGCGACCGCGTGGAAAGCTCGCCGCGCGCCTACTCGGCCGCGCGGCCGCGGCGGAGCCGGCGGACTCCAGCGCATGCAGCCGATGAGCTGGTGACGACTGGCGTGTGATGAGATTCTACTGACTACTGGCATGCTGATGCTGCATGCCCCAGGGGCCAGTGCCCAGTGCCCAGTGGCCCCTACCTGGTTCAGCATGTGTAGCGTATGCGTTCGGGATTTCAGCTAGCTCGAACCCACAGGCCAGATTACAGTCTTAAAAAAATTGTTGGTCCTTAACAGAATGTTTGAAGAGCTCAAAAAAAAAAAATCATCTTAATAATTTTGGGAGGAAATACTAAAACCTCGCAAAATTGTTACAAAACGTGATACCGTTTTTTATATATAAAAAATGAGAAAAAGTGTATCGTTAGTACCTAAACTTGTCCTGCATATGCATATAAGTTCGTAAGTATCGAAACCACTTATTTATATACCCAAATTTGCAAAACCGTTGCAATCAGGTCCATAGGCTGATTTTTTTAGACTGTTTTGGTGATGTGGACTGGCATGTCAGCGCTTCCATGCAACACATGGCATACGAATTTCATGTGGTCGTTCGAGTACAACATCTAAGAATGTTAAAAAAGAAAGGACTCAATGGTACAGCCGAAGAAGTGGTAATTTAAAGTAGGAGCAGGAGGAGACAAGGGAGGCTCTCCTCATTTCCGTTCTTTCTGTCCTCGGCCCCGTGGGCCCATGTGTCAGCGAGAGAGAGCGGGGGACCACGGTGTCGGCACGTGTCCCCGTATATGGTGCGTACGTATACGGTATATGTACTTGCCCTGTGCGGCGTGCGAGGGTTTGACACTTTGACTCACGGCAGTGTTCATCTGGGCCTTCTATTTTTCAGAAACTTCCTTAAAATTTTAATAATGTAAATGACTATAATTTTTCGAGATATCCCGAAGAGTAAAAAAAAATCTAAAATTCTAAAAAACTATTTAAAATTTTAAATAATAACTTACAAAATACTACATAAATTGATAATTTTTTACTTTATATAATTTAAGTCAAGAAGACCGAGGCCTCAAGGTGACCTAACTCAGATGCCTCCTCCCGGAGGGGCGGACGGATGAGAGAGCTCACGGCGACGTATCCAGCGATCTGGCCGTCGAAACCAGGCAGCACTTGCGATTCTGGAACGTTGATTTCTAACGGGCATGGCATCGATGCTACCATTTTAGGGTGATTATTTTTTCTTCTATTCTTTGTTGCGCACGGCACAGGAACCAGCATATGTTGTTGTCTTAACTTACGATTTTTCCATGAGCTACCATGACTATGGATCAATTTTCGGATTTGTATTATATAAGATCGAAGGCTTTCGGTATGCGAGTGATTTCTTGCTTCTAGAATTGAGATGCGGGCTCGGTTTCTCAGAAGGATCGTGTGCGCCAACTTTTGCCGCGGATTTGGATTCTTCTCTTCTTCTTCTTTTTGGTATACGGAATGATTAATTGCGGTCTTAATTTGCTTGAAACAGTGAAAGATCGTTAACTTTTTTCTGTCCCTCTAAACGCCGTATTTCTTTCCCAATCCACGTCGTATAATGGCTCCTTTTTTAGATGGAGATATTCTGCTCTCGTTGGCGCCTTGATTAGCGGTGAGCAGCGCGCGCCACGCTCGGTCCCTTCCACCGAGCTTTTTTTCCCCTTAGATGCTTAATTTTTGCCATGAGAAAAAAATTGTTCCATCCTTTATTCCCTTTACCATGCATGTCATTGGAAAGGAATTCATACCATTTCGTGCCATCCTTTCTCAATACCTTGCTTTTCACACCTCATTCCGGTCAGCTTCATTGTATAATTCACAAGTACTTTTTCTTTCTTTCGTATACTAATTTATACTAATGTATAATTGTATACTAATGTGTCTTCTTCCTCCTCTTCTTTCTCTCCCGTTCCTTCCATTCGTGTTTCCAATATGCATCTATTTATTTCTTTGGAGAAGGGGGTAAGCCGAAGAAGCCTTGAAGGGCAGCGCCTGTGACGAGACGTGGCCGCGCGGATCACCGGAGGAAGAGCACGAGCAACAAATGGAGCATGCGGTCAGCCATTGCGCGCGTGCTGAGGGCGCCAACCAACCGAGCGCACGCAGACGCAGCCACGCACGTCGACGCACGGCACGGCCACGAGCCCACGACGGCTCTGCTCTGCTCACACGACAGCTTCATTTCCCTTTTCGCCATGTGGGTGTGGGCGCCTGGTGATCTCGCTCGAGTGGGACGCAGGGGGCAGCGCGAGGAGCCCGAACGCGACGCGCCGCGCCACCGCGTGGAAAGCTCGCCGCGCGCCCGCGGCGGAGCCGGCGGTCTCCAGCGCATGCAGCCGATGAGCTGGTGACGACTAGCGTGTGATGACATGCTACTGGCATGCTGGTGCTGCATGCCCCAGGGGCCAGTGGCCAGTGGCCCCTACCTGGTTCAGCATGTATAGCGCATGCGTTCGGGATTTCAGCTCGAACCCACATGCCAGATTATAGTCTTAAAAAATTTGTTGGCCCTTACCAGAATGTTTGAAGACCTCAAAAAAAAAAAAATCATCTTGATAATTTTGGGAGGAAATACTAAAACCTCTCAAAATTGTTACAAAACGTGATACCTTTTTTATATATAAAAAATGAGAAAAATGTACCATTAGTCTCTAAAATTGTCCTGCATATATATGCACATAAGTTTGTAAGTATCGAAACCGCTTATTTAGGTATCCAAACTTATAAAACCGTTGCAATCAGATCCATAGGCTGATTTTTAGACTGTTTTGGTGATGTGGACTGCCATGTCAGCGCTTCCATGCAACACATGGCATGCGAATTTCATGTGGTTGTTCGAGTACAACCTCTAAGAATGTCAAAAAAGAAAGGGACTCAATAGTAGAGCCGAAGAAGTGGTACAAAGATAGAAAGGATGAGATTAAAGGGAATGTCTCGAGAAATTCTCATCCAACGCTTGACAGGATCCCAACAATGATATCCCTTATGATCGATGTTTATAACTTCGAAAAACACACCCGACTGATTGAGCAGTTAACTTTGTGCATTCACGAGGAGCGAGAGGAACATAACACACACCCAAAGGAACACAGATCAGAATAGTCCGTTGTGTCGTGTGCAGCTGTTGGTGATTGATAAGTGGCCCATCCTGAGATAGGCCTTGGGCCGATTACGTGCCGGCCCACCGCACGTACAATGGACCAGAAGGCCATCTTTGGCCGTACCGAAGGAAGCGTCTAACCCGCCAGGGTCTTCCCCGGGCTTGACCAGGTCAAAAGCCGCGCCCCAGCAGGCGTCGCGCACCTCCCGGGCTATCCTTAGCCCGGGAGAAGGTCCCGCGGATAGTCCGCCTGTCCGTGGGCAGGTGGCGACAGCTGTCATGTCCCACCACCTTTTCCCCGGCCTTGACTGAGAAGAACTGTATCTCCCCGAGAACCCGCAGCTCGGGAGAAGCGCGCAGGCAGCCTGGCTTGTCGTTTGCCTCCTTTGGCAGGCGGCGACGGTTGTTACGCTACGCGACGCTTCCAACGGGCAACGCGAGGCTGGCTCGGTCCAGTCAAATGCCATATTGGGGATAAAGAAAAAGTGCTTTCTCCCTAAAGCGCGATTCTTCCCCGTATCGGCATGTCGAGACAAACACGTGTCTAGTACTAACCTGAACAGCTTCTCCCTGCAGGCTCCAGACCAGGCAGAGCCCCGGAATGAGACAAGGGCATCGCCACTAAAGTAGAAGCGAGCGCGGGGCCCACCGAATCAGCTCCGGGCGACCCGAGCGTCCCGCCGCGCCTATAAAAGGAGGACCTGCCCTACGGGAAGGATCATCTTCTTCAACCACTCCAGCGACACACGCATCCGAAGCTTCTTTGGTAGTAGCCATAGTCCTTAGCCACCTTTGTAAGCTCGGGATCGGTACCTTCGAGCCCGATCTCGGCACCCTTGTACTGTTTTTCACCATATAATCAACAAGGCTAGAGTAGAGCTGTTACCCGGTAGTGGGGGCTTGAATCAGGGTAAATCGTTTGTGTCTTCACGGTTTATGTTGTTTCTTCCTTTCTTTTCCTCTTCCTCACCGTACGAAGGATCCTTACCCGGATCGCCAAATCGCACCAGGCCCTGTCCGGGAAGACCGCGTGGCCTGAGCCCCCCGTAGGCTTGGCCGCCACCCCGGGCTGCTGAGAAGGGTGGTCGTTGGGCCTCACATCAACTACAAATTCGTCTGCCGGTCCGTGGGCCATACACCGACAGCAGCCGAAAAGACACTATATTGAAATATCACCCTTAAGAGTAGAAGGCTGAAGATTAATGAGATGGTAACAGTAGAGACAGTCTCAATTCAGAAGTGAGAAGAAATAGAGAGATTAATCATAAGAGCACGTGCAATCTCAAGAAGAAGACGATGTTTGCATTCGGTTACACCATTTTGAGCATGGGAACTAGCACACGAGAACTAGGAGAATGTCTTGCTCAGTGAGAAAACCGTGAAGGGCCCCAAATAGATATTCCCCAGCATAATCAACTCAAAAGAAATAAATAGTGTCAAACTGAGTAAGAACCATAGTGGAAAATTTTTTATACGATAGATAGAATCTCAGTACGATGAGACATAAAATATATCTAAGCGTGTCAAGAAAAAACATCTATAAAAATGGCATAATATTAATGATCACCCTATGAGACAAAAGAGACCGAACCCTAGACATCAAAATGAACAAAGATTAAACGGACGAGCTGATACAAACTCATTAGATGGATAGGGGAGTTGCACCTGCTTGCCAATCTTATAACTCGCACAGTCCAAAGCAACATCACTAGACACAGAACCTAATAGACCATAACAAACTAACGATGATAGACGCGAACCACAAAGATGTTCCAAACGATGATGCCACTAGGCAAAAGACATCGTGGAGGAGGCAATGGAGACAGAGAGACTGGTAGAAGCAGCGAAAAGGAAGATGAAGCTAATCAAGCTCCCAGAGACGCTACAAATTACGACGTTGCTGGCCAATACAACTAGTAGACCCGTGCGATGATCCTAAACATAACAAAATTTAGTACCGAGAATCACATAACAACCATGAATCATAAGTTGGCCAGCGAATATAAGCCACATAGTTAGCTTGGGAAAATAAGAAACTGTGTGAACATAAAAGAAAGAGGACAAAAGAGTGTCTCGTCCTATGATAAAAAGAGAGGTATCATCTGTTGTATAAACAGTAAAAGAGTGGTTAATGGACCGATAAAAGTAAGACACACGTAGAATCAGTTGTCATGTGAAAAGAAGCACCCCAGTAAAAAATCCACGATAATATACCTGAAGCAGAAGAAGGTGATCTCTCGGCAGAGGACTGCAAAATAGTACCAGCAGCCGTGTTGGTGTGTGTTTAAAAAACAAACCTAATACAACAAAGAGATATACATATCTAACATGCACAAGCTTCCTTCACACCCAACACCCAAAAAAGACGGCTTTTTTCCCACCGTTTAAACTCAAAACATTTGTCTCGTTCCAACTACTGATTTCTCTTATGATGACTACTGCCGTGACTAATGGTACAACACTTCTGGTTGAACGGTTAGATATAAATATGCTATCATGAAATACCATCTTATTGTAGGTGTAAGAGTAAAAAACAGATAAATTATGTACTTCTGGTTTTTATTCTTTTTTGAACCCTTATTCAAGTTGTATAACGCTCACAAGCTGCAACAGCTAAACACCGGGGTTTTGCTTTACAAGGAACTAATTTCATTTTGTCCTCCGCCAGCAGACACAATTCCAAGATGCAACTCGTACATAACATCCTTTATTTACATCTCATAGCCAGCCAGCCCCCCAACTTTGACCAGGAAAATTTTAGGATAACTTCGAGGAATGTCTTTGGTCAGCATCAAGTCATAGTGCTGTAGCTCTTGTTTCAACCATCATGGCCTGATTTTATTTGCTCGGTCATAGTTACAACCTCAGAAGAAACAGCACATACATGTAGCTTCAGCTTTAGAAAACTACAGCCGAGCTTTCGCTGATGCAGCAGGTCTGAAGCTTGCAATCCCAGTGATTTCTCTACCGGTAACAAGGCTGTTGATGTCGTATGTGCCTTCATATGAGTAGATTGGCTCCAGGTCGCAGAATGCCTAAAAAGATCGTGACAATCATGAAAATGATCTAACATCTAATGGTTGAGGCATATTGTATTATGACAAATAACTAGCTCTGTGAGCAATCAATATCAGGTCTCTCTGTTTACCTTTGCTACTAGAAAATCAGCCAAAATTCCATTTCCGCCCAGCAATTCTCGACCAAGTGACACTACTTCACGAGCCATTCTGGACGTCCAAGCCTAAATGCGACAGCCAGGAATAAAATGTTATAGCCACTGATATATCAAAGCAACACATAGTTCAAAGGAAGAGTGTCTTTGCCAGCTATGTCACAAACCTTGCCCAAACTAGCATGACCTGGTGTCATTTTCCCCAACTCATAAAGCTTGCATAGACGCCAGCCAACAAGAAGCATAGCTTGGATGTTACCAAGCATCCGGACAAGTTTTTCTTGGTTCAGCTGAAAAGCTGCTAGAGGAACCCCAAACTGTTTCCTTTCTTTCAGATACCTATTTCATTTATAATTAATAAATAATGAAATGCACATTGGCATAAAGTATAAAATGAAAAGTGATCCATACCGATGGCACATATCAAATACCCCCATTGATAAGCCAATTGGTTGCCACGCGACCATAACACGTGAAATAGCAAGAACCTGTTTAGGCAGTTAAAAAACAGTAAAAGAACTGGATTACTCCATGAAACAACATAAAGATTTAGCAAAACAGAAACATAACAAAAAAAAGTAATCAGTACCTTACTTATATCCTGAAATGAATTAACACCTGGCAACCGGTCTTCCTCAGGGACAAACACCTTTTTAAAAACTATATCACCATTCTGAACCATTCTAAGACCAATTTTGTTCTCAATCTTTGTAGCTTTCAAACCAGGAGCTCCTTTCCTCACAATAAATCTATAAGCAATCAAACGGATTATGGTCAACAAGATAACACTCAATGTCTGCATAAATGATTATAAGCAATACTAACTGATTCATGCACAGGTTGATACATCAAAAGGAAATTTCACCAACCATGAGAAGATGACTTACCCATTTAGTTGTTTTGTATCTGCATTCCTAGCTAATACCACGAGCACATCAGCAAAAGTACTGTTACCTATCCAGCGCTTTTGTCCATCTATGTGCCAACCACCAGGCACCTGTTCCATAATGAGCCACAACATTTATGGTTAACACTATTACATACCCATTAAAAATCAAAATAATCCACAGGTATCCCAAAAATTAAATACCAAAGAATAATTAATTTCAGATTTGTACAAGTATTACAATGTGGGAGCATGGCACAATATCTATGGAGCTGAAACAGTTGTTCAGACAGCCTGTAAGGCTGTAACCTGTGCCAGAACGCCAGCCAGAGACAAGTATACCATCTCTACAGATTTATAGGTACATGCTTGTACTTGGTACATTTGGAAGATTCAGGATTTATATTTACAGTTTGGTTTTTGGTTTATGTTTCAGGTTTCAGTTGAAGAATATTTGCAATTGGAGTGTGCATTTATTACTCTATATACATCCTGTTATCCACTAGTATTGAGAGAAGACAGGAAATAAAAATGGTTCAACAAAAAAGTACATCCTAAACAAATAGGAAGGGAAAAAAAAGTATGCTCAGATGTTGCAATGCCCATATTCTAAACAAGGGACGCAGTGGCCAATATCATAGCCATGGCCTGCGCGATGTATTGTCATGCGGCCCCTGTTGCAATACATGTATCAAACTAGACAAAAATAACATAACTGTCTAGATGGTGTTGTTTTTTTCGATATTAGTAAAAAGGTTGGTTTTTCAAAAGCTGAACCTTGGTCGCTGTAGTCCTCAAGGAGCTTGCATCACTTCCATAATTTGGCTCAGTCAATGCCTACAAAGAGAACATATTGTTTTTCAGGCAGACTGTCATTCAGTTGACTCATTTGTGTGAATTGCTGAAGCTTCAGAAAGGATGGTAGGCAATATAGGCATGTAGCTCACCCAGCAACCAACAGTAGTAAGTTGAGCAAGGGATGGAAGGTACTTCTGCTTCTGAGCATCAGATCCACAAAGAGCTGTTCTTCAGACAAAACAGAGAAGTTCAAGCACAGTTAAGCTAGGCTTTTTTTTGGGTAAAATTCATAGCAAAAGACAGTAACAATGAAGAACTGTAGCTTTTTGTTTACCTATTGTGACCATTGCAAGAGAAGAGTGCACCAGGATAAATGTGGAACAACTTGCATCTACCCGTGCCATTTCTGCCATAGTAACAGCACTTGCTGTAATTGAAAGTCCTGGGCACCCATATCCCTGTAGGAAGATAGTTGCACAATAAACTTGAGAAATATTGGAGCAATGAAAAAACCACAGGAAATCTAAGCACAGTCATGTAACTGGGTGTACTTCAGCACTCCAGCATGAGGGAAAGAAGATTCACAAATTTTAAAGCAAAGCATTTTGTAAGCGAGGACAAGGCTTGCAAGGTTTGTAGGATAATTTAGAAATCATAAGGTAACTGAAATACACAAAAATCATTACTTTTATTGTACCACCGGCTACACCAAGGTTTGCAAGATTAGGAATGGCATGAAATGGAAACTCTGCCTTCTCCCAGTACTGCAGTAACAAATTAACAGGAAACTGTCATATATATAACAAAAATATTACGATATGACAAATAAAATTATTAGAGTGAACTAGCTTGTCAATTCAAAATTACAGCAAGTATTTAATTTATGGACAAGTATGTTCTGTCCAATAAGATATTTTAGAAAGGAAGGCATGTTTTACTATGGTTTATGTGATAGATGAAAAACTTCAAGGCAAGTAGTCTAATCAACGATAATGGGGGTAAATAGACTAGTTGCAGATTGACATACCACTGCCATAATGGGTGCAATTTCTCTCTCCATTATGCCCCTAACCTTCTTCCTGATAGACTGCTCTTCACTTGTCAGCAGATCATCAAGCTGGTAGTAGTCCGATGCTGCAATGAGGGTGGACATACTTACAAACCAAAAAAAAGCATGCGCCACACATGAAGGCCAATGTAATTATGTAATTGCCACACCATAAATCAGTTCGCAAATCACAATACTGGACTTCAAGATCTTCTATCTAAGTTCACACTCTTAGGCAAAGGTTGGGTGGTTTAATCCCTGCCAAAGAAATGGTCAACATACTATATCTCTTAAGAAATAAAACAACAATTGATTGGGAAATATTTCAAATTTACTATACTACAAATGCACATTACAAGGTTGAATATTCTAATCCCAGTCCAGAAATGGTCAAGGTGCAACTACGAATTAAAACAGCAACAGGTTGGGAAGAAAGAGCACATGATTCTACAGATTTGGCAGCGCATTTAAGCTGTTAAAGCAACCCCTCCAATGAACGAGTCAATCTGAAACATCACATCTTTGTTCACGCCATGCTGACTTTACACCTCAAGATCTCAAATCACTAAATTCTTGTAAGCTCCAATATTACTACCGCTGCAAGTGGATTTCAGCTTTGAACTGGCAAATATCGAAGTCTACAAGCGGGTATAATTAAGTTCTTTTTTCGTCACCGGAGGGCGGGAAGACGGAGGCCGGCGTGGCCTGGGGGAACGCGACGGCGAGGTCCATCGCCGGGAGCCCGACCTTGGCGCCGTCCTCGTCGTGCTTCCCGTCGCCGCCGCCATGACCTGCAGGGGAGACCAGCCAGCCCGCCAGCCAATCAACCAAATCAATACCTCGCGATCACCCGATCAATCCGCACCAGATCGAGCCGTTGGAAAGCGCCGGAGCCAGCCTACCTTGCTTCCCCCACCATCCCGGCGGCGCGGAGGGGACGGAGCTTCGCCGGCGAGGGGGAGGAGGATCAGAGAGCCGCGGGACAGTGGAGGAGAGAATAGAGGAGAGCGACAGGGCGAGGAAGAGTTCTACTGTGGCACTCGATCGGGCTTGGAGTTGGGCGTAGTAAACGGACAGCTCACAGTAGGCGAGCGGCACGGCCCCACATAGCAGATACAAGGGGAGTTCATCGCTCGGGGCCCGCGGATGGTCAGCGCCTGGCGCTTGGGCCCATATATCAGTGGGATGGCTCCTTGCTTCCGGAAGCCTTACGACTTACGAGACTCTCGGTCCGCGGAGCTTAGATAGTGTACGGACACCAGACCCGAAGAAAATTTTAGCAAAAATTTGATTATTTGTTCCCAACAAGTAGTGCTGGATATTTGGTCGTGTCGTGCCGGTCCGGTATAGACCAGTTGTGCTTTCGGCTGGTGCAAAATGGGCCGACATGGCCCGATCAACACTTCGAGCCATGTTGGACCGGTACAGAGTGCCAAAATCTAGGCTCGGCCCGGCCCCAAAACACGTCTGGCCGGCTTCGGGCCGGGCAGGCCCGAGCACGGCACGGATAATCATACAACACACAATTTTTTTTATAAATTTATATGTTGTTTAAATAAAAATGTTGTTTACATGAAAATGATGCGTCCTGAAATTATCTATAACTTTTGTGTTCAACCAAAATTATCCGAGCAACAGAAAAGCTCGAAAATGCCGAATTACTAAGGACGGTGCCGTGGGCCCTAATGCACGCAACGAAAAAAATATTTTTTACAAATTCATACATTGCTCAAATAAAAAATGTTGACTACATGAAAAAGATGTGTCAAATTCATACAAACAACGGAAGACCACGAAAAAATGTAAATTACTGACTCGTACTTTATTTCAGGCCGTGCTGGCCCAAGGATGGCCCGGACAGTCGGGTCGGGCCCGGCGGCCCGTCGTGCCTGGTTTCCAGGCTCGGCCTGGCATGCCATTTGGGTTGTGCCGGCCCAACCCATTTTTTTTACCGTGTCGTGTCGTGCTTCGGGCCGTCCTTTTTGGACCGTGCTCAGCCCGGCCTAGTCCAAACTCCGAGCACTACCAACTAGTACACCTCCCAATAGTTACGCATCCGGTAGAAAAAATCAACTGCCAATGTGTGTGAGTGAACCCTATTATTTTTTGTCTTGCTCTAGGTTGCGGTTGTTCGTCTCATTCGGTCAGACATTGTTCTTTTCAGCTTACATTAAATTAAATTATATAAAAATTTGTTATTTTTTACAAGTTAAGCGATATAAGTACTATGTATTCATTTTAGTGGGATTTTAAATAGTTCTTAAAATTACTAAAATATTTTTATAATTTTTGAACTCTCCAAGGTTTTCTCAAGTGATCACAACTTTTCAGATTAAAACTTGTAGCAACTTTAAGCTGAAAAGAACAATGTCTGAATTTCTTTTTGCCATTTTAAAAAGGAAAAAGTCTACATTACCCCCTGAACTATTGACCTCCGTCTACTTAACCCCCCAAACTATGAAACCGGGTATTCTACCCCCTAAACTTTGCAAAACCAGGCAAATCACCCCCTGGAGCGGTTTCGCTGGTGGTTTTGCCCACGTGGCAGCTGACATGGCATTCCGATCAGCATTTCTTTATGTTTTTCAAATACTATCTACATTGGCCCACATGTCAACTACATCTCTCTCTCTCTCTCTCTCTCTCTCTCTCTCTCTCTCTCTCTCCCCACCATGGTGATTGTTTTTCATGTTTGTATGTTTTAGCTAAACTATCGAGATGAATCCAAAGACCAACATCAGCTTTTTGCATTTGCGCACTGAAAAAATCTTTTGCACCGATTTTTTCATTTTTAAAAGGAAAAAGTCTACATCACCCCCTGAACTATTAACCTCCGTCTACTTAACCCCTCGAACTATGAAACCGGGTATTCTGCCCACTAAACTTTGCAAAACCGGACAAATCACCCCCTGGAGCGGTTTCACGGGTGGTTTTGCCCACGTGGCAGTTGACATGGCGTTTTCATTTCTTTTAAATTATTATTTTTAGTTTGGCCCACATGACAGCCTCCTCTCACCCTCTTCTCCCTCTCTCTCACACACTCTCTCATCTCCCCCTTCTCTTTCCCAGGCGACGGCGGCGGACGGCGCGGAACGAGGAGGCCTGGGCGCCGGCGCCGGCGCCGGCGCCGGCGCCCAGGCCTCCTCGTTCCGCGCCGTCCGCCGCCGTCGCCTGGGAAAGAGAAGGGGGAGATGAGAGAGTGTGTGAGAGAGAGGGAGAAGAGGGTGAGAGGAGGCTGTCATGTGGGCCAAACTAAAAATAATAATTTAAAAGAAATGAAAACGCCATGTCAACTGCCACGTGGGCAAAACCACCCGTGAAACCGCTCCAGGGGGTGATTTGTCCGGTTTTGCAAAGTTTAGTGGGCAGAATACCCGGTTTCATAGTTCGAGGGGTTAAGTAGACGGAGGTTAATAGTTCAGGGGGTGATGTAGACTTTTTCCTTTTAAAAATGAAAAAATCGGTGCAAAAGATTTTTTCAGTGCGCAAATGCAAAAAGCTGATGTTGGTCTTTGGATTCATCTCGATAGTTTAGCTAAAACATACAAACATGAAAAACAATCACCATGGTTTTGTGTATAAGTGTATAAGTGGAAGATGAAAGTTTCACTTAAATACATCTAAATTGCTCGGTCAGATTTAATGAACCATGATAAGTTTTTGTACTTGTGCATTGAATTTTTTTTTTGCACCGTATATTTGTCCTTTAAAAAGTCGTGATTTACCGTATGTCTTTGCATCTATGCCATCTTAAAAAATTGGGTGAGCCATTGTGATGTCGCTCCCCTAGTGCGCAGCAAGATGTTTAATTAGGATAATCACACATTAATTATTTACTATTATTGTAAAAAATTAAGGATTAAATAAGTATTATCAGTAATTTGTGTTTGCGTTGGTACGTATCTGCTGTAAAAAATTGTAATGTTACTACTATATTCAGTTATGACGCTGAAGTATGTGGAAAAAAAAATGTCCCTTCGGCGAATGATTTTGAAAAAAAAGAGAGAGGAATGTTCGATATATTTTCTGTCAGTTGTTACTGTTGTATTGTGCGGTTCAGCCGTAGTGACTCAATACAAAAATTATAAAACAGGCAAGTGGTCATAACCCAGGCGAGCAACCAATGATTAAGAGCACATGGATTACACAGTTCAGTGGAATATAATGACATATGTGGTACACGTCGTATATAGGGAAAATTGAGTTTATGCCCTCGAAATATTGCCGCTCACAAATTTGCCCCTCTCAAATTGACGCTCGCAAAAAAGCCACCGCAAACAATTTTCCCTTGCACATTTGCCATTTCGGGGCATTTTACGCGACAAATACACCAAAAATTCGTGGGGCCCACCTATCATCCTCTTCTTCCTTCTTCCTCTTCCTCCTTCCTCTCTCCTCTCTTTTCTCCTCTCTCTAAGTCGGCGTACCGTTTCGGACTTTTAATATAATAATTAAATATTAGAAATATAAATATGTTTATCAAAATTTGTCTTGACATACTGTTGATATCCAAATTTGACATAAAAATACGGTTATTTTAGCGGCCAAAAGAGGGTGAAAAACAGCATATTCGACCAAAAAAGAAGCTAGATTGGCATATATTCGGAAATCATTACAGATTGATCGGCTAATATTCGGGTGATTATGATCGGCATATTTTGGGTATCATTATTGGTTAATATACATATGACAAGCATAGATAGCCGATCAAAGATTAGAAGTTTAATCCTCGTATATTGATCGGATATATACATACGGAGTATATGTATATGATCTGGTACATGGCCTATGGTCTGGTCGGTTTATGTACATGCATGTAGATGGAAAAAGCTGATAGCCGATTGAGTTGATTAAAGGGAATAATCATATTTGGAAACACCAGATCGGATTGCTAAGTAAGGATCAAAACTAAGTTGGAAGCCAAACCTGATGCACGTCCTACGTACGGCAAAGTTTTTCCATATGAAGACATGTGAAAACCAAAATGGATATAAAGGTCGATCATGATGTTAACCACGTAATCAGCTATACATGGCATATATAGAGCTTACGTGAAGATCAAGCAAGGAAGCCTCAAGCTCACGTCGGTTACAAGGTTAATTAATATTAGTAATAGTATTCGAGTCGGTTTGTATCTAGTCCGTACCTTGCATGATAAGTCTAGTCGGTTAGTTATTTTAGGTAATTAAGAGATAAAGTCCATGTCAAGTTATCGGATTAACCGGTACATCGTCAGTATAAATAAGAGCCATGGTGCGGCGTGTAAAGGACCTCTCTCTTTTCAACATATCAATACAATCTACTATTTCGTCTACCTTTTACCCTTGTGCTATGAATCCGATCGATCCGCTCGTTTCGTCTACCTTTTACCCTTGTGCTATGAATCCGATCGATCCGCTCGTATCGATTTTCAAAGTACATCACGCCGGCGTCTACTGTCTCGACTAAGATCGATCTCCTCGCTGTCGACATCGGAATACTATCTCTTGGCGGCATTACTGCGCATCGCCGTTCGCCAGGAGAAGTTAGGTTTCGCCCGGAATACTATCTCTCGGTGGCATTGCTGCGCATCGCCATCCGCCGGAGGTGTTAGGTTCCATGCCGTTCTATCGGCTCGACGTCTCATCGTTAAGCCGATCATCAGATTATCTTTCAAGTTATCGGTAAAACGCTCATCGCTTTGCCGGCGGCTTGTCTGCTCTATCGGCTTGACGTCTCATCGTTAAGCCAAGCATCGGTTTATTTTCCAAGCTATCGGTAAATCGTCATTGCTTCGCCGGTAGCTTGCCTATCGGAAACCTTGCCGATTGCAAAAGGTCAAATTGGCTGGCACGTCCTAGGAAAGCCCGATCCCATGTAGTTCGGCGGTAGTTGGCATCGGGAAACCACTTTTCCGTGTCAACAAATTGGCACGCCCAGTGGGACCCATATTGTCTGATCTACGAATCATGTCTACTCGTCTGTGCAAGATCGAGAATTTTCAATGGGAAGATTTTTAAGAGCAGATACATGAGATGATATCGACAGTATTGATTAAAAATTTGGCTTCGCTATATGGTTTGCCACAGCAATCCTTATGGAATCCAGCAAGCTCATCACCAGCAAGAACGGTTTATTTGCCACAAGAATTTTCATTAGAGCCTGCTGCCTCGGTCACAAGCATCGGCGGTGAGATGGACGTCTAATCTATCTACGCCAATGTCAACGTCGAGACGGGCTTCTTCCAAAAAGCCTATAACGGAGGTATATCATACCACTTCACCACAAATGTCGACGACGAGAGTGTCAATAGCTGCACATGCATCTGTGAGGGCCGGTATCTAAAGGTGACTAGAGAACTCAATATAGCTCAGTATAGCTGGCATGAGAGTGACTCAGAAGTAAAGAAAGATTCAAGTACAACATGAAAAATGAAAACCCATAAGCACTAATTAACGATACCATGTGAGACGCAATATTCTATAAATTTTTCGAAGCAATTCATGTAGTATTGATGTGATCTTAATTCAAAACCACGAGTGATTAAAAACTTTCAGTTCTTTAGATAACATAAGTATAGTGTTAAAAGACTAACTAGTTAATCTATTGACTTGACTGTAATTTTGGCTCTTCCAATCTGGAACCGATCGATGGGAGGGCATGCGTTGGCATTCCATATCCGTTAGATATGCATGTTTATTATATGGATGATGAGGAATAAGTTGGCATGCACATGCAGTATTCTGGCTGGTCTCCGCGGATGTCATATGAACAAATGGTTCGTAGTCATTACTGTACGTACGTACGTACACCAAATCTGATACTTCTGATCTCTTCTTTGTACTTACATAAAATGTACTCTAAACATGTGAAAAAAATCGTTCTGTCAAGCTTCATTTTCTATTGCCCCGAATATATAGTTGTTTTTGGTGGTTATGTACATGCATCGATCAATTATCTTAGACATCATATATAGTATATATATGTTGATGACTATACTACAAAATTATCAAATTAAGCAAAAAAAAAATCAGTAATTAACAACTATTGCAGATGCATCAAGCTGAAAAATGATAAATATGTAGAATCAAATAATTAAGCTTTCATAGTAGCGTTTTTATAATGGTTTACCTTGAATGGCAACTTCGTTGGATCACCTTACCCTTCCTTGCGGAATTCGTGCATGACCCACTAGGTCTTCTTCCCCTTGGGGGCTCTACCTTGATAAAACACTAGGGTTTTGCGCATGCCGATTAGCAATCCTTTCCGGCTTATCGGGCGATCTTTCCCGATGGCCTTCCAGTAGCCTGATTCGGTGGCTCTATTTGTTCTTTGGCCGGTGGCGTACTTCCTGTCCCTAAGGCGGTAGAAGTACCACTCCTTGCCACCAACGCATGCAATTTCTGAAAACAATACAAATAAAATTAATGAAGAAAGCACACTTAAGATTTGTAAAATTAACTAAATTTGAAATGTAAATGTCCCTTTTGAGGACCATTACTATCGATCCATGATATTGGTTGGTCATAGGCATATATAAATAATATGAGTACCAAAACATGGATACACTATATATGAATAATTGTATTAATTGCACGCATGTGTAAAATATGCACATGTTAGTCTAATGATCTTATTGTAAAGAGGAAAAAATATTTCAATTTAATTCATCAGTATCCTTTTTTAAGGAAATCCTAACGTACACTATAGAAACAAGTAATTAAAATAGAGCAATTTTCCATTAACAGATAATGTGCATAAAGGAAAATATTTTGAAAAAACTAGAATGATCAGAGAATATTTAATTAATCAGGTCAATCATATATTGTTAATTGATGTGAGGTATCAAATTAATTATACTGGCTGAGACCCTTCCTATATGTTCTTTTCACATGATTTTGTTTCATGTTTCTGCCAATAGGCAAAGCGAGGGGCCTTCTTTTTGTGCTAAGTTAATTTGTCCCCATCCATGGCCTGTTAATTCCCTTTAGGGATCAGGCAAAGACGGAGAATATTTTATGGCATGGCAAGAACAGGGACAGATGAGGGAGAGTAAGGCCAAGAAGAGGCCAAACAAACTCATGGCCGCGAGAATATCCTTCTGTTATGGGGAGGGGAAGGGGAAGGCGACAAGGAGGCAAACAAGACGTGTGAATTTTGCTCTCGTTGCAGATCAGTTTCAGGAACGATGCTCATTGAGATCATGCAGTCATCTCCTCTAGGTGACCAAAAGATATTGTGCAAGAATTTTATTTCTCTCAAACTGTCAATTAATTTCTCTTCTGATATTTTATAACTGCCTTGGATATATATATCAAGGCTTCCAAAAAAAAGAATTGGCTAGGTGTTGTGGTGCAAAAGAAGGGCATGGGCAAACCAAAAGAGAGGCCCCAAAAAAAAGAATAGAAAGAAAATGGGGAAAAGCTAGGTAGGATTCTTGCGGTATGGGAAGCATGCATGCATATCGTCGTTGTTGCAACTTGCAAGTTGATATGAGAGCTGCAGGAAGAGGTCATGGTCACTTCACTGATGGCTCGGAATGGGAGAAGGTCAGAAGGATCAACTAGCTAGCTGCAGTTGCATATATGCACAATTTGGGAGCAACTAATTGAATCATGTAGGCCAGGGTAGATATATGGTCCTGTGCCTTCTTGTGCCACTGAAGGAAAATCATGGGAGCATGTAGGAAAGGGGCAAAGAGAATTTCCTTGGAATAGGGCCAATAATGGAGAGGAGATATATGCATGATTCATGGCTGATTTCCAAGATCTTAAAATATTTCAAGGGCCAATTCATGCATGTAGAGCCAGCAGCCATCCATACATATGCGTGCTGGTAATTGGTATGCATGATTGAGAACCAACAATTTCTTTTGCTCAAAAAGAACCAACAATTTCTGGCAAGATAGTACATGGATGACGTCTATATATTATATGTCTGATTAAATCGTTCATATAAAATTAGTTGGATATGTTTTGGACAGAAGAAAGACAAATTGGAGGTGATTAGTTTCAGAGGCGTCTACTGATTGATGAAGATATATAAACACAACAAATCAAAGGCCAAATTAAAGAAATTGAGAAGGGGAACAAGAAGCAGATCAAGCGAGAGCAGCGAGAAAGAACACACACGGCTGCTAACAAATCAAAGGCCAAATTAAAGAAATTGAGAAGGGGAACAAGAAGCAGATCAAGCGAGAGCAGCGAGAAGGAACACACACGGCTGCTGCAGGTTGTGCGAACTCAACATGGCATGAAAACTCAAACAAATCATGCATACCCAAGAGGAAAAAAAAACATATCATGAATTACAAGGTAATGAAGAAATTGTCTCATATAATCGATATGGGAGTGGCCTGAAGGTCTTACCAGGAAGGTCCCACGGCTCCACCTTGTTCAGATCGACGTCGACCATCGCCGGGCAGCCGTAGATGCTCACCACCGCGGCGGCGCCGCCGCCGCCGGCGAGCCTCGGGGAGAGCTAGTCGAGGACGAGCTCGTCGTCGCGGGGTGGAACCTGAACCCCGGAGGCAGCCGCGCCTCCACCATGCTCAGGGAGTTCATGTTCATGGCCGCCACACCACAGCCCAAATCGATCATTTCAGCTCTTCAAGAGATGCTTCTGCTTCTTGTGCTATATATGCTTGTTCTGCTTCTTGTGCTATGCTTGCACTGCGAACTAAGCAGCTAATGAGGCCACAAGGGTTTCTGCTCTCTAGCCACTGAATGATCGATTGATTCAGCTTTCTACCAAGTGAAATTAAGGAGCAGAGGAGTCAGGAGAGGGTATTAATAGGAGCTAACACACAGCCATCATGGTCAACTACTGTGTGTGTAGAGAGAGAGAGACTTTTCTTGGTTCGCGTGCCAGCGCCAGGTGGCGCGCGCTGATTCGTCGGGCGATGAGCTCAGTCGCTGATCATGCCATGCTTGGTTCGTTCCCTCGCTGATGTGCGCATGAAGATGCATGCATGCAGCAGCGAAGCGAGCATTCAATTAAAACACCGACCCAATTAGCCACCTAACAGCTCGCAGATCGACTAATATCTCAGCTTGCTTCGCCTAATTCGATCGAATCTGCAACTCGATCGATGGCATGAACTGTTGGGTATGTGTGTGTGCGTACGTACGTGTTCACATGCATGCAACTGCGACGAGACATGTAATTTAGGTCAGGTTTTAGTCGTCGATCGACTAATTGCCTTTTGATAGCTGCTTCAGTTCGCGTAAAGGTAGGTAGATAACTGCTACGCGTACAAGCTATTTCATGCAGAGAAGAATAAGTACGCTGTATTAGCATTATTTATGCTTAAAATAAGCATTTGAAAGTTTATGCTGATAACTAGTAAGAATACTAGTCATGACCATGTCGCATTAATTGGTGACCCAAAGTAATTGTGTGTGTGCGTACGTACGTGTTCACACATGCATGCAACTGCGACGAGACATGTAATTTAGGTCAGGTTTTAGTCGTCGATCGACTAATTGCCTTTTGATAGTTGCTTCAGTTAGCGTAAAGGTAGGTAGATAACTGCTACGCGTACAAGCTATTTCATGCAGAGAAGAATTAGTACGCGCGATAGAGATAGTAGTGCTGTCATGCATATAGGTTAGGACGTCTTATCCGCTACCGGGTAAGAGGTCACCGCGTCATTGGAACCAGCAAAATGAAATGGGTGACAATAATTTAGCTACTCCCTCTGTTTCTTTCTATAGGGCATTTTTTTTTAAAAAAAAAATCTTTTGTTGTAGAGTATGACTTTGACCATTGAACTTGTCTTATTGTATGTTGTCAATTGCTACAAAATAATATTTTATCAAGTAACTTGAAATAAAAACTATAGATACGTCTTATATAATTTGAATAATCATTGATCAAAGTTTATGAAGTTTGACTTTTTAATCAACGTATGCCTTATATTTTGAAACAAAGGAGTACATCTTTAAAAAACCTATATAAAAATATATGCGCAGATTGGAATGGAAAATACTTTTATAATATGGTAACTTTACTAGATTTTTAAAATGAAAATAATTGTAATGGTAATTGACAGTCAAAATGCAACGGTAGAAGATAATCTAAAGAACAACTAAAAACCTTTAAAAATGGCTATAAAGTACTACAGCGCTTGGCTTAGTAAAAAAAATGGCTAATTTTCGGTTGTAACTTTTAATTTTTGTATAAGCTGAAGAGGACAACGTTCAACACATCTATAATTGTGTACGCATATCGGTTTTCGTTGAATAACGTGATACTGTAGCGAATAACAATATCTTTTGTAGAGCAGCCTTCACACACTCACTCTCTCGCTTTCAGTTCTTTTCAGTTCGTTCAGTTCAGGTATAATATTCTATGCTAATCTTACTAGTAGTATTGTATGCTAATCTTGACATATTAGTAGTGAAAATTGTATGTATATATTATACTAGCAGTGATTGCGCGCCCATGCGCGCATGTGTCGATAATATGGATGTTGTTGCCACGTTTGCATTAGTTATTTTTTTAATATTTTTTCAGTACACTAGGGATAAGAGAAATTTATACCGTTGGATTAAGCATAAATGTTTTAGACACCCTTTCCATTAAGCAGTTGTTTTACCTCTTTGGCGGTGATACTTTTGTATAGTGTTAGACTAAGCAAAATAATTGGTTGAAAATAGTTTAGTTTGTGCTAAAAAAAGGCATTTTTTTTTAAAAAAGATAAAGCCCATTGATCAGCATGGAGATGCAAGGATAGATTTGGGGATGGCTGATGAAGGTATCGCTATATGATCAACCGACCTAGACATGTGGAAGATGCTTGCATAGTAAAAAACAAATATGGTTCAAGTACACTGTTGTCAATTGAAATATGTTGCAAACCTATTTATTTGTTTTATAGGAGCATGCCGATCATGTTCTGTCTTGATCTCCTTTTGAGTAAATTACACTGTTGCCCCTTAAAGTTGGTAGCAAATCTCACTTAGCCCCTTAAACTTTATTTTGTCCGCTGCGGCCCCTAGAAGTTGTTTCTGGGTGTCACGCAGACTAAATTTTTCAGCACCCAAAGCCAACTTCCGGGGGTTGTAGTGCAACAAAATCCAACATTCTAAGGCTTTCTCGCATACGGAAACAACTTCTAGGGACCGCGGCGGACAAAATAAAGTTTAAGGGGCTAAGTGAGATTTTCGTTCAACTTCCGGGGGCAACAGTATAATTTACTCTCTCCTTTTTAACCTTGGAGGAGCCACTTTTCGATGACATTATGCTGAGCATTGGAATTAACAAATTAAGTGGACGGCCAATTTTTTGAAGAATCAAGAACTAACAGTTTTTGGTCCATCTGAAGCAGTTTTGCATTACCTTGAAACTTTTGAAACATTTCTTGTGAGAACTTGACATTATGAATCATCTCGCGGACTCTAATAATTATGTCAGATATCTGTTCCAAGCTTTCATGTACTGTGAGATTTAGAGTATGCCCACAAGAGCATACCTGAAACAATTTCCCATTTAATAGGAGACCTCTCCTACGTTGCAGAAGAATTGGGCCTTAAGCATTCATATAAATATCTTTGCATTGGAGGTGCTTAGTGATGCATAGCATTATGTATCGGTGATATCAGCATGTTGGTATCGCCGAGTTTCATGTTATCATTGATGAGGATAAGAAAATGGCATCATAAGGGTATCAGATATATCACAAATAAAAAAGTATCGCGTTTGGGGTCGTCGAGTATCAGTGGTATCAGGTTGGTGGTATCGTTGAGTTTCATGTTATCATTGAGGTATCGAAAAAAGTATCATATATCGCAAACAAAAGTATCAGGTCTGGGTGTCGAGTATCGGTGGTATCAGGTTGGTGGTATCGTCCGAAAAAATGGTATCATAAGGGTATCATATATCACATTATCACAACACAAAAAAAGTATTGGGTCTGGGAGGTGTCGTGTATCGGTGATATCAGGTTGGTGGTATCGTTCAGGAAAAAATGTTATCATAAGGGTATCATATGTCACAACAAAAAAAGTATCGGGTCTGGGAGTTGTTGAGTATCGGTGGTATCAGGTTGGTGGTATCGTCGAGTTTTATGCTATTATTAGGATATCCAAGAAAAAGGTATCATATCATATATATCACAAACAAAGTATCGGGTCTGAGGTGTCATGTATCAGTGGTATTAGGTTGATGGTATCGTCGAATTCATGGTATCGGAAAAAGGTATCGGATTGGTGATATCGTCGATTATTGGGTAAAAAACCAAGTAACATATTGAAGGTATTATCGAGTATCGTTTATGTAGTATCAAAGTTGTAGTATCATGTATTTAGTATCATGTATTAGTTGTAGTGACCAAGTTGGAGGATCATGTATCCAGTATCAAAGTTATAGTATCAGGTATTTAGTATCATGTATCAAAATTGGAGTGTCATATATGCAGTATCAAAGTTGGACTATCAGGTATGTATTACCATGTATCAAAGTTGTAGTATCAAAGCATGTCCTATTCTCTACAAAAACAGTTGGAGTATCATGTATGTATTATCAAAGTTGTAGTATCAGGAATGTAGTATCATGTATGTAGTATCATCGAGTATCAGCTTAAAAAAACAAGTATCAGACAGAAGTATCATCGAGTATCGAGTCAAAAAAAAATCAAGTATCGGATCAGAAGTATCATCGAGTATCGGGTCAAAAAATCAAGTATCGGTTCCAAGTGTCTAGTATCGGTGGTATCATGTTGATGGTATTGTCGAGTTTCATGGTATTATTGAGGTATCGAAAAAAAGGTATCATATATCTAATAAAAAAAGTATTAGGTCTAGGTGTCGAGTATCGGAAGTATCATATTGGTGGTATCATGGATTATCGAAGTTATCATCGAGTGTCAGGTCAAAAAAATTATCGGATCAGAAGTATCATCGAGTATCGGATCAAAAAATCAAGTATCGGGTCAAAAAAAACTAGTTCAGATTAGAAGTATCATCGAGTATCGGATAAAAAAAAATCAAGTATCGGATCAGAAATATCAAGTCGAAAACTCAAGTATCGGATCAGAAGTATCATTGAGTATCAGGTTGGTAGTATCGTCAAGTTTCGATATCAGAAAAAGGTATCATATATCATAAAAAAATATCGGTATCGGTAGTATCAGATTGGTGGTATCGTCGAGTTCTGGTATCAGAAAAAGGTATATAAGGGTATCATATATCGCAAAAAATAAAATAAAAAATCAGTATCGGGCTCGTGCTATCGTCGAGTTTCGGTATCTTATAACGCAAAAAATAAAAAAGATATACGGTAATTTATATCTTAATTTTAGATGAATTGTAGTTTTTACTTTGTATTAAAACGAATTTATATGAAGTAAAAATAAATTTATGAAGTTGAAAAATATCTAAATAAACGTGCAATCAATAGTACGTAGCTAATAAACACACATTCGATTAGATAACAAAATAACCCGTGCATACAGTAACTAACTAGGTGAGGTATCGGTTAGACTAATTAATTAGTATAATTAGCGGTTAGGCTAATTACTAGGCACTACGCGTGCTTCAGTTTCTCCGAAACGGATCGACCGGTGCGGTAGCGCATGAGCGCAGCGCAGTCGCTTTCTTGCCGATTTGTGCGGATCGGACGGTGGGATGGTGTCCCATCGCTCGTGCCTGGAAACGGGATCCCGTTTCCAGGAAATTCCCTTCTTAAAAAGGTGTCTAAAGAGGCTGAAAAAATAATTAACAAATAGTTTTAAAATCTTTGATATGAACACTAAAAACATTGAAAAATCGTTACAAATTATTACAACATATAGGCTATGTAAAAATAATAACAAATTTTGCTACATTAAAACTTAACTTAACTTTACCCTGAAAACAACAATGCCTGGGGTTGGACTAGGCTCGAGACCGCGGTGAATTACACACTGTAATTGAAATTGCAAAACCTACACCAAATCCCAATCCAGCAAAGAGGAATATCCCAGCAGATGCAGCTTTCTTCTCCGACGGATGCGGTTCCAAATTTCTCACAATGCTGCACGGTTTGGACAGTGGCGGCCCACACAATCCAGCATTTCCCATAAATGAGCTGTTGGGGAATGATGAGAAATGAGGCGATTCTGGTATTTCCCCCTCTAGCATGTTGTCTGACATGCTCAAAGTTGTGAGGAAGTCCAACGATGCTAGCTCATTTGGGATCTCCCCGGAAAGCTTATTTGATGAAATGTCCAGGGCCTCCAGTTGTTTTAGACTGCCGAGCTGAAATGGAATCGCCCCTTCAAGGTAGTTATGTGACAGGTTGAGTGCCTTTAGCAAAACAAGTTGCCCAATAG
Organism: Raddia distichophylla; assembly: GCA_005191435.1. Classification (NCBI taxonomy): domain Eukaryota; kingdom Viridiplantae; phylum Streptophyta; class Magnoliopsida; order Poales; family Poaceae; genus Raddia; species Raddia distichophylla. The sequence continues at coordinate 254,875 of SPJY01020215.1, read as the reverse complement.
CTCTAGGGATGATACCGTGGATTGCATTGTTTGAGATATCAATGAATAGAAAGGTCCTCAATATCTTAGGAACCGTGATGTCGAACCCTTTCAATGTGATGGTAACCTCATATTCAAGTCGATATATTGGGTCTGGCATACCTTCATGCGCACCTTCGTATTCCATTACCAATGCCTTGTCGTCAGCACTTTTAACGATCATGGACTTCAACTTTGAAAACCATTCTTCTATCAATGTGCCTGAAAAGTTGTTCGAGGCTAGATCCAAAATATGCAGTCTAGGAAACACACAATTGTTTCTCTCTTCGGTAACAGAAGGTGACACTTCCGCAGAGAACTTGTTAGATTTTAGCACAATGACCTGAAGTGTATGAATCGTAGCCATCCAACATGGAAAAGAGCCACTAAACTGATTGTTTCCGACATCAAGGATCTCCAATTTTTTGCAATAAGCTAGAGACCTAGGCAACTGCCCTTCAATCCAATTGTCACTGAAGTCAAGGAACTTAAATGTGCAACTTTTGCTTATATTATGATGTAGCTCTCCCTGAAGTTGATTTCCTTTAAGATTTAAAACTTGCAATGCATCAGCATTCTTGAATAGGCAAGAAGGGATTGAACCACTGAGCATATTGTAAGAGAGATCGAGAAATTTTAGTTTTATACTGCAAAAATAAGGTGGAATTTTCCCTGATAGATTATTTCTAGAGGCCCTGAAAAAGATAGTGTTTATAAATTGAGTAGAAATATTAAGTGGCATGGATGACAAACGGTTGTTTGAGTAATCAACTATAGTCCCAGAGTGTTGGGGTATAGGTATTTGTCCCTCAAACATGTTGAAACTGAGATGTAGCAACCTTACACGTAAAGGAAGAAATGTATCGTAACCAATATTAGTAAATTTATTGTGGGATAAGTTCAGAGAGAAAATTTCAATGCTTGTCAATTTCTCCCATGCCCACGCAGGTATGACCCCATTGAGTTGGTTATTTGAAAGATCAAGTGCATGGATCTCATTTAGATGCCTCAATATGTTAGGGAACTTTGTAATGTTACATGATGCCAAATTTAAGTCAACTATGCTGGGGAAAGGTGCCGACGAAGAGTTATCATCTCCATCTATTATATTTAATTTGTTGTTTGCGAGGGTTAAGCCAAATAAGTTTGGAAGTTTCCATAATGAGTTGAGTTCCACAGTGCCGATAAATTTATTTGAATTAAGATATAGGGTATTCAGTTGTGTTAAATTATATATGGATGGGGGTATCTCTCCTGAGAAATTGCAATCATAGAGGGTTAATGTTCTCAGTTTGTTCAAATCGCTTATAAAGGAAGGTATTGGCCCGTACAAGCCACAATGGGAAAATTTAAGAACCTCCAAAGAGGTTATGTTTGTGATCCATGATGGTATCAATCCTATTATGGTTAACCCAGAAACCTCCAATGAATTCAAGGTTTTGATCTTGCCAATTGATGAGGGCAGAGCAGCTCTCCAGTAAAACCTCTGCTACCAAGGTCTAGCTTCTTCAAATTTTTGAGATTACTGACAGAACTAGGTATTGCACCAAAGAAATTGGTGTACCCAACAAGCAGATTCTCTAGATTACTATCACCAGAAAAATTTGGCAGATTACCAGATATCTCATAGTTACGGTGAAGATTAATAGTCACCAATTCCTTGTTTTGAAAGATTAGAGGAGAGACCCACCCTTCAAGGTAATTATAACTTAGCTGCAGAACACTCAAGGAGGAGTTGGCCAAGAACTCAGGAACTGGACCGGTCAAACGATTGTAATGTAGATCAATCACAGACAGTGACTGCATACCAGCGAGCGATCCACATATATGGCTAGATAGCCGGCAAAATGGCATGCTAAGAACACGGAGATTTGGAGTGTACTTGCTCAAAGCATCGCACCACTGAGCCTCTTCATTCGACAGGTCCACGAAGCTAAGACGGAGCTCCCTCAAGTGGCCAAGTTCTGCAACTAGGTTTGTAAAGTTTCGAAGTTTAATCTGCCAAGGATTATCAGCATGGATAGAATAGGAATAGAAATACCTATCTTCGAATACCTCATAAATTTCTGACCGAGAAGAAAGGTCGAGAGAGATCAGATTCACGAGGCGACCTATGCTATATGGTATCTGGCCTGAAAAGTTGCAGGTGGAGAGGTTGAGATGGGTGAGCTTGGTAAGCTGCTCGAACCCCATGGACGGGAGCTCGGACATGTTGAAGTCATTTCCACCCAAATTGAGATACATGAGGGAGGTTAGCTTGAAAAGAGCAGGATCAAGGCGGCCGCTCTGCAAGCCGCAGCCCCCCAGATCAAGGGAAGTGACGAGACCATTGGCTTCGCCACATCGAACGCCTTCCCAGCGGCAGCAGTCTGTGCCGGCCCTCCACGAGCGGAAGGCGGCGGCGGAGCTGCCGGTGGCGGAGAAGGAGCGTCTCAGCCGGAGAAGCGCTGACGACTGGTCCGGCAGGCATGGAGCAGATTGTATACTGGTGTGGTTGGTGTACGTACCAGCCGGAGGAAGAAGAGAGCGTGCTACCACGAGTTGGATCTGCAGGAGGAGCAGCACCGGCGGCCATGGCTTGGGATGGGAGTGGGACATCATAGCTGCAGGGATTAGAGATAGATATCTACTTCTCTGCCCTACACCCCATGCATCCATATATGCGCCATGCATCTTGTCCTCTTACCGATTAGTCAGCCAAGGAGTTACGAGTCAGAAATATCCTGTGCAATTCAGTTTATCAGGCAACCACCGTACAACTGAATTATCAAAGGTTATAAAAAATTTTTAAAAAATTTTTAAATGTATTTAATTGTTTACTCTACCTATGTATGAAGTTTCAAAGTAAAATTCATTTTATATTAAGAGTTATAAAAAGGTAAAAAACTGACATATTTGACGAGTTCAAAATTGATAGAGTTTTCTCTTTTTTATAACTTTCAATATATGACAAAATTGAACATGAAATTTTATATAGAGCTAGAGTAAGTTGAAGAGTATATATACAAATTTTTTCAGAATTTTTTACGACTTTTGATAGTTCGGTTGCACGGTGATTGCACCGTAAGCTTTATTGTGCAGGATAGTTGGCTACAAGCAAAGGATTAATCTGAGTTGCGAAGCTGTTTCTATTTTTTTATTTAATGTGAATTGACAGTAGTAATACTTTTTCATTAAAAAAAATTCACTCGTTAGTATGCATGGGACTAATACATTTGCTTGTGATATTTTATTTTCTAAAGATGGCATGGGCCATTCATCTCGCCATGCCTATTCGTTAGTGCTAAGAATGAAAGATCCGTTAGTGCTAAGATTGGCGTACACGGCATTCTTGAACACGTACTAGCTTCCAAATGTATGTTCAAGCGAGGATGGTAAAAAGTCAGTCTTCTTGAGTTGATTGAAAAAAGTCTTGACCGTTTTCCTTGAATCAATGATACATATTTTTGAAAAGAGGCGTCAAGCTCTCCCCAACAGGAGTCCCTAAATTTGATCCCCTATAACCTCATATAAAGGATCCCTTTAAAAAAATCTCTCTCTATATTTCTTTCATCTCCAACAGCGTTCTCTATATAGAGAATTGTATAAGGGAAGGAAAGAAAACCCCTATATATAAGGGAATGGAGAGAAAAACTCTATTTTAGGGAACGTAATAGGGAATACTGTTGAAGCACATAAGGGATGTGATAGCCCGTGGGCCTTTGTTCTGGCCCGGCCCACTTAGTGAGATTAAGAGGCAGTGGGGGGAGGGAACCCGACGGTTCCATCCTAATAAATATTAAAATGTCCCAAGTTTCATTTAACAATAAAAACTAGGTAAAATAATTTCTATTATTTTTCTATATAAAAAACCCTAAATTTTAAACGATTTTATTTCGTATAAAGAAAAGAATAAAATATTTTATTATTATTTACATTGCAATTTACAAAAAAAAATACTTTTTCCACTCTTCTCTTTTCTCTCTCAATCTTTCTCGACCAGAACCCTAGTCTCCTGGCCGAGCCAACCTTTTTCTCTCTCTCACACACAATCGAAACCCTAGTCCGACCTTCGACCAAATCCCTTACCTTGATCGACATTCCTTGTAACCTTGGCCGATCAAACCTAAATCCTCTCGGTCGAGTCCAAAATCCTGGTCGAGTCTCCTTTGGAAAACTCTTTCTCAGTTGTAACCCTAACCGCACCTCTATCTCTAACTCTCGGTCGAAGCCCTAATCATCCTAGTCGAGCCAACCTTTGTCTCTCCTTCGACCGTAACCCTAACCTGCATGGTCGAGTCGACCATTCTCTTAGCCAAAACCCTAATCCTATCTGACCGCCTTGTATCTCTGCCGATCGGACCTCTGTCTCTATTGGCCGAACTCCTCGCAACCTTGGTCAACCTAGATCTTGACCCAAACCGTAATCTCTCTTCCTACCGAACCAACCTCCTTTATCTCCCTCCCGACCTAAAACCCTAACCCCCTAGTCGAGCTGACTATCGTCTCTCGATCGAAACCCTAACCTCGACTTACCTATCTCGACAAGCCGAGTCCCTGCCAACTGGACTCACGGCCAAATATGCCCAAACCCCTATTTAGGGTTAAAAGCATACGTGTCACTGCAGAGTCTTCTTTGAACAGAAATGCCACCGTAGAGTCGCTTATAGCTCAAATGCCATTATAAACAGGAAGAACCAGCTGACATGCCATTATTTGGCCCGATACGGTGATTTGTGAGCAATACGCTGGAAAATACGGTCTGACAGCCAGGGCCCGCGTATTTTCATACTGTTCTGACAGGTGGGCCCCACCAAACAGGCCTTCCCCCACATGTACGCCCAGCCCCCGGTTGAGCCGGACCAGAGCTACCCATCGCGCCTCCTTTCCCCCTCATCCTAGCGGCCGCCGCTAGGGTTCTTCCTCCAACGATGTCGCCGTCGCCGCCGCCCCCGTCGGGCTCCGCAAAGAGGCCGCCGCCGTCGACCAGATAGCCACCCTCGCGCCGTCGTCGCCACCCCCGTCGAGCTCAACCGAGAGGCCGCAGCCCCGTCGAGAGCTCCACCGAGAGGCCTCTGCCGTCGAGCTCGGTCGGTACACGCGGCAGTCGTCACCGCCACCCCCTCTCGTCTATGGAGTTTGACGGCGCCACCGCCACCCTGACATGTAGTCAACATTTTCCGCCCTGATTTCATTAGCATGGAGAATTGCACTCTCAAGTTGTAAATTTCAGTGACAAGATGTAAAATTGGGATGTAAATTGCTGTGACAAGTTGTAATTTTCAGTGAGAAGTTGTAAAATTGGGAGGAAATTGGTGTGACAAGTTGTAAATTTGTGTGACAAGTTGTAAATTGCCGTGACAATTTGTCAATTTCAGTGACATGCTGTTAATTTCAGTGAAATGCTGTTAATTTCAGTGACAATAATGCAATCCTGAAATGTTAAAGCTTTTTGAGATGATTATGAATAAGATTCATGCGGTTAATTCAGTGACATGCTGACAGGATGAAGACAGATTGAAATCGAACAATTTGATTCAGGTAGATATTGATGATGTCAAACTATTTCAGGTAGCATTGACAGCAAGCAGGTTCACTTTCAGCACAAAATAAGTCAAATTGTAGCTATTACATGGCTTAAGAGCAAACTCAAAAGAACCATAGTGTAGCTATTACATTGCTCACTTCTAGCACAAAATAAACCATATTGTAGCTATTACATGGCTTAATGGTAGCTGCAGAATAACCATATTGTAGATATATATACACACATGTTGTAGCTATCACTATACACATGTTGTAGCTATCATTTCCAATAAATCTCAACAGAGCTCTATAGCCAGCCGACAATGAACAACTCAGAGTACTTCCTCTTAGGTGGAGTCTTCTTTGGTGTAGCTCTCTTTGCTTGGCTTGCTGTTGGGCTGGAAGGTGTAGCTTGTTGGCTTGCCTTCTTGCTTGGTGCCTTCTTAGTTCCTGCCTTCTTGCTTGGTGCTGCTTTTGGTGCCTTCTTGGTTGGTGCTGCTGTTGGCTGGCTTGGGGAAGCCGCTGCTCTGCTTCTAGTGCTTAGGCTAGATGCGACTGCTGCTGCTGGCTTCCTTCTTCTGGTTGGGCTAGATGGTGCTGCTGCTGCCTTGCTTCTTGTGGTTGGGCTAGATGATGATGATGCTGCTGGCTAGCTGGAAGAAGCTGCTGCCTAGCTTCTTGTGGTTGGGCTAGATGATGATGCTGCTGCTGGCTGGCTAGAAGAAGCTGCTGTCTTGCTTCTAGTAGTTGGGCTTCTAGTGCCATTTATTACATACAAAAGATGTCAAGAATGTTAGCAACTGAAATAAAAAATGAAGAAATAAAGTAGATTGCAAGTATAACATGTGTGACACAAGCAATTTGGCTTACCAAGACTGAAACACCATTTTGAGCTCTTGATGCATGTATGCGCCAAGGACAACCTTCTGACTTGCAAATTGCAATAAACCTTTTTTTATCTGTCTTCACTATCTTGAACTCAAAGTCTGTTAATATTGCATAGTGCCTAATTGACTTCCTGAAAGCTACCATGTCAGGGAATTTAGACCCTATCTCAATGCATGGGTTCTCTGGATCATAACTAACATGTATCTCATCTAGGTAATCATTAGGTACCCCTTCCTCTATGTCCAAATCATCTGGGCCATCACCATCAAACTCTTCCTCTGGTGCCTTTTTAACCTCATCACCTTCATCTTGCCGATCTGCTTGGGCATAACAAGCCTCATCATGCGCACCTACATATTCCTCAGGATTGTCAAATGGGTCTTCCAATGCTATTGGTTCTGTTGATGGTCCAGGCACATCTGTCCTTGTATCACTGTGAAGCACAACTGTCCCTATGTCCTTTATGCTCACAGACAACAAGATTTTCCCCTGATCCCTAAATTGCTCAATCAAACAAGGTACTTGTGTAACTTCTTGCCCAGTCATTTTGTCCACATAGCTAATGGTTGCACTCTGATTTGATCCCCATGGTATGCCCATTGTCAGTTCAAACAGGTCACTCTCAAGACTAAATTCGGCAATGGAGCATCTCCACGCAAAAGACTTAGACTTTGTATATCTCTTTCTGCCGGTCGATTCAATTGTGCAAAAAGCATCCACTTTGAACACTATAATTAAGTCCTCGTTCGACCTATCCAAAACAAGCACAAAGCAAAAGGGAATGCAAAAATTATTCACAGCCGCTTGCTTCAGACCTATCCAATCCAAGCACAAAGTATACCCTAGTGACTTACTTGGGGACGGCGGCCTGAGTGTCACCGGAGAAGCGTAGCGGGGGGCGGGGCGTCGCCTGAGAAGCGCGCGACGGGCGTGGCGTCGCCGGAGAAGCGGACATCGGGCGGGGCGTCGCCATAGAAGCGGGTGGCGGGCCACCGGCGTCGGCACTAGAGGAACCCTAGCGTCGCCGTCGTCGTTTGCAAACAGGGCGGGAAGAGGGGACTAAGCTGATGCATATGCGGTCTGATGCGAACAAGTGAGGGGTTGAGGGTGCTTGCACTGTTTGGTTGGGCCCACCTGTCAGAACAGTATGAAAATACGTTGGCCCGGACTGTCAGACCGTATTTTCTAGCGTATTGCTCACAAATCACCGTATCGGGCCAAATAATGGCATGTCAGCTGGTTCTTCCTGTTTATAATGGCATTTGAGCTATAAGCGACTATACGGTGGCATTTCTGTTCAAAGAAGACTCTGCAGTGGCACGTATGCTTTTAACCCTTTTATTTAACCGTTGTTCATATGTGCATATGTGTATATGATTTTATTTAATTGTTGTAGTTCATAAGATTTTATTTAACAGTTGTTGTGTTCGACGGCTAGGGTTAGCGACATCTCCTACCCCCTTCCTCTTTTTTTTCTGTCATAGCATGTGAGAGTTTCAATGCTTTCGCATGTACCAACTACCTTTGACTGCCTTACACCAATTGATGTCATATCATGTTTTAGGGCCCGATTGAAAATCACAGTCTCATCCGGGATTCTAGCCCAATCCCCAAACATGAAATCATCGTGGCCTAGGAAAAATTTCAGGTCCGCTTTGGAAACCCATCTGACAGGGTTTATTAGACCCCTTCCCTCCTATTTCCCTAGGGAAATCCACCGCCCCTGCTGAGGTGTGGTTTTTTCTCCCCGTCTCTCTCTCCCGACTCGCTTGCTCCTTCCCTCCCATCTCCGTCTCGTCACCCAGTGCCGTCACGGCAGCAGGTGGATCGATTCACCATCACTTATTATTGGTGGAATCGGATCCGACCACCACGCGGCTGCTACCATCTCCTCCTCCTCCTCGCCGCCGTCCCTGGAGCCGGCGACACGCGTCTCCGCCCCAGGAGCCGCAAGGTACGCACCCCTCTTGCATCCGTAACAAATTGGCGGTTGACTGGTAGTACGCTTGTGATATGAATAAATGGATTGAAATGGATATACGTCATTACTTTGTGAATCATATTTTGCTAATTAGGAGATGTGTAAAAACGGATGACATATGCATATACCATGAATACATGTTCTCTTTGCTTAGTATACTTTCAGATTATCAAAAGCCGAGAACGGCTTTTCTTCAAAAGAGGGAGTATGACGAGGACATCCCTACGCCTGCACCAACACAAACACCCAACATAATGATGATGCTGATGTCCAAGACACCTAATCACACCCTGCATGGTTTCATCGATCGCCATCTCGGCCAAGTAGCGTGCACTGCCAACAAGCTCGTCGTGTTGATAGTGCGCCAACACCGCCAGCAGTACGGCCTCCACCGTGGCCGCCTCCCCAAGCTCAAGACATATTCAAGAAATACGCATCTCCACCTCTTCACACCCTTTGGTCCCACAAGCCACGTCGCACCAAGACCGGCCTAAGAAAGAGCCTAGTTTGTCCACGAGCCCGGACGGCCATCTACGCGCAGGACAACTTCAAACGAATGTCCAGGCCACATACGACATTAGAATTCGATGATCTTGCACTATATGGAAAGATAACGACGAGATCTTTCCAACGAATCAGACAAAACCTCAAAATTCGTCCTACAGCCTCCGAAATCATTGAAACAAGTTGCTTCACCAATCATTGGGCCAAACTTGGGCGCCACTTGGGAACCCTAGGACGGCCAGAATTTCTCTCTCTCTCTCTCTCTCTCTCTCTCTCCGTCCTAGCCGTCACCCTTGCCTACTTATATTAGATTACATCTTGTATTAAGAAACTAAGACCAAATTTGATATTGAGATTAAAACACTTGTTGATAGCTTTGCTACACGTTGAAAATTTAAGAGTTCTCTTCCACTGTTTGTAAATTATGGCCAATACCTGGTATATAAGCAGTGATTTCAAATCCAGAGGTTAATCGTACTCTGGCAACTTTACGTAAGGCAGAGTTGGGTTTTTTTGAGGTTGATAGTGGAAAAGTCGGCAGATAAGTCACCCTTACTGTCCCTCTATAGAACCGTAATGAGATTTTCACCTCATACGGCTCCTCGTTCAATTCTTTCGAAGGGATCCTTTTCGAGTTTCCATTTCTTCATTTGGAATCTGGGCTCTTCTATCTTCGACTTATTTTTTTGGCTTTATTCTTTATTTATTTAATTTCGATTTTTCCCTCTTCCTCTATCCCTATCCTCTAGGTACAGCGTTTGCATCAATAGAGAACCTTTTCCTCTGTATGAATCGATATTATTCCATTCCAATTTCTTCCCGAAACTTCCCAAGAAAAATCCAAAATTGGATCCAAAATTGACGGGTTAATGTGAGCTCATCCATGCGGTTAGGCACTCCTCAGATAGGAATCCATTTTCTAACTGGTTCTTGTGTGCTTGCTTCTCATCATCTTGCAGGAATATGTGTCTACTCTCATGGTCTCGTAGATGTGCGGATGGCATCGTGTGGTTGAGCGAATTCTCTTGTCGCAGGCTTCCATTAACCAACAAGACTGGTGGCGCCATTGGTTCATCATGTTGCACGGATCAAGATTATCCCGCTGATTCTAAAGATTGGACCGTCCTCTGTATCAGTTCGGGTTTCTCAACTCATGTCTCATGAGTCATGGAGAGGGCGCTTGCCAGGTGAGGAAGAGCATGACGAGGTGGAAGAACCCGTGGATCCCTCGACCCCAGGCCACTGCGCGGGGGCGGACTAGAACTTTGTTCCCCCAACCCTTGCTTCGGCATGATTGGACAGTGGCGGCGATATCCATGGCGTGGAACGGTGGCATGCGTGAAATGAGGAATAGCATAGGGAAAGAAGGGTGAAGACACCTAGGGAAGTGAAATGACATAAAGAACTCTCGAGGATTATTCTCTCCGTGATATTTTTTCATGTTATGCCAAACAAGCTTAGTGATGTCAAATAACAACTTATGGTTATGGTGGACGCCATAAGCAGGAGGAGTAAGGGAAAAGCTCTTCGGGCCCATTTGGTTGAACGCTAGTTTACCTAACATTGCCACACCTAAGATTAGGAAAGTTTGATTAAGTGAGGTTGTTGTTTAGTTCACACCTAAGGTTAGTTAAGATTCATTTTCTGCCACATAGACCTCATATGTCATATACACATGACACATCAAAGTGTGGCAAATTTGCTTGAGCTTGACAAAGTGTGGTTAGGAATTTAAAGAAATAAGTTTAGACAATTTTATTATGTTAGGCATGACAAAGTTTGACAAAGCTAGCTTCAAACCAGACAGCCAGACAGGCCGGCACCTGAATTATGCAGCCATAGCAACTATATACAACAACAATAGAGTGAGCTGTATCTACGTCTAACCGCTCCATTGCACGATTTTTTTTAGTATAACCTTAATTGTCAATCAGCCCGTTAGTCCGTGACAAAAAAGTACGTAGCAAACTAGTAATCCGTGGCAAGGACATCTGTTGCTCGCTTAAATAAATTATCTTCTCGGAGGCTCGCTTAGTTTATACGGGCCAGTAGCAGCCTCTAGTAGTGACGGCAGCTTTCGACTCCCCTTTAATTTAACTTAATAATTTAATTTAATTTAATTTAATTTAATTTAGGATGAAACAAATAAGGCCTATATCTCTGAGCTACCCACTCACACAGTCACACGAAGCAGAGACCATTTCACAGGAAAAGAACATGGTCTATTGATTTTTCTATCTTCTCAATCAGTACACGGTGCACACTCAAGACTCAGGTCATGAGCTCAGCTATAACAAACAGTATATAGAAATGCTCAAGCCATACAAGATCATGGTAGTTCTTGTGAATATGCACGACGGCAGGCCCATTGGAGGGTTCACAAGCTCAACTTTAAGCTTTCGGTTTTGAGTAATTTTATGGTAATACGAACCGTTATCCCTTTGATTTAACGGTTTAGATTGATTTTTATTTTTATACTATTATGATTATTTATACTGCACTGCCGATACATGTTTTATGCGGGATCTCTCCGAATGGACAACCAGATCTGAATTATACTAGCAACCTAGTATATTTGCCAATATTTACTGTAAAAGTGCTCTTCCTTTTGACCTATACAGAAACATTTTTTAAAAATGAATTTATCTAACCCCTCTATAATTTGGGCGTTGTCAAAACTTAAAAGGCATCACCTCAATTCTGTTATAATGTTTTTTTTGAAAGGGCAGGAGAGTTGCCATTCATTAAAAGCGAGGAGTTACAAAATTTTTGTTGGGAGGGTTATAAAGCCCCCCCCTAAGAGGGCTAAAAAAAATTAAGGTATCACAAAACGCCCTCCTGCAGCCACCCAAAGCTGCAGCTCGTCGAGGAGAAGCCGTAGGAAGACGTCCTTCGAACGCTCCAAAGAGCGGAAAATGCGGTTGTTCCGCTCCAGCCAAATGTGCCAAATGGTCGCGATGACGATGGAGAGCGCCACGCACGGAGAAGAGGACGGTGCCACATCAATCTCCCACCAGAGTGGCATAATGTACCATGAAGATGTACCTAAGCCAAATACATCTATACAGTTGGGAGTCTTATTCTTAGCCACCTTTTACAGAAGAGAGAGGACAACAATAACAACAAAGAAGACTGATGTACAGGGGTAGTCCATGGTATAGGGTTTGGGTAGGGCTAGTTTAAGATAGCTTCGTTTGAAGAAGGTGACGATGACACCAGTGATGGGCTGTTCGAGCTGTGTTTGGCTTGAATTTGGCAACACCCTTGTTGAAGTTGGTTGCAAGGTGTGCACGTTGGAGTTTGTTGTGCTGTGGTCTGCATCTTTTTTGACGGTGACAATAAAAATGATTGGTCCGGTTATCAGTGTTGTCCTTCAGGATTTTTGGGCCATTTGTGGATGTTTTGGGTAAAGACCTTGATAAAGTTCTTACCCGAATGGTCGTCGGATTTGGGTGGAAGAAACTTATTCTTAGCCACCTTTTATAGAAGAGAGAGGACAACAATAACAAGAAAGAAGACCGATGTACAGGGGTAGTCCATGGTATAGGGTTGGGTAGGGCTAGTTTAAGATAGCTTTGTTTGAAGAAGGTGACGATGACACCACTGGTGGGCTGTCCGAGCTGTGTTTGGCTTGAATTTGGCAACACCCTTGCTGAAGTTGGTTGCAAGGTATGCACGTTGGAGTTTGTTGTGTTGTGGTCTGCATCTTTTTTAACGGTGACAATAAAAAAGATTGGTCCGGTTATCAGTGTTGTCCTTCTGGATTTTTGGCCATTTGTGGATGTTTTGGGTAAAGACCTTGATAAAGTAAGTGATGGCGAATCCACCTGCTGTCACGATGGCGTTGGGTGACGAGACGGAGACGGGAGGGAAGGAGCGAGCGAGTCGGGAGAGAAAGACGGGGAGAAAAAACCACACCTCGGCAGGGGCGGTGGATTTCCCTAGGGAAATAGGTGTCAGATGGGTTTCCAAAGCGGACCTGAAATTTTTCCTAGGCCACGATGATTTCATGTTCGGGGATTGGGCTGGGATCTCTGACGAGACTGTGATTTCCAAACGGGCCCTAGAACGTCGATTCGTATCGCCTGCTGTTGCTACTGCTACTGCATGGCGTGAATTTTAACCATGGTTGTGGCTTCCAACCAACTAGCCAAACCACGCCAACGCTAACACATGGGTCGCCCCAACCTTAGCCAATCGCAAGCGGAGCAGCCGAGTGAGAGAAACCAAAGGTCATTACGAAAAATGCAAACTAAAAATGGTGATACTTACAAAGCACATGTAACTAACAAAGCAAACAAAAATTTCAGAATGTTGAACTTGCTACAATACTAGGTCTCTTTTATGGATAAGAATTAAATTTCAGTTTATTGAACCCGCTGCAATATTAGGTCTCTTTTATTTGAATTTACCAGAATGTAAACACGGCAACATTGAACTTGGTAATACCCAAACTAATTAATATGATAGATAGTGTGCGGTAAAGACATTTCAATTACATCTGGGACAACTTATTAGTTGTTGTATACAAAATATGTCTATTTTAGTCTTAGGATATACAAATATGGCTTTCAGTCTTAGCATATACTCCCTCCGTTTTTTTGTTTGACGCATTTGACTTTTGAACACGTCTTTGATCATTCTTGTTATTCAAAAAAATAGTGCAAACGTGCAAAAAAAAAAGTCATACTTAAAGTAACTTTATTGATAACACAAATCACAACAAAAAATAATAATTACATAGTTTTTTTTTAATAAAACGAATGGTTAAAGACGTGTTCAAAAGTCAAAGGCATCAAATAAAAAGGAATGGACGAAGTACAAAATATGGCTTTCAGTCATAGCATGTACTCCCTCCGTTTTTTTTATAGGGCGTATTTTGTTTCGTTAGGACAAAGGTTTAACCAACAATTACTCCATTAATACATAATTTTTATGACACAAGATTGATATTAGTAGATTTGTATTCAAAAGTACTTACATATGAGTATGATTTTGTGTCATATAAATGACATATTAATGGAGTAATTGTTGGTCAAACCTTTGTCCTAACGAAACAAAATACGCCCTATAAAAAAAACGGAGGGAGTATATGCTATGACTGAAAGCCATATTTTGTACTTCGTCCATTCCTTTTTATTTGATGCCTTTGACTTTTGAACACGTCTTTAACCATTCGTTTTATTAAAAAAAAACTATGTAATTATTATTTTTTGTTGTGATTTGTGTTATCAATAAAGTTACTTTAAGTATGACTTTTTTTTTTGCACGTTTGCACTATTTTTTTGAATAACAAGAATGATCAAAGACGTGTTCAAAAGTCAAATGCGTCAAACAAAAAAACGGAGGGAGTATATGCTAAGACTGAAAGCCATATTTGTATATCCTAAGACTAAAATAGACATATTTTGTATACAACAACTAATAAGTTGTCCCAGATGTAATTGAAATGTCTTTACCGCACACTATCTATCATATTAATTAGTTTGGGTATTACCAAGTTCAATGTTGCCGTGTTTACATTCTGGTAAATTCAAATAAAAGAGACCTAATATTGCAGCGGGTTCAATAAACTGAAATTTAATTCTTATCCATAAAACAGACCTAGTATTGTAGCAAGTTCAACATTCTGAAATTTTTGTTTGCTTTGTTAGTTACATGTGCTTTGTAAGTATCACCATTTTTAGTTTGCATTTTTCGTAATGACCTTTGGTTTCTCTCACTCGGCTGCTCCGCTTGCGATTGGCTAAGGTTGGGGCGACCCATGTGTTAGCGTTGGCGTGGTTTGGCTAGTTGGTTGGAAGCCACAACCATGGTTAAAATTCACGCCATGCAGTAGCAGTAGCAACAGCAGGCGATACGAATCGACGTTCTAGGGCCCGTTTGGAAATCACAGTCTCGTCAGAGATCCCAGCCCAATCCCCGAACATGAAATCATCGTGGCCTAGGAAAAATTTCAGGTCCGCTTTGGAAACCCATCTGACACCTATTTCCCTAGGGAAATCCACCGCCCCTGCCGAGGTGTGGTTTTTTCTCCCCGTCTTTCTCTCCCGACTCGCTCGCTCCTTCCCTCCCGTCTCCGTCTCGTCACCCAACGCCATCGTGACAGCAGGTGGATTCGCCATCACTTACTATCGGTGGAATCGGATCCGACCACCGCAAGGCTGCTACCGTCTCCTCCTCCTCCTCGCCGCCGTCCCTGGCGCCGACGGCACGCGTCTCCACCCCAGGAGTCGCAAGGTACGTACCCCTCTTACATCTGTGGCAAATTGGCGGTGGACTGGGAGCGCATATCCTCTGCCATAACGGCAGAGTGCCGTTATGCCACTGACAAGTGGGGCCCACGTGGGCCCCACCACCCCCTGGGCCCACGTGCAGTGGCACAACGGCACTCTGCCGTAAGTGGCACAACGGCAGAGGATCTCAAAGCGTGGACTGGTAGTACGCTTGTGATATGAATAAATAGATTGAAATGGATATATGCCATTACTTTGTGAATCATATTTTGCTAATTAGGAGATGTGTAAAAACGGATGACATATGCATATACCATGAATACATGTTCTCTTTCCTTAGTATACTTTCAGATTATCAAAAGCCGAGAACGGCTTTTCTTCAAAAGAGGGAGTATGACAAGGACACCCCTACGCCTGCACCAACACAAACACCTAACATAATGATGATGCTGATGTCCAAGACACCTAATCACACCCTGCATGGTTTCATCGACCGTCATCTTGGCCAAGTAGCGTGCACTGCCGACAAGCTCGTCGTGTTGATAGTGGGCCAACGCCGCCAGCAGTACGACCTCCACTGTGGTCGCCTCCCCAAGCTCAAGACATATTCAAAAAAAGTGCATCTCCACCTCTTAGACACCTTCTGCTCCCACAAGCCATGTCGCACCATGACCGGTCCAAGAAAGAGCCCAGTTTGTCCACGAGCCCGGTTCGGCCATCTACACTTATGACAACTTTAAACGAATGTCCAGGCCACATACGACATTAGAATTCGATGATCTTGCACTATATGGAAAGATAACGACGAGATCTTTCCAACGAATCAGACAAAACCTCAAAATTCGTCCTACAACCTCCGAAATCATCGAAACAAGTTGCTTCACCAATCATTGGGCCAAATTCGGGCCTTGTAATCGTGTTAGGTCGAGGCCCAAGTGGTGGGTGCCACTTAGGAGCCCTAGGACGGCCAAAATTTGTCTCTCTCTCCGTCCTAGCCGTCACCCTTTCCTACTTATATTATATTGCATCTTGTATTAAGAAACTAAGACCAATTTTGATATTGAGATTAAAACACTTGTTTATACGGATTGATAGCTTTGCTACACGTTGAAAATTAAGAGTTCTCTTCCACTGTTGTTCTTGTGTGCTTGCCTCTCATCATCTTGCAGGAACGTGTGTCTACTCTCGTGGTCTCATAGACGTGCTGATGGCATCGTGTAGTTGAGCAAATTCTCTTGTCGCAGACTTCCATTAACCAGCAGCATGACTATTGGCATCATCGGTTCGTCATGTTGCACGGATCAAGATTATCCCGCTGATTCTACGTCGTGAAGATTGGACCGTCCTCTGTATCAGTTCGGGTTTCTCAGCTCATGTCTCATGAGTCATGGAGAGGGTGCTTGCCAGGTGAGGAAGAGCATGACGAGGTGGAAAAACCCGTGGATCCCTCGACCCCAAGCCACTGCGTGGGGGCGGACCCTAACCTTGTTTCCCCAACCCTTGCTTTGGCATGCTTGGACGTACGGTGGCGGTGATATCCATGGCGTGGAACGGTGGCATGCATGAAATGAGGAATAGCATAGGGAAAGAAGGGTGAAGACACCTAGGGAAGTGAAATGACATAAAGAATTCTCGAGGATTATTCTCTCTGTGATATTTTTTCCTGTTGTGCCAAACAAGCTTAGTGATGTCAAATAACAACTTATGGTTATGGTGGACGCCATAAGCAGGAGGAGTAAGGGAAAAGCTCTTTCGGGCCTATTTTGTTGAAGGCTAAGGGCCTGTTTGGTTTGCTGACAAATTTGTCACAACTAAGGTTAGGCACGACAGAGTTTTTGTGACTAGTTTTTGGTTCGTGATATAATTGTGTCTTGCCACACTTTCTTAACCATCAGATCCACTCGTCATAGACTGATTTTTTTGCCACACTTTGGTACAAGTGTGGCACTGATTTTTTTCCGCCACAAAAGTGTGGCAATCCACACTTGCCTAAGGTTAGGTTAGGCAAAGTGTGGCATCAACCAAACAGGCCCTAAGTTTACCTAACATTGCCACACCTAAGATTTGGAAAGTTTGACTAAGTGAGACTGTTGTTTGGTTCACACCTAAGGTTAGTTAAGATTCATTTTCTGCCACATATACCTCAAATGTCATACACACATGACACATCAAAGTGTGGCAAATTTGCTTGAGTCTGACAAAGTGTGGTTAGGAATTTGAAGAACTAAGTTTAGACAATTTTATTATGTTAGGCATGACTAAGTTTAACATAGTTAGCTTCAAACCAGACAGGCCGGCACCTGAATTATGCAGCCATAGCAACTATATACAAAACAATAGAGTGTATCTACGTCTAACCGGTCCATTGCACGAATTTTTTTTTAGTATAACCTTAATTGTTAATCAGCCCGTTAGTCGGTGACAAAAAAGTACGTAGCAAACTAGTAATCCGTGGCAAGGACCGGGACATGTCATCCGTTGCTCGTTTAAATAAATTATCTTCTCGGTGGCTCGCTTAGTTTATACGGGCCAGTAGCAGCCTCTAGTAGTTTAAGTGTGACTGCAGCTTCATCCGTTGCTCGCTTAAATAAATTATCTTCTCGGTGGCTCGCTTTAGTTTATACGGGCCAGTAGCAGCCTCTAGTAGTTTAAGTGTGACGTACTGCAGCTTTCGACTCCCAGACCCCCACCAGCAAACATGGACACTCACTAATTATACTATCACTGAGCTACCCACTCACACAGTCACACCACTAATTGAACACCATTTCACAGGAACAGAGAACGTGGTCTCTATTGATCTTTCTTATCATCTTCTCAATCAGCACATGGTGCACAGTCATGACGCAGGTCATGAGCTCAGCTAGAACAAACAGCATACAGAAATGCTCGAGCCATACAAGACCATGGTAGTTCTTGTGAATATGCAAGACGGCAGGCCCATGGGAGGGTTCACAAGCTCAATTTTGAGCATTCCGTTTGAAGTAATGTTATGGTGATACGAACCGTTAATCCCTTTCGATTTAATGGTTTAGATTATTTTTTTTATTTTTACACTTTATAGTTATTCATGCTGCACTACTAGTACATATTTGTATGGGAACTCTCCAAATGAATATTTAGATCTGAATTATACTAGCAACCTAATATGTTTGCCAATATTTACTGTAAAAGTACTCTTCCTTTTGACCCTACACGGAAACATTTTTTTAAAAAAGGAATTTATCTAACACCTCTATAATTTGGGCATAGTCGGAACTTAAAAGGCATTACCTCAATTCTGTTATAATGTACTATGAAAATCTACCTAAGCCAAAAACATCTAAACAGTTGGGAGTCTTATCCTTAGCTACCTTTTATAGAAGAGAGAGGACAACAATAACAACAAAGAAGACCGATGTACAGGGATAGTCCATGGTATAGGGTTTGGGTAGGGCTAGTTTAAGATAGCTTCGTTCGAAGAGGGTGACGATGACGCCAATTGTTGAAATATGACCCAAATTCTAACGTGAGTCTTGTGGGAACGTCTAGAGGGCCACGGTTCGGTCATGGTAATTAGCAGATTTGTTTCCGTATTTGACTACAGTCAGTTTTGTCCATTTTATATATACCTCTTGTAAGCCGCACGGGAATATGAGACTCAATTGTTATTCCCCTGCTTTTGTACTCTCATCTGATATAGTGGATTTCGTCGGTCGGCGTCCATGATTTTTTTCCGCAAGGATTTTCCACGTAAAAATCTTGTCTTGTGTTCGATCTTTGTTTTGCTATATTTGCTAATTAACAAGAGGTATCAGAGCCATACATAAGATTAGATTGAAAAAAAAATTAGGGTTTTGTTGGCGGCGGCGGTGGATTTCCAGGGGCGTCGTTTTTCGGATCGGCGTCGGCTTTCCACAGCAACGCCGATCTCGTCAAGTTTCGATCAGCCTGCATCGTTTACGCCGCCCGCGCGTATACTCCAGCCATCATCAAGGTGCAACGCTCATCCGCATCTGCGCCTGCTCGCACTTGCTGGAAGATTCATCTCGTCATCTGTTAATCGGTAAAGAAAAAAGAAAAGAGCATCTCGGTATACTGCTTCGGCGGCCAGGAAGTAAAAATCGGGCTCCTCGTTTCCCTTGCGAAGCAAAACCAATCCGTTCGCAGTGTGTTTCATCGGGAAGAAAAGTTCCATATTTTTTTTTCTACCTATTTTGCTTGGTGCACACGATCAGTTGTACCAGGACATTTTCTGTTTTTCTTTGTGCTTTGTAGATCAGTACCGGTTTAATTCCGCATGGCGTCTCTGAAATATGATTTTCCCCTGTTGGATTTTGATACGAGATTCTCTCTCTGGCAAGTTAAGATGAAGGCAGTTTTGGCGCATACTGATTAGGATGATGCACTCGACAGCTTTGAGAAGAAAGATTCAAAAACCTGGATAGATGATGAGAAGAGGAGAGATCGTAAGGCTATGTCTCAAATTCATCTTCACTTATCAAATAATATTTTGCAAGTGGTGTTGCAGAAAAAATCTGCTGCTGGCTTATGGTTAAAGCTGAAATCGATCTGTATGTCCAAGGACTTGCCTAAGGTTAGGTTAGACAAAGTGTGGCATCAACCAAATAGACCCTAAGTTTACCTAACATTGCCACACCTAAGATTAGGAAAGTTTGACTAAGTGAGACTGTTGTTTGGTTCACACCTAAGATTAGTTAAGATTCATTTTCTGCCACATAGACCTCAAATGTCATACACACATGACACATCAAAGTGTGGCAAATTTCTTGAGCCTGACAGTGTGGTTAGGAATTTGAAGAACTAAGTTTAGATAATTTTATTATGTTAGGCATGACAAAGTTTGACAAAGTTAGCTTCAAACCAGACAGGCCGGCACCTGAATTATGCAGCCATAGAAACTATATACAAAACAATAGAGTGAGCTATATCTACGTCTAACCGCTCCATTGCACAAAATTTTTTTTAGTATAACCTTAATTGTCAATCAGCCCGTTAGTCGGTGACAAAAAAGTACTCCCTCCGTTCCAAATTATAGGTTGTTTGACTTTTTTTATATGTACTTTGACCATTCGTCTTATTCAAAAAAAAATTATAATTATAATTTATTTTTGTTATGATTTAGTCTATCATGAAAGGTACTTTAATAATGACTTGAGTTTTTTTTATATTTTCACTAATTATTTGAATAAGACGAGTGATCAAAGTACGTGTCAAAAAAGTCAAACGACCTATAATTTGGAACGGAGGGAGTACGTAGCAAACTAGTAATCCGTGGCAAGGACCGGGACATGTCATCCGTTGCTCGCTTAAATAAATTATCTTCTCGATGGCTCGCTTAGTTTATACGGGCCAGTAGCAGCCTCTAGTAGTGACGGCAGCTTTCGACTCCCAGGCCCCGCTAACAAACTTTTATTTAATTTAATTTAATTTAATTTAAGATGAAACAAACAAGGCCTATATCTCTGAGCTACCCACTCACACAGTGACATGACTGGCCTTGTTCTTTTCAGCGCTACGTACCGTTGCGTATTACTGTAGTAAATTTTGTTATTTTTATATAGCTTATATGTTGTGATGATTTGTAATAATTTTTTCGTGGCTTTCAGTGGTCCTTTCAAAGATACTAAAACTATTTTTTAATTATTAATTTTTATTTTTATATCTTTTTTTGAGAGGTCTTAAATTTGCTATAGTAATACGCCAACGCAACGATACGCAGAAAAGGATAAGGCCTAAGCAGACACCATTTCACAGGAAAAGAGAACATGGTCTATTGATTTTTCTATCTTCTTCTCAATCAGTACACGGTGCACACTCATGACTCAGGTATGCACGACGGCAGGCCCATTGCAGGGTTCACAAAGCTCAATTTTAAGCTTTCGGTTTTGAGTAATTTTATAGTAATACGAACCGTTATCCTTTTGATTTAACGGTTTAGATTGATTTTTATTTTAATACTATTGTGGTTATTTATACTGCACTACCGATACATATTTTATAGGGGAACTCTTCGAATGGACAACCAGATCTGAATTATACTAGCAACCTAGTATATTTGCCAATATTTACTGTAATAGTGCTCTTCCTTTTGACCTATACAGAAACATTTTTTACAAACGAATTTATCTAACACCTCTATAATTTAGGCGTAGTCGAAACTTAAAAGGCATCACCTCAATTCTGTTATAATGTACCATGAAAATGTACCTAAGCCAAATACATCTAAATAGTTGGGAGTCTTATTCTTAGCCACCTTTTATAGAAGAGAGAGGACAACAATAACAAGAAAGAAGACCGATGTACAGGGGTAGTCCATGGTATAGGGTTTGGGTAGGGGTAGTTTAAGATAGCTTCGTTTGAAGAAGGTGACGATGAAGCCAGTGGTGGGCTGTTCGAGCTGTGTTTGGCTTGAATTTGGCAACACCCTTGCTAAAGTTGGTTGCAAGGTGTGCATGTTGGAGTATGTTGTGCTATGGTCTGCATCTTTTTTGACGGTGACAATAAAAAAGATTGGTCCGGTATCAGTGTTGTCCTCCTGGATTTTTGGCCATTTGTGGATGTTTTGGCTAAAGACCTTAATAAAGTTCTTACCCGAAAGGTCGTCGGATTTGGGTGGAAGAAAGAGTCACTACTAGGATATCGACAATATAGTAGTTCATGTTGCGACGTCACTAGTAGGATATCAAGAGTGCAGGAGTTCATGTTGCGGGAACAAAGGTGCCACCAATGGCAGTGCGCACATGAGTCGAATGATTATCTCAACCTCTTCCTTTGCAGTCGAGAAGGAGGCTGGGCCCATTTTTACTCTTCATAGCAATCTGTTCCTTTATATTCGGCCAAAGATGGGTCGTATTCTATGGTTACGATTCTACTAGATATGTCTTTTTGATTTCGTCGAAAATCAATTATACGGTACAGGCGTTTATGACCTCCCCCTCTATGCCTTGCGGTAACGATTCCTATAAAATTACAACCTTTACTGCAACGGTGTTGTTCATGTATCAAATTATTTCGTTGATGTTTTGTTCTTCGGTCCTGGTGGTGTAATCTTTTCTAAAAAATACTTCTAAGATCATCGCCAATGATGTTCTAACGTAGAACATTTCAGCTACTATTTATCCTCTTTTTTTACTAATTACCTATGTTTCTCTCTACTACTTTATTCGTTACATGCCAAAGACGTCCTAGGACTTGTTCTTTTTATCGCATTGTTGTGTTGGTGTAATACTGTAGCAAATTTAAGAGCCCTTCAATAGAGATCAAAAGATTATAAAAAAAAATAACTAAAAAATAGTTTTAGAATCTTTGTAAGGATTACTAAAAGACACGAAAAAATTGTTACAAATTATCATAACATATAGGCTATATAAAAATAATAAAATTTGATATACGCAACGGGACCTAATGCTAACAAGAAAAGCCCTAAACGACATTATTCCATCCGCAACGACGAAGCTTCTGCGTTCCAACCCAGGAAAATAAAAAATCAGCGGGCGCCAAAGAAAATGTTTACGCCTCCGTCTATATATCACGCCCGTTCGGGCGCGCCTAGAGAGAAGAAAGCAACCACCTTTCACCCAAGAACCTTCTCACCGCCACCACTACCGGAGGCCAAGAACCTACGCGCCAACCGCCGCGCCATGGACACCACCATCGGCTCGGTGCCGTCCCCTGCCGACGCAGCGGCGGCGGCGCCCGCGGCGCCCGCGCCGCGGGAGGCCACCCTGGGGCGCCACCTCGCGCGGCGCCTGGCGGAGGTCGGCGCCCGGGACGTCTTCACCGTGCCCGGGGACTTCAACCTCACGCTGCTGGACGAGCTCGAGGCCGAGCCCGGGGTGCGCCTCGTCGGCTGCTGCAACGAGCTCAACGCCGCGTACGCCGCCGACGGCTACGCCCGCGCGCGCGGTGGTGGGGTCGGCGCCTGCGCGGTCACCTTCACCGTCGGGGGCCTCAGCGCCATCAACGCCGTCGCCGGCGCCTTCAGCGAGAACCTCCCCGTCGTGTGCATCGTCGGGGGGCCCAACAGCAACGACTATGGGAGCAACCGCATCCTGCATCACACCATTGGCCTGCCAGATTTCACGCAGGAGCTCAGGTGCTTCCAGAATGTTACTTGCTATCAGGTACAATCTCCTCTTCATCGTATTCCTAACTCTGACGAATTCCGATTTAGCACGAGTTTACAATTGGATTGAACTGTCTGCGTTGTTTCAAGAATGGAAATTTACAGTACATAAATTTCTGATTTTGAGTTTTGACACACTTCTTTTTTTTTTGTTTTGTGCTGTAGTTACTTTCGTACTTTGCCTTTACGAGATTTTAGGGGAAGTTCAGATTTTGGATAGATGGATCGAAAAACTGAAGTTAAGATTTTGGATAGATGGATCGAAAAACTGAAGTTGTTGAATATTTTGCAACATATCTTTCAACATGTTTCATGTTTTGAGTTTTTGCGGCGATGGTCATTTCCAACAAAGTTTGGCTTATCCGTTCCTTTGTGTCTACATTCTGTCCAACAGTAATATGGACTTACGACACAAACATACAGGTTTACAAGTTTACGCTAAGATTACAGGTTTTCATGCATGTCCTGATATAAGCCAGTGTTCCCTTGGATCATTTTTTTAGATAATGGAAACAATTCTGGCCTCTATACCGTGGGATGTACGCAACCCATGTTATGAATTATTAAATATCAGCATAACACCGACAAATAGGAACAAAAACCAATTAAGTCCAGATAAATTTAACCCACACAAAGCCTATTATGAAGTCTCCAATTATTATTAGCAAAAGGCTCCACTGTTGTCACCTCGAGTTGTTGGCACACCTTGATTATTGTCTTCTTAGCATCATCCTTTTGAAGAAATGATCCTAGTCATAGCCAATGTGCTCCCCTAAAGATACTCTGCATAAAAGAAATACCCTTCTTTTTATTGAATACAATACAATACAATACAATATCCTTCTTTTTATGACAACATGAGCTTCTGCAACTGGTGGATTGCGGCCTCTTTCTAGACAGCCGACAAAGCGGCCAAGAGGGTTCTGAATGGTCTCATAATCTACACTATTTGGAATCTTTGGAAGGAAAGAAATAGACGTATTTTTTAGCATAAGAATCTTCCCTCTAGGACGTTGGTTGATAGAATTTTGGAGGATGTGAGGGGATGGAGCATGGGGCTCCTTGCTGCCCCAATGTAATTCCTTTTTGTTTTCCTAGCCATGGCTAGGTCGTTGTACAGTGTATAGTTCTCTTCTTCTTATGAACTGGCAGAGCGCCTGCCCCGTTTTGTTCAAAAAAACAGCACGAAAGCCAAATAGCCCAAAATATAGTTGTTGTGTCAACCAGGACTTGAGATTTGCGAAAGAAACTTAAACATGAAAGCCAACCCCCTCGAATATGCGACATACATCGCGGAGGACATAAATCTAGAACTATTTGGATCACCCGCTATTTTTCTGCATTGTAAACACATATTTGGATCACCATCGACAATGATATTTTTCTGCATTGTTAGGTTGCTAGAATCTGTGGAGTTTTGAGACTTGCTAAGTGACCAATTTTTTGCTTTCATGTGATGATGTGATGATGCTGGTTTAGTTTACAAGGAGACAGCAAGTTTTCATTCTGGCCATCTGGGTGTTGTAGTTAGGATTGACGTTTGTGCTATACTAAAAAAATAGTTCTATACAACAAAATGGTTCTCTGAATAGTATAGGTATGTGTAGACAGGTCCAAGTATGGATTATGACTACGAATCCTCTGATGGTAGATGGCGCCTTTGATTCAGTATTTGAGGAAGGTTCATCGGTACAATCAATTGATTTTTGGTTCCTGTAATAGGATTCTACCATGTATACAGACAGTGTACACCAATGCATTTCTGAACTTACAGAGTACATTTCATTTTTTAAATGGAACTGCGCTGCAAAGTTGCGGGGAAAATAGCATTGTCATTTATATATCATGAATGTCAGATATATCCAGATTGTTGGCCATGCCGTTAAGGAATTCCAAGCTTGAAATAGGCTTTCTTAGACCAATATACAACAACTGTTTACTCCTACTTGCCTTTTGTTTTCAAAATGAGTTTATTGATGAATATAGGGTCATTAATATTTTGCACAATAATTACCTTAAACAATTACCTTAGCTCTCTCTGAATTTTGACTGCAGCAAAATTTTGTGTATGATCGTTAATGTCCATGGCATGTATTATTTATGTGATCAATGTTGGTTGGTTATGACAAAAATGTGCTTACAAATATTGTGTGCCTGATCTTGGCTGTTCATGACATATGTGCGCTTGAAGATTATACCATTTGCAACTAGCAAATGTAATTAACAATTTCAAGCATAATTCTAGAAAATGCTTGACTCATCAGTTATTTCTTTGTTTTACTGGCATGTAGAGCTCTTTTACGGTACATTAAAAGGAGGTGGTTTATTTAGATCCAACAGTTCAACCAGGAGAATTATACTACACATGCCATTCAGATGTAGTGTTTTAAACCATAAGTGATCTGATCTGAGCCATTGAATCATGAGGAATGAACGGCCTTACATTCTTTTACTGTTCATAAAAGAGTCCTACTTTTATGCTTCTAATTTAGTTTTGGTAGTGTTTATTAGTGAAATTTTGTCAGTGGATTATTGTGCATCAGAATTTGGGCCACGCATGTACATGAATTTTTGTACCTGCATGGAAAGGCAAGAGGAGCCAATCTCCTTTTGGCAAATAATTTCCATTCTTGAAATTGTCTCTTTTCAAAAGTAGGGAATAGGCAAAATATGTAGTTTCAGTATTTTTATGCAAATCAGTAATATATAATTTCATTTTAATATAATCACAGGCGGTGGTAAGCCACTTGGAGGATGCGCACGAGCAGATTGACACTGCCATTTCCACTGCGCTGAAAGAGAGCAAACCTGTTTACATCAGCATCTGCTGCAACCTTCCCTCAATCCCACATCCCACCTTCAGCCGTCACCCTGTTCCTTTCTTCCTCTCCCCAAGGTAAGTTGCCATGCTCCCTATGTCCATAAGAATGATGAGGTGACAATGGTGTTTCTCATTAGGTTAAATTGCTCATTTGTCAGACTGTCAAACCAGATGAACCTGGAGGCAGCAGTGGATGCCGCTGCGGCTTTCTTGAACAAAGCAGTCAAGCCTGTCCTTGTTGGTGGACCAAAAATGAGGGTGTCCAAAGCATGCAAGGTCTTTGTAGAGCTTGCAGATGCTTGTGGCTATCCTATTGCAGTAATGCCTTCTGCGAAGGGGCTTGTGCCAGAACACCACCTTAGGTTTATCGGCACATACTGGGGTGCTGTGAGCACTCCATTCTGTGCTGAGATTGTGGAGTCAGCTGATGCCTATCTGTTTGCTGGCCCAATATTTAATGACTACAGCTCAGTTGGATACTCGCTCCTCCTCAAGAAAGAGAAGAGCATCATCGTCCAGCCGGACCGGGTCGTGATTGGACATGGGCCTGCGTTTGGGTGTGTTCTGATGAAGGACTTCCTGCATGCACTTGTAGCCCGGCTGAAGAAGCATACAGCTGCATATGAGAACTATAGTCGGATTTATGTGCCTCCTGGCGAACCACTGGCATCTGAGCCTGGAGAGCCATTGAGGGTGAACATTCTTTTCAAGCATATTCAGAAAATGTTGTCAAGCAACTCGGCTGTCATTGCAGAGACTGGGGACTCATGGTTTAACTGCCAGAAGCTTAAACTACCAGAAGGCTGTGGGTAAGCTTCTGTTGAAATCAAATGCATTTGTTCACATCTTTTAGTGCTGTAATCTATGTCTGTCAATTTTTTAAAAAATCATTTTTTACTGAAAGCGGTGACACAACTATTTTGAATTTCTGCAACTACTACAAATTCGATATTTTCAGGTGGTTTCATTTGAAAATCTCGGCAATTACATAATGGTGAATATTTGTGTCATAATGTAGGATGTTTTTTTCCTTCAGTATATATTGTAATAGAAAACTATATGTTTTTGGCAGGTACGAATTTCAGATGCAATATGGATCAATTGGTTGGTCAGTGGGTGCTACTCTAGGATATGCGCAGGCTGCACAGGATAAGCGTGTCATCGCCTGTATTGGAGATGGCAGTTTTCAGGTACCAAAAATTCAAAATTGCCAATTGTTCTCTATTCAACGCTCTATGAGAATATGCAGAAACCAGAATTCATTTTGATTGGAAAACAGGTGACAGCACAAGAAGTATCGACAATGCTTCGGTGGGGCCAGAACAGCATAATCTTTCTCATAAACAATGGAGGGTACACCATCGAGGTTGAGATCCATGATGGTCCTTACAATGTCATCAAGAATTGGAATTACACTGGCATCATGGAAGCGTTCCATAATGGCGAGGGCAAGTGCTATACTGCCAAGGTTAGATTGTATTTCCATGTTCAGAAACACCCCATTGCAAAATCATTTTCATGAGCCTAGTGCAACGAATTTTCTCATTCTGCACCTGCAGGCTCGAACTGAGGAGGAACTGAAGAAGGCAATTGAAGCAGCTCTGGGACCTAAGAAGGATTGCCTGTGCTTTATAGAGGTCATTGTACACAAGGATGACACTAGTAAGGAGCTTCTTGAGTGGGGCTCTAGGGTTTCGGCAGCAAATAGCCGCCCACCAAATCCCCAGTAAATACTGGTCTCCTCACATGCACGGGAAATCAGTCCTCATCCAATGTAATGTCCCAGGGGCGTTTTTGGGCCCGTGCGGGCTGTGCGACCGCACAGGGCCCCCAAAATCAAGGGGCTCCCAAGTTTAATTAAGCTCTATATATATACACACGCATAAAAGGTTTTATTCAACAAAATAATACAGCCCAAGCAATGTAATTAGGCCCAAAACGGCCTGCTCAGCTGCTCCTTTTCCTTCGAGGCTTCGAGTCAGGACCGACACGCTCGCGCCTCGCCTCGGCCTCGCGGGCTCGCGTTTCTGATTCGGTGATTCCCGTCCCGATCGGCGATTGGCCGATGCCCTATGGCCCCGATCCTGTAGCCAGGGGCGTTCCGCGACCGCGTGGAGCGCCGGCGCCGGCGCGTCGTCTCTGGTCTCCCTTATCCCTGCCGCCCCTGCGCCCTGCTGCCTGCTGGCTAGTAGAGCCTAGAGAAGATTGAAGATTCCCCAAATTCCCCGAGACGCCCCTGCGGTAATTAACCAATTCCATCTCCGTCCACGGTCCATAGATAGATAGGAAAATCCCATAATCCCATCTAAGACCTATTTTTGTTATTCGTTTTTTGCGTATGTATGTTTAATTGATCTATTGTTTAATTGTTGCAACTAGCAAACCATGTCTTCTTCAAATCGAGTTAGAAAATACATTAATAATTTAATATATATAGCTGTTTTATATTTTGGTACATTAAGTTAGGCCCCCTGTTTATTGTTTCGCACAGGGCCTCTGAATTCCCCGGGACGCCCCTGTAATGTCCATACGTATATGAAAGTTTTGAGTAGGAGATGTTATTGGCCTCTGAATAAATTATCCATGTATTAACTGCGGCTTAAGTCCTCATGATTACTGCACAAAGATTATTTCAGCTACTGATACTTGCATTATTGGCAGTAAACTGAGATAATTCTTTGTGTTGGTCCAAGTCAATTAGCAATTTGTTTTGCAGTCTGTCCCAAAACTGCCTTCTGCATGTTTCTTCAGTTATATTAGTTCAACTGTGTAATCTATGTATCTAGACGCAAGAAGCAAGTTTTAGGTATGCAACTGGGACCAAATTATAACGGCCTAGATCGATCAAAAAAATTCTCACATAAATCAAGAAAAAAAATAAGAGATCTCTGCCTAGAGATGAGCTCTAAATCCGATCTGATATATTAGAGATAGATTATAAGTTATAGATAAACTCTATATGCCAAAACAAATCTAGCCACGTAAACGCGCGGGCCACCTCGCTCGTTTCATTAAAAAAACAAGTTTGGTTTGTGATTTTGTGAACCTCTGAAATAAAAAATTGAAAATTATCTTTTCTTGAGAACTATACTTAAATTGAAACAAAGGTTCACAGAATCCCTTTTTTGCTGCTCAGATTTAATAGAGAAGTCTGAATGCTCACGCCTGCATGCTGCAAACAGCAAGCAGTGAAAGCACGGGCCCAAACAGAAGTAAAGACAAGGTGGTTCTGTCTGTGGTTTCATATTCTAATCCAAGAACCGCCAATCAGGAGGAGCTACATGCCAGTCTTTTGACGCAATCGCTGAAATGTCAAACCAATCATGTGACCTTGCAGGAGAATATTTCTGCATACACACAGTCACACTACAGCACGCCCAATGCAAAGCCCTGGGCCATGGTATTGTAGATTTGCAGCAGCAACTTGCACTAGCAGCAGTTCAGGCTTCAAATCCGGCACAGTAAAGCAGCAATTTTCAGAACACACAAGAACAAAACCAATAGGAATTCAGCCCTTAATAAGAAGACCCTCTACACATACTCAGCTCCAAAATTGCAGGAAGAAATCTTCTATATGGACATGATGGAGTAATGTGATTCCAAGATCCTCTGTCTCTTGCTCTGAAAGGGACTACCGCCATATACCATTTCTGGAGAAGCGACCTTGGCAAGCGCCTGCCTGACAGACTCCTTCAGAGACTTGAGGCTTGCACAACCTGCACTGCCGTCCTCTCTACGTAGAATGAACACATGCTGCAGCCTTCCTCCCAGGGAGACCATGTCTGCTCTCACCGTCCTCAGCCTCAGGCCATGGAACGCCTGGATGATCCCGGCGAAGAGGTCCGGCCGGTCGTCGCAGCTGATGGAGGCCTTGATGTACAGGCTCTTGCTGTTGCCGGCGGCGGCGGTGGCGCCGTCGTCGTCTCCGGTGTAGCATTCGATGGAGACGTCGTTGGTCTCTGGAGGGAGAGGCAGGGGCATTCGCTGTGTGGCCTCGCTTGCCCTCCTCTTCAGCTCCTTCACTTGGTCTACCACTTTGGCTAGCAAGGTCGCCTTGTCCATCTGCAGCGCAGGGGAGAAGGAAAAGAAAAGAGCATTTGCTTAAGAAGTCATTGCATTGCCCAAAAGGTTTCAATCCTAATCCTAATTTTAATCTAGCAGAGAATTCCAGTGTACAAGCCTGACGAAATGTGAACGCGTGTGAGTCTAAAGGTTTCTTTCATATGGCTTTCTTGGAAGTCTCAATGTTATTGATGTTAACTCTAAACTTCTTTGTACTCTCAACCTCAAGAACTTCTTTGTTTAGTTCTGGACTTCTGGTAGTCCTTATGCGAACTAGCTTAATTGCCTGACACAACAATAACAAAAAATTCAAGCGAAACTACTCTGAATCTCTGACAGTCTGATGAAATATGAACAAATTCTGAAATGGCTTGCATATACGTTGCCAAGAACACAAAACTAGATATATGAGTGGATTACACGAACCTGCTTAGTATCAGGGATCATCCTCCTCAGTGTGGCCAGGTGAGCATTGATCCTCTCCCGCCGCCGCCGTTCGGCCTCGCTGTGGATCTTCAGAGCCCTCACCTCCGTTGCGCTCCTCCCCGACCCCGACGACGACGACATCTCCGGCTGCAGGGCCGGCGGCGCCGAGCTGGCCTGCCGTGGCAGGAGAATCGGGCCCCTGTACACTGAAGGATCGCAGCCGTCATACGGCTGCAGCTCCTTCAGTGTCCTCCCTTCTTGCAGATGCTGGCATGCAGCCATTACTCAACCAAGCATCCTACTCACCTACGAGTTTCTGTCACTGCAAGAACAAGGAGAATGCGATGGATCAGATGAAGAGCTTGCAATTTGCAGCGAATGATGAAGCAAGCAAGAAGAGGAAGTGAGATGAAGCAACTAAAAGAGGAAGCTACTCGCCTACCCAAGCTGCTGCTGATGGTTGCAATAATTAGTGCAACCACGTCTTGTCATATGACTCATATCATATCTAGGATGGATGATAGATAGATATCCTTGTGGGAGATGATCACCTTGTCTATGATATACTGGGTATCCTACACTTTCTACTGGCCAACCACCATATATATATGCATCCCTTTTCTCACATGTGTTCTCCACTAGGACTCCCATGAGAAATTTCTTAGGATTGGCTTGGATGTGCTCGTGGGGCCAATGGATGAGGTGGTTTGCATGAGTGTACCATGAGTAGGAAATGTGGGGAAAGCCTGATGAATGGCCATCAGTCTGTTCTGATTAGGATTCAGGATAAAACGACTTACCAATTACCATACGCTTGAGACAAGAATTATGGCATGCAATTTTCACTACGGGTAGATTAGGTAAAAACCCTTTTACTACGATTAGGTAAACTGAAAAGTGACACATAGGGAGAGACGTTTGATGGAAACAAAGATAGGTAGGGAGAAGCAGAGTGGTGCACAGACAGAAGCAATTGAAGGAGTTAACGAGGCTGGTATACCCTGACTACTCTTTTGGGAAAAAAACCAGAAAAAATTGAGATGTCAAATACAATTTTATTCACCGCATCGAAATATAAACTCCACAATTTAATATATGATATACGAATTCAAATAAATCTAAAAATCAATTTATTATTTTTTGTATTTTAAATGCTAAATCATGTGGTTCAAAATTTCACGTGTCAAATAAAAAATGTATTTGACACCTTAAATTTTTAAAATGTTTTTTTATTTTATTTCCTAATATATTGTTTGGCATTTAATAACCTTAATTATGGACTTCACGATTCGAGAATTCGAATACACTTGTATTTAGCACCTCGGTTTTTTTTTATTATTATGTTATCTATTTTAAATATTTTGAGTTAATACGGCATGCGAGTAACATGATAGAGCAAATAGATGTTGTTAGGATATGCGCCGATGCAAGATTTTGAACGACGCTAGGAGATGCGATGTTTGCTAACGCAGTTCGGCTTTCGCTTACATCTACGGGGCTTTGATTATGGACGCTTCTCCCTAATTCATAATATCGTAGCATACCAGCTGCGCAGGTCACGACCACGTACTGGCCGCTGACCCCTCAGGCCTATGCTACTATTATGAAGTCGTTCACATGGTTATACCAGAGCTGCCTCCTTTTATGTAGTGGAGGCCCGGCTAAAGTCCGACTCTAACTCTAAACCAACTCTGCCTATTACAACACAGAGTTTATGTAACCTACTCGTACACATATTCGACACAATATCTAACAAACTCCACCTTGGAAATATGGTCTCTCCATCTTGAAATTGTTCCAGCGTTTTGCACGAACCTTGTACCCGGACTCTGGTTGCTTCCTTTAAGCAGGCTTCTTAGCCCGTCACAGCGCACCACGCCCGTGCACAGTAAACACATGCCGCACCCTGGCCATCCGCATCCACGCCACAGCTTCACCTCCAGTGTCGTGATGCAGCGCCTCCTGTGCAATATCAGGTAGCATCACTGCTCCCACCATTCCGATCTATCTGGCATCTTTCCGCGCTTGCCGTTCTGATCCCGAAAACCGAGGTCATCGCCGTCGCCTGCCGACTTCGTCGGCTACTTTGTCAGCCTGATCGCCATGTTTGGTCAATCCCTGCCAACGGTAGCCCATCAAACGGTTAAAGCCTCCTGTCCGAAGTATTCGATACCATCGATCGAATTGCCGATCGCCGCCATGCTAGCTCCACCTTGCACCGATGAGGTGTTTTATGCGGCGCCCGTGTATGCATAAATCTCGTGTCCCCCCTGATCTTCCGCATAGCCAACCTCACCAACCAAGCTCTGATACCACTTGTTAGAATATGCGCCGATGCAAGATCACGAACGACACCAGGAGACGATGTTTTGTAAAGCAGTTCGGTTTCGCTTACATCTACGGGACTCTGATTATGGATGCTCATCCCCTATCCATAATATCGCAGCATACCAACTGCACAGGTCACGACCATATGTTGGCTGTTGACCCCTCAGGCCTATGCTATTATTATGAAGTCGTTCACTTGGTTACACTAGGGCTGCTTCCCTTTATATAGTGGAGGCCAGGCTAGAGTCCGACTCTAACTCTAAACAAACCATACCTATTACAACACAGAGTCCATGTAAACCACTCGTACGCATATTCGACACAATACCGAACAAATGTCAAATTGTAGTGTTATTTGGGTGTGCCACAAATAGGTGGTGTGTCACGCCATAAGTCAATCATCCCTTAAAATATTTATATACCAATTGTATTTGTTTTACGACAGCTTCTCATGTAAGTTTTTTTTGTTGAGCTCTGATTTGGGCAAGGTCGTCTCTGGTAGTGTTTTTTTTTAGTAGAATGGCAGTGCTGTCTTTAATAGACCGGTAGTGCTCTCTTCCATGGTTAAAAAAAACTTGATGTATTATCCCTGTACACATGATCATGCATAGGGATGAAAACGGAGTGGATACGGACGGATAATGGCTTTACCATATCCGTATCCGCTTTCTTTAATCGGATACGGATACGGATACTGATAATATTAAAACGGATCGGATATTGAATCGGAAACGGATATTAATAAAATGGATAGTACCCAGAATCAGATAATAACCGGAAACAAAAACGAATAGTTTTCGGATAGTATTATACCGTAATAAATTTTGTATTACCATAACAATATTGCCCATAGCATAACAAGTTCACATAATAAAAGTGCAAATATAGTTTACACATTGACCATACATGACGATAGATGACACATTGATTACATATGGAAACTTGGCAAGTAGTTGGTGCCTGACGGCTGACGGCTTGGTGAGGTGGGAGGTGATGTGTTAATCTTGCTTAGTTAAGGGCCTGATATTGCTTTACAAGCTGTTGGGCCTCAACCTAGTTTTAGGCCATTATCCAGTTAGATATACATGTTGCAATTTTATTCGGATATCGGAATTGTAATTTTATTCGGATATCCGTATCCGCTCCGTTTCCTTCGGATATCACCGATACCATATCCGCTCCGTATCCGCTTAAGTCTATCCGAATAATTATCCGTATCCGTCGGATACTAGAATTTCATGCCATTTCCCAAAATACGGACATCGGATACGGATACGATTCGGATATTATCCACACCGTTTTCATCCCTAATCAGGCAAGAAGGCTCTCTCCGAAATCATGGAGGCCAAGACCACAAGAGTCCTCTGGAAAATGGTTGGCTCGTCAGAAAAAGTCCTCTTTTTCATTGACTACGCTCCATGTATAGCGTCTGAGCGAGACACAGGGAAAGAGACGCCATTTAAAACTGGGTCCTCTGAACCGTAGGCTCCAACATCGGCAGGCAGAGGCTTTGGCCTCTAGCTGCAGCCCCGCATTGCTTTCACACACATCCGCATTTCCGCAAGCAGCTTCGAGATCGGCCGGCCTTTGGATCCTGTGTGATCGACCGGTCGACAGGTCCTGCGCTGTCGCACACAAAAAAGATTCAGATTCAACGCCTTCATCAAATGCGTCCTTTTGTTATCTGAATCGCACAGTGGGGACACTGCTTGTCTGAACTTATCCTCTGATCGATACTGCTCTTTGTCTGCATGCCATTGCACTGCCCATTTTCTGCCCCCTTCTTCTTCAGAGCATGTGAGGTCAGAATTATCAATTAAACGTCGAGTGTTAGTCAGCTTTCCTGGTCATATTTCCCTGGCATTTGTTCACTCTTTCCTCTGATCAAGATCCGAGGCTGACAAGGATGAGATGGTTTCGCCTTTGACTGATGAACAGGGAGGTGTACGGGGGCGGATGATTGAATAGCTTAGACAGAGAGATGGTTGCCCTGGGCTCCTTGCTATCGTACGTCGTCGATGGCTTTGGCTTCGCATGTGAACTGGATGGTGATCCAAGTCGACAAGCTGCCCAAAGAAACCGCGGAGAGGACTGCGTGGGGCTGGGGGGTGACAAGCACTGTATGATTTGTTTGTCCTTGTGCCTGGGCTGGCGTTTCTTGGCATATACATGCGATGATTGACGTGTTCTTCCTTGTCTGATCGCATGGATTGCTTGGGAAAAAGAATAGGTAAAGGCAGGAGCTTTGGGAGGGCAACACGCATGGAAAAAAAAAAAAAGAAGAACAGAAAGTTAAGCCGCTGGAGCTGGGCTTGAGAGGCTCATGGCAGCGTTGAGGTCGATAGATCAGTTTATCGTGACGTAGCCGTAAGACAAAACACATTCCAACGGTCGTTCCTACGTGTACATGCAAATACATATATATTCGCAACCATTTGATCCGTGTCAATATTTATAACTGAGACCAAACTCCTTTCGATCTCACATACGTATTTTACAAAAAAAATACTTCCAAATTTCAATTTTAAAGCGACCGCATTGTTCCTCCCCTCATCCACTCCTCTTCTATCCCCAAGCTGGCTACCAGTGGCCAGTGATCACACTATCGCTTGTCCATGACCATCGCGGCTTGCGCATGCACCGTGGCACACTGAGCTGCGTTGTGGCCACGTACCGCCATGGTTACCCGGTCGAGACAGTGGTCATTGCTAGCAACGCTGACGGGTGGAGGACGGCTCAGCTGGAGAGGGAGAGAGGGTAAGAGGAAGAAGAAGGACATAAATGTTTTTCTAAAGAAGTCCTAGGGACGTTTTTGCAAAAAAAAAATTCGAGTTGAGTGGAGGTGAGCACGGGTCTTGGAGCACATCCAATGTATCTGAAGATGCATGTACTCGTATGTACGAGCATAAAATATGCTTTGAAACGCATATGATACTGCTTGAGGATTTAATATTTGCGTGGATACAGATGAACCCCTACGATGCTGGTACTAAGGCTTTTGTATGGTGATGTATTATTTTTATAGTTTTAAGACAAAATAATGGTTTTTAAAAGGGAAAATTGCATAAATGCCACTACAGAGTTGTGTATGAACGTAAATGCCACCACAAAGTCTCTTATGTCGTATACACCGTTATATAGTGTGAAATGTGCATAAATTCCATTACAGAGGACTTGGGGCATACAAAATCAAACTACAGTCTAATATATGGTCTGACTAGTGGGTCCCATCTATCATACTTACCTTCTTCCTCCCAACTAGACTAGACTTGATCAAACAATAGTCCGGGCTTGAAAAAGCCTAGTCCCGTGGGACCAAGCCCAAGCCTAGCTCGGCTAGGTGCGCAGGGCCCCAAATTCGGGTTCGAAACCCAGAAGCCCCGCCCGGTCACGACTTTTTGTGCATTTTTCTTAGGCTTGAGCCTGGCCTAGCCCAGCAACCGGGCTTCAAATCGAGGTCCAAGCCTGGCCCAGTGCACTGGTCGGGGCGGTTTTTTTTAGGCCGGGCTGCCCATAATTAATCCAGTCTACTCCCAACTATTGATGATGTCCCCTAAATCCATGAGCCTCTCCCTCTCTCTCTCTCTCTCTCTACGTTGGCCTCTCTCTCTCCGGCACCTCTCACTCTCTCTAGCCTCTCCCTCTCTCTCTAGCCCCTTTTCTGGTCGGACTCTGATTTGCACCGCTGCTCACCTCGTCCACCACTAACGCTCGCATGCCACTGCCTTGTGCCGCCTCAAATCGTGTCGTCGCGCTTGCCTTGGTGACCACCACCCCACGCCACCCCCCGCACGCCTTGCACCGCCTCTAATCGCATCGTTCCAACTGTCGTCGCAATACTCTCCTATCTTCGCGCCTTCACCCTACGCTATTGTCGCAATCCCTAGTGCCTCGCCGCCACCGCAATCTCCTCCATGCTCTCTGGCGGCTCCGCACCTCTACTTTGGCCATGGTTGGGGCATGCAACACAGAGGGAGACCAGAGAGAGGAGCCAGAATAGAGAAAGGGGCGGGAGAGAAGAGCCGGAGAGAGGAAGAAGCCGAAGGGTGATCCGAGAGTAGTTGGATGAAGAAGAAGAGTAGAGCATGGCGCAAGGGTCTCACTTGTCAGATCGTATATTGGATTATATTTTGAGCTCGTATATCCTCAAAATCCTCCATAATGGCATCTATGCAGGCATCTACACTTTAATAGCGTCTGTGACCTAAGTGACTTTGTGATGGCATTTACGTCCAAACTCCAGAGCGGCATATATGATTTTTACCCTTTCTAAAATCACAAGGTTTAAAAATTGTAAGGTTTTGGATAAAAATATTAGGCTTGATTTCATCGCTTTGATTTTAGGTGAAACAATATTTTTTTAAAAAAAAAGTTTTGCAACTCCACCCAACACCACAATTTTCTTAACTTTGACCGATGGCTAGCCAACGATTTCACTTCTCGTTTATGTTTGGCCAAAACTTTGCATCCACAAACCATGCAAATAAATATGTTATAGTTCCATGAATAAAAATTTTTACGATGGAGTTTTCTTAGAAGAATTAAGGATGGAAACTAATCAACCATATTTTTATACGCACACATTATCAAACTCTACATGTTTAGAAACAAAATTTTCTCTAAGATTTGTTGCCCAGCAGACCTTATCTACGGTGGAGTGCAATTTCACATTACAAACAGCATACAGTAGTACCCCTACGTGGTGGCTTTGTTCCCAAAGAGCCAATCTTTTTAATGGAGTGGATAAGGTCGGTTAATATTGTTTTGTCGTTGGAGGTTGAGTTAATTCGGCTGCTCAATGCCATGTTATTATTATAGTATAAAAAGGATGGCAAAAGGATCCTCACATGTCCTCCGTTTGACCATGGGGGCATAGCTTTTTTCATCTGTTATTTGAATATGATATATGCACTAATATATCTTTCTTGGCACTTTCATCTAGAAAGAAACTTTTCCTAATCTCCCAAACGCAATGGCAAAATGGAGTTGACAAAGAGCACGTGTGTGTGGGATTAGGGCTAAGACCATCTCTAAGGGAGTCCCTTCAGTGATCAAAATCCCTTCGCGAAGAAATTCTGATGCTCCAACAGAATCTCGTCGCGGTTCTCGTTAGAAATCTTTTTTTCCTGCATTCCCTTTAGCACAAGATTCTCTCTCTGTTTTCTATGTAAATTTCTTCGAAGGGATGCTGTTGGAGATGGTAGAAAGTGAAGGGAACAAATGTGGGGAAAAATAGGGAAGAGAATGAAATGAAGGGAATATGGTCGGAGACGGTCTAAGTAGTCAGTACTTGCATGGAAGCTGCAAGTGCATCTAGCTAAACCCCTTTCTTGGACCATTGTACCTTGGCCTCGTTGCCATTCAAATAGAGGGACCCCAGCCGTGATCCCTGGTCCATGATATGGAGGATCTTTTGACGTTCTGCGCCGTGGAAAACTGCCGCCATTTGAACGTACGTGCTAGCTAGAGTCACCCCCTCTTTTTGACGATTTTTACCGAGATGCTAATGGTACACCTCATTCACAGTGACACCCACCTTAATCTGTTGTGTCTTTTACTCTTTTTTTATTACTCGTTTCCCTCTTTACGCTACTGTATTTTACTGCTACTTAATTGATAAATGTTTTCCCTGTCCTACCCTGTTGTTGGGTGCGGTTTCGAGATTTCGCTTTTGACCGACGCACAATAAAAGAGAACAAAACAAAAAATATTTTAAGGTGAAAAAACCAAAAACCTGAAGCTAATTAAGGTGTCCAAAGGACCCAAAGTTAATCATCTGCATCCGTATCCGCATTTAAATATAATTATCCGAATCTAGGTTTGATACATATATTCAGTTATTTGTATCCAGATCTGTGACAATTATCCGACCTACAAATATAGTATGCGGTTTTGTCGTCTCAATTATTGTTTTATCCACACTATTCGTTAGAATATCTAAAATAATTGGATAAAGATTTATAATATAGTGTGCATTCATGTATCCATTGATGAAAACTATATTAGAATGATTTAATACATCATGCATGTGTAATATCCATATCTGAATCCAATAATATCGAAATCCAATCTTTATTTGAATCTACCTATATCCAAATCCAAACCGCTGGTTTGATCGCTATCTGATTCATATCCGATTCGTTAACAACCCTAACATTGGTCCGCCACTTTGGATGTCAATTTGGAAAGTGAACAAAAAATTTTGGTGGTTCATGGAAGTTTAACAGGTCGGTTAGTAAATTTCATCTAAGCCCAAAGACGAGACCCATGGTGCGTGTTATTACACATAAAACATAAATGATAAATCTCAAGATGTCACTTTGTCCTCCTCCTTGAATGAGCTCACCCTAAATCCACTGTCAACTTCCACTCATATCCTCCTTGGCTTCTAAATATTCATTGATCTCCACAGTGTAGTGGAAAAAGCAGGTTCTGTGCTACCTACAGGGTAAAAGTCATATTACTCCGTTCAAGGCCTTGTTTGTTTCAGACTATCGTAGCGTTGTGTTTTACTGTAGCAAATTTGTGATCCCCTCAAAATACGTCTTAACGAGTTCAAAAAATTATGAAATAAATATTTTACAAACTTTAAGAAGTACTATTTAAAACCCCATAAGAATGACTACAAAACATTACGTCATTTAGCTTATACAAAAATAAAAAAAAATAATTTAATTTAATTTAATCTGAAACAAACAAGGCCCAAGAGATACTATCAAACATTTTTAGCTATACGGCTGGTAAATACAAAAGAGGCGGAAGCGGAACTGGACTCATCTATCACGGATGGGCCGGCCCGTAAGACCGTCCGATGCTTTGGTTAGCCAGCCCATTGACACAACAAAACCAGCAGAGCCGGAGCCGGAGTGCATGCATAATCGAAACCGAAGGTTGCGTCATGCATGTGTTGGTAACCGAAATCTTACTCTCATCGAAAAGAGGATGACACTAGGAGTTGAGACAATTTTCTGGGTTATTTCTCACACAATGCCATACCAACCTGAGGGGTTGGGCTTACATACTTATAGCTGGCCAAGGCAGCCAAGCATATACCGAGATGCTTATCTAAGATGCTAATCTAAGATGCTGGTCTAAGATGCTAGTCTAAGATGCTGGTCTAAGATGCTGTCCTTAGATGCTAGTCTAAGATGCTAGTCTAAGATGCTGGTCTAAAGGCCACAAAGACCACAAGGACCAATAGTACAGAGACTTATTCCATCATTCTCCCCCTAAGTCTTGTGCGTTGTCTTGTGGGAAGATTGGACCATCCCGGTCCTGGAACAAAGCTCAAGAAACTTGATCCTCCCAAGAGGCTTGGTGAGCAGGTCCGCAAGCTGGTCCTTGGTGTTGATGTAGTGCGCCTTGATGCTTCCTTCGTCCAAGCAATCTCGGATGAAATGGTACTTTACCCGGATGTGCTTGCTCCGTTCATGGAAAACGGGGTTCTTTGCCAGGGCCAGAGCGGACTTGCTGTCCACCCTGAGTTCCACCGCTTCAGTATCTCTGCCCAAGAGATCACCAAGCAGTCGAGCAAGCCAAAGTGCCTGAGTCGAAGCGGCGGAGGCCGCTATGTACTCGGCCTCGCAGCTGGACAGAGCCACCACTGGCTGCTTGACTGACTGCCAGCTAACGAGGCACTTGCCGAGGAAGAGGAGAATCCCGCTCGTGCTCTTGCTGGTGTCGATGTCGCCGCCGTGGTCGCTGTCGCTGTAGCTGACGAGGTGCGCCTCTCCAGGACACCTCGGGTAGTAGAGGCCGTGGTCGAGAGTCCCCGCAACATAGCGGATGATCCTCTTCACAGCCTGCTGGTGCTCCGTCGTCGGTCGCTGCATGAACCGACTCACGTAGCCGACGGAGAACGCCAAGTCCGGCCGTGTGTGGGCGAGGTAACGAAGGCTCCCCACAAGACGCCGGTATTGTGTAGCATCCACCTCCTCCGTCGTGCTGTCGCGGCTCAGCTTCAGTCTCTCCTCCATCGGGGTGGAGGCTGGGTTGCAGTCGGTGAGACCAGCTAGCTCAACGACGCGCTTGGCGTAGGCGGTCTGTCGGAGCATGATCCCGGAGTCGTCTTGGTGTACCTCGATCGTAATAACTTCGTATAGCATACATTATACGAAGTTATACGAGTTGTGGGGATGGCCCGGGCTCTCCTCAAGCAGAGGGGAATGCCGGCTGTCTTCTGGGGAGAGGCGGTGGTGACGGCCGTCTACATCCTCAACCGCTCGCCCACCAAGGCCCTCAACGGCAGGACGCCGTACGAGGCTTGGCATGGGCGCAAGCCGGCGGTTTCTCACCTACGGATCTTCGGCTGCCTCGCGTTTGTCAAGGAGCTTAGCCACGTCGGCAAGCTCGACGACAGGAGCACTCCAGGGGTGTTCATCGGCTACGCGGAGGGCTCGAAGGCCTACCGCATTCTTGACCCAGGGACACAGCGTGTGCGTACGACGCGCGACGTAGTGTTCGACGAAGGGCGAGGATGGGCATGGGACAAGGCGGTGGACGACGGCTCGACTCCGACGTACGACGACTTCACTGTCGAGTACGTTCACTTTACGGGAGCTGGGGGAGTAGGCAGCTCCTCTTCACCGAGCATGCCTATCCCAGTCCCCGAGTTTCCACCATCTCCGGCGACTCCACGCACTCCAGCACCAACGGCCACTCCTCCGGGCACGTCCACTCCGACACCAGCCCGTGTCGACCACAGTCCGGTGGAGTTCGCCACTCCGCTCTCCCACGATGAAGAGCGCATCGACGCGTACCACGATGGCGAGCTGTTGCGGTATCGTACGATGGAGAACCTTCTCGGCGACCAGCCAGTGCCGGGACCGGTGCCTCACGACCTGGAGGCGCAGTTGCACCTTACGTGTGACGACGGCGAGCCCCGGTCTTTCGCGGAGGCCGAGAGACACGCGGCATGGCGTGCCGCGATGCAGTCAGAGATGGACGCGGTTGAGAAAAACCGCACCTGGGAGCTCACTGATCTTCCTCGTGGTCACCGTGCGATCACTCTTAAGTGGGTGTTCAAGCTGAAGAGGGATGAAGCCGGCGCCATCGTCAAGCACAAGGCTCGATTGGTGGCACGCGGTTTCGTGCAGCAGGAGGGGATCGACTTCGACGATGCCTTCGCTCCCGTGGCACGGATGGAATCCGTGCGACTCCTCCTTGCGCTGGCTGCCCAGGAAGGTTGGCATGTTCATCACATGGACGTCAAATCGGCGTTTCTTAACGGCGACTTGAAGGAGGAGGTCTACGTGCACCAGCCGCCGGGATTTGAGATCCCCGGCACGGAGAGCAAGGTGCTGCGCCTGCGCAAGGCTCTCTATGGCTTGCGGCAGGCACCGAGGGCATGGAATGCCAAGTTGGATTCCACGCTCAAAGGGATGGGATTCGAGCAAAGCCCGCACGAGGCGGCCGTCTATCGGCGGGGCAATGGTGAAAATGCCCTGCTGGTGGGTGTCTACGTTGACGACTTGGTGATCACCGGCACCAAGGATGTGGAGGTGGCGGCTTTCAAGGAAGAGATGAAGGCCATCTTTCAGATGAGTGACCTGGGGCCTCTCTCCTTCTACCTGGGAATCGAGGTACACCAAGACGACTCCGGGATCATGCTCCGACAGACCGCCTACGCCAAGCGCGTCGTTGAGCTAGCTGGTCTCACCGACTGCAACCCAGCCTCCACCCCGATGGAGGAGAGACTGAAGCTGAGCCGCGACAGCACAACGGAGGAGGTGGATGCTACACAATACCGGCGTCTTGTGGGGAGCCTTCGTTACCTCGCCCACACACGGCCGGACTTGGCGTTCTCCGTCGGCTACGTGAGTCGGTTCATGCAGCGACCGACGACGGAGCACCAGCAGGCTGTGAAGAGGATCATCCGCTATGTTGCGGGGACTCTCGACCACGGCCTCTACTACCCAAGGTGTCCTGGAGAGGCACACCTCGTCAGCTACAGCGACAGCGACCACGGCGGCGACATCGACACCAGCAAGAGCACGAGCGGGATTCTCCTCTTCCTCGGCAAGTGCCTCGTTAGCTGGCAGTCAGTCAAGCAGCCAGTGGTGGCTCTGTCCAGCTGCGAGGCCGAGTACATAGCGACCTCCGCCGCTTCGACTCAGGCACTTTGGCTTGCTCGACTGCTTGGTGATCTCTTGGGCAGAGATACTGAAGCGGTGGAACTCAGGGTGGACAGCAAGTCCGCTCTGGCCCTGGCAAAGAACCCCGTTTTCCATGAACGGAGCAAGCACATCCGGGTAAAGTACCATTTCATCCGAGATTGCTTGGACGAAGGAAGCATCAAGGCGCACTACATCAACACCAAGGACCAGCTTGCGGACCTGCTCACCAAGCCCCTTGGGAGGATCAAGTTTCTTGAGCTTTGTTCCAGGACCGGGATGGTCCAATCTTCCCACAAGACGACGCACAAGACTTAGGAGGAGAATGATGGAATAAGTTTTTGTACTATTGGTCTTTGTGGCCTTTAGAACAGCATCTTAGACTAGCATCTTAGACTAGCATCTAAGGACAGCATCTTAGACTAGAGCATCTAAGGACAGCATCTTAGACTAGAGCATCTAAGGACAGCATCTTAGACTAGAGCATCTAAGGACAGCATCTTAGACTAGAGCATCTAAGGACAGCATCTTAGACTAGAGCATCTAAGGACAGCATCTTAGACTAGAGCATCTAAGGACAGCATCTTAGACTAGAGCATCTAAGGACAGCATCTTAGACTAGAGCATCTAAGGACAGCATCTTAGACTAGAGCATCTAAGGACAGCATCTTAGACTAGAGCATCTAAGGACAGCATCTTAGACTAGAGCATCTAAGGACAGCATCTTAGACTAGAGCATCTAAGGACAGCATCTTAGACTAGAGCATCTAAGGACAGCATCTTAGACTAGAGCATCTAAGGACAGCATCTTAGACTAGAGCATCTAAGGACAGCATCTTAGACTAGAGCATCTAAGGACAGCATCTTAGACTAGAGCATCTAAGGACAGCATCTTAGACTAGAGCATCTAAGGACAGCATCTTAGACTAGAGCATCTAAGGACAGCATCTTAGACTAGAGCATCTAAGGACAGCATCTTAGACTAGAGCATCTAAGGACAGCATCTTAGACTAGAGCATCTAAGGACAGCATCTTAGACTAGAGCATCTAAGGACAGCATCTTAGACTAGAGCATCTAAGGACAGCATCTTAGACTAGAGCATCTAAGGACAGCATCTTAGACTAGAGCATCTAAGGACAGCATCTTAGACTAGAGCATCTAAGGACAGCATCTTAGACTAGAGCATCTAAGGACAGCATCTTAGACTAGAGCATCTAAGGACAGCATCTTAGACTAGAGCATCTAAGGACAGCATCTTAGACTAGAGCATCTAAGGACAGCATCTTAGACTAGAGCATCTAAGGACAGCATCTTAGACTAGAGCATCTAAGGACAGCATCTTAGACTAGAGCATCTAAGGACAGCATC
This sequence comes from Raddia distichophylla, assembly GCA_005191435.1. Lineage (NCBI taxonomy): Eukaryota > Viridiplantae > Streptophyta > Magnoliopsida > Poales > Poaceae > Raddia > Raddia distichophylla. Next base: position 210,497 of record SPJY01020215.1, on the reverse strand, counting down.
TTAGACTAGAGCATCTAAGGACAGCATCTTAGACTAGAGCATCTAAGGACAGCATCTTAGACTAGAGCATCTAAGGACAGCATCTTAGACTAGAGCATCTAAGGACAGCATCTTAGACTAGAGCATCTAAGGACAGCATCTTAGACTAGAGCATCTAAGGACAGCATCTTAGACTAGAGCATCTAAGGACAGCATCTTAGACTAGAGCATCTAAGGACAGCATCTTAGACTAGAGCATCTAAGGACAGCATCTTAGACTAGAGCATCTAAGGACAGCATCTTAGACTAGAGCATCTAAGGACAGCATCTTAGACTAGAGCATCTAAGGACAGCATCTTAGACTAGAGCATCTAAGGACAGCATCTTAGACTTGCCCCCTTTTTGTGGTTGCAATTATACATGTTACATAGAAACGTGCGTTGCACGTGCCATCTTACTAGGCAACAAATGCAATATGCTTATCTGTCTAGCCATATCATAATTCATAAGTTGAGCACTCATGACAGTGCACTTTTGCATGCTAATAGAACTTGACAAGCTCAAGAGCTTGTGTGGTTGGTTTGGTTTTTCATACAAGCATGTACATATTGCTTGATGATTAGTAACTATCCTAGATAAGTGCTTATAAAAAAATAATTAGCTTGTCATGAATTAGGCCAATGCATTCACGGTGGCCTTCGGCGCTTCGGCCTGCGAGTCTTAGGCCGGACGGCGATAGTGGCGGCTGTGGGGGATGGCAATCCTAGCCATTGCAATATTTGAAATTGTCTAAATTTGAGTAGAAAGGTCCTTGAAGTTGTGGAGTACTGTTTTATGTGCAACGAAATGTGCTCTTTACTTGATTTGCTTCTTGGATTTGGAATTTTTCTATGATCACCCATAGTACATGCTTATATTAGGATCCTTGTGTTTATGTCTTTGTGGGTTTTGATGACATCTTGACATGCAACGGGACCGATTATAAGGGCAATTGATATATTCACTAGAAGAACGAAAAAATATTAAGTAAACCAAGCTAGATAATTGGTTCTATTGTACTATCTACTCTATTCTATTATAGAAGTAATGAGCCACAGCTGTGGAAACCCTATATTCTCTATCCTATCAGCTGCTCTGAAGACCTCTCACATCTATGCTATTCTTATTGTGGAACATCGCCAGCCCGCTCCCTACCGCCGCAGCGGTCTCCAGTGTCGTGGGCCTCGAGAGAACTGCTTATGTGGGTTCAATATGGGACTCAGAAGCACCGCTTATTCATTTAAGCATATGTGGATGAACCAGTATGAAGAAAGCTTATTTATATGTAAAGATGACAGATTTTGGATCATGTTTCATTTTGAAGCATAACTAACCGTTGATGCCTATTAGTAAAGCACTTTATTTGTTGGTTCACAATTCATATATTTACGATTTAAATGGACATGTTTAATTAGACCTTAATTTTGTATTTGTGATTGATATTCACAGCCACATGCTTCAATTTAGTGACTATCATGTCATAATGCTTAGGTGATTTAGTATTTTTATTTTTCAGATGGTTTCTAAATTTGGTCATAGTGTTAGGTGATTTAGTATTTTTATTTTTTTTGTTGGTTCCTAAATTTGGTTACTGTGGTGGTTGGTGACCAAAAATATTTATGTCAAATAATGTTTCAATTTATATATGTTTTTGTTTGAAAGGGGATCCTAAAGCCTAGAGGGGGTGGTGAATAGGCAATTTTACAACTTTTTCATTATTCTTGATTTAAGCATCAAATTAAAAGTGACCCAATCCTAGTTTCAATTATCTAGCAAGCGGAAGCGATAAACAAGTGAATGAAAACTAAGACATGGCATCACAATTCATTTCAAACAATGCGAGGGAATTAAGTGCGGAAAGTAAACGAGAGAGCGACACGGTATTTGTTTCACCGAAGTTCGGAGCCGCAACTCCTACTCTCCGTTGAGGCTACCCCTTGCGCACAAGGACCGGCTCGCTCTCGAGCCTAACGCCTCACTTACTCCCCGGTAGTCGTTCCGCCACTCTGGCGAGGTGAACTCCGTCACCCGTACACCGACTCGAGAGTAGCCACACGCCAAGGCCTACTCCCAAGTCCACGCTTCCACAAAGGATGCCGTCTTCAAAAGTAACAAGCCCGAAACACCCCGATCATGCCGGATCGAAGGACTTCAATGAAGCTCGGTGTTGGGGATTAATGATTTGTGGCTTCGGATGATTTGTGGGTGGAGGAATGGCTCTAGCACACCTAATTGATGAGCTATGAATGTGATAGGTGAAGTGGAGTAGCAAACCTCAAAGTAGCCAGCCACTAGATAGGTATTTATAGCCCCTAGAGCAAAACTAGCCGTTGACCCCCGAAAGGGGACAAAAAGACTAGCCGTTAGCCTTTACCGGACGCCGTCCGACAGGCACCGGACGCCGTCCGACAGTGGCTACTGCTCACAAAAATAAGCTAATCGGACGCCGTCCGACAGTGAGATGTGCACTAGAGTATTGGCTAACCGGACACTCGTCGGCTGCGCCCAGACGCCGTCCAGTAAGAAAAGACTTCGTTTTTTAACCTTATCGGACGCCGTCCGACAGTGTGCACTGTGCACGAGTTTTGCTGGTCGGACGCTGTCCGGCTGCGCCCAGACGCCGTCCGACAGAGAGGTTTTCGTGCTAGAAATTGTGGGAGAGTTGAGGTGGGTTACTTTTCACTCTAGAAATCTCACAAGGATATTTTTAGGTATTTTTAGACGAGGTGGACTACGGAAACCGAGTTTTCGAAAAGTCGCAATGATCCGGTAAGATTCGAGATATTCAAACCCCTTTTGAAATCCGACAAAAAACAGAAAATAAAATCTAACTACTCCTAAACTATACGTGACCTCATCTCTCGTCCGGTCACGCACTTAGAACCTTGGAGCAGCTCACAAATTTGTCGACGCTTCAAATTAGGGTTTTACGAGGAGCCGAGTCTTCGCTAGGGTTTCGAGAAGTCCAAAAACCCCCTAGCACTAAATATGAAATATATTTGACATCAATGCCACTAATAAAAATTAGGGCTCAACGATGCTCACATTGTTTATCATTCATGTATTCTTCCCTTTCGTTTAAATGTCAAGGTCCAAGCTACATCACGTAATGTGCTATACTCTCGATCTGAAATGATCTCACACATATGTCTTGCCTGCAAATCACACTTCATGTTTATATATTTTTCTACGAATTATGTTTTTCTTTCATCCCTTTATAGTCCGTGGCAGAGCACGGGCAAAGTACTAGTACATATATAATCGGCTTTTACCTTGGACTCATGTATACGTGTATAAGCCGATTATCTCATATTTTGCATAGCTTTTAATCCAATCGACTAATAAACATATGATCAGCTCCAATATGTGCTAGATGTTCATCTCTTCAAACATGATCGGCTATTAGCCCTTTCCCGTATATATATGCCTGATCAGCTTTCTAATATTTGTCACACCATTAATGCATAAGCCGATCCGCTAACCAGTTCATCATTTCTTTTGATCGGCTATCTAATCCTTCTAAGTATATATGCATGCATAAAAGCCGATCATGATCTCATCTGAATATTAGCTAATCAACCAATAATGACACCTAAAAATATGCTGATTTAGCTCCTTTTTAGCCGATAATGCCTTTTTTCACCCTCTTTTGGCCACTAAAATAACCCTATTTTTGTGCCAAATTTGGGTGCCAACAGAGGGATAATCTTTTTTATGACACGATTATCAAGAAAACATCTTTCGAAGGTTTTTGGCAGTCGCAGAGAAATAATCGATTCACGTCGGAGTGATCATGTCCGTTAAATTTCACCTAGACGTTCGAGTGAGAAATGTACTAATCACAAGTACGTAGTCCACGACTACTATAAAATTCAACTCCGAGCATTATTACGTTGAGACATACCTCTCTAAGGCCAATGTCGACATGTTTAACAATTTTCCATATTATATTTTTCCCATGTTTTTCATATCTAAAAATACAATCTCTCGACGTCTTTCTTTGCTTGCTTTTACTATATAGTGCCGTTACAAACCCCTAAAACAGCCCAGCCCCCTTTATCAAGAAAGGTAACACAACTCATAAAAAAAAAAAGTTAAATACATATCATGAAATAAATTATCCCTAAGTATTTTACCAAATTCATTATATTTATTGATTTGTTACACTTTTTTTAAATAACTACATATTTTTTAATCAAAACCATAATTTGAATGACAGTGTGTTTTTTAACCATGCAACATGCATGGTACCCTGATATAGTAATTTACAGAGTCGACACAGATTTGGCACTTGACGGTCCAGGAGAGACCGTCATGAGAATCAAGAGGGATAATCTTTTGTATGACACGATTGTCGAGAAAACATCTTTCGAAGGTTTTTGGTAGTCGCGGAGAAATAATTGATTTACGTCGGAGTATCATGTCTATTAAATTTCACCTAGACGTTCTATCGAGAGATGTACTGATCACAAGTAGTCTACGACTACAAAACTCAACTCTGGAGCATAAAAAAGTTGAGATATACCTTTCCATGCTAATGTCGACATGTTTAATAATTTTCCATGTTATATATTTTTCATGTTTTTTAGTATTTAAAAATACAATCTCTCAACCACGATACAACTCATAAAAATAAAAAAGTTAAATACATATCATATCATGAAATGAAATATGCCTAAGTACTTTACCAAATTCATTATATGTATTAATTTGTTACGTTTTTTTAAAATAACTACATATTTCTTGAAATTTGTTTAGAAAAAACTTAGAAAATTTGTGTGTTAAAAAATGGTGTAAATCACCCTCTATCTTTCTTGAGGCTAGCCCATTTAAGCGACCGGTGCGCGTGGGTGAACCTCTCTTGGCGTCCTCTCGAAAGGCCATCGAGTGAGGTGCTCGAGGCCCACTTGGACGCACGCGGTTCGGAACCTCTCTCAACAGCTATTCCGTTGAGAGAGCTGACATCGTCCACGTGACGTCCACATCTAGGGTGGCGACGACATCTCTTTCGATGGCTGTTCTGTTGACCGTCGAGAGAGATATGTTCGTTTTTAGCTGTTGAGAGAGCCTCTGTACTCTTGGCAGTCATTTTGTGTCCGTCGATAGAAGTCCTTGCCGTTGAGAAATCAATTGTTTCCTGGAGTGCGATAACTTTTGTTTTGTCGGTGATAATGTTGGTCGATAGTTTTTCGTAGTTCTTCAAATAAATAAATTTAGAATTTCATCACTGATACTAGCTCGTAAAATGATTGAAATACATCCGCAGATTTTTTTTTAAAGAATAGTGTGGATGAATTTTGAACACAATTCATTTACATTAGTAATTCTGGATTTCTGCTGGCCGTTAAAGAATGTGTTAGGATTTAGAGCCCGCTGCAAACGGTCCACGTATGGGCTAAAACGCAGAGAAAGGGCTGCCCAGGTCTTAATGGACCTAAAGGCCCAACTGGAGCAACGACTAAAGCCATGGGCCCACTCAACCCAAAAGACTAGCCTGTTAGGTGAGGGACGGCTCCACCTTTTAAGTCGTGCTCCCCCATCATCGATTACCGATGTGGGACTAAACCCAACAGAATGTTCATTCCCACGGTCTATATACCTCCCGGCCTGACGCGTGTTCTTCAAAACTTGACTTCACTCATTTCTCTTTACATCACGGTTTATTTCTTATTTCTTTTTTTTTTCTCTCTCCGTGCGTTTCTTTTTATCCTTATCACAATCTGGCCTGTCAGCGAGTCAGCGACCTTTGCTTGAACCACACGCCGGGCCGGTCAAGTCGGTCAGCATGTGATGTCAGCGTCAAGCCCATGTCAAGATGATCACATGATTCACACATGTATATAGTAGGCAGGGTGGTGGTTACTATAACACGGACCATCATCCATTGGTTAGTTATTCTGCTCGATCGAGAAAAGGAGATCGAGAGGGAGAAGTATAACCCCTCTCTTTTTAAAAAATAAAAGTATCTTTACAAAAGAGCGTGTGCCATCCACCAAGAGTAATTGAATCGAGCATAAATTTTGGAGTATACCAAATGACGATGAACATATACAAAGAACCACTGCACACGTGAGAAATCTATATCATGTAGACAATCGAGGGGGAAAAAACATAGCAGAAAACCACATATATAGCTCAAAAAAAGTCATACATACATGCATACGTACAGAACCAGACACAACCAGTTAATGGAAACACGTACTATATGCGCGCGCGGCTGCATGCAGCATGCGCGCATGCATGCACCGCGCGGCAATTCGACGATCACGCGCGCGGCGCCGCGTCTAGCCGCGGCAGTGGTCGACGCCTTCGTTGCAGCCGCGCGTCCAGTCGTTGGCCTGCTGCGGCGGGCCGTCGGCGCCGGGCTTCTCGCAGTTGCCGAGGACGGCGCAGCTGATCACATTCTTGGGCTCCGCCACCGCCGCCGCCGCCGCCGCAGCCAGCGGTGGCGCCTGGCCGGCCTCCTGCCCCGCCGCCGCCAGCGCGAGCCCCGCGAGCACCATCGCCACCAGGCACAGGCTGCGCAGCCGCATGGTCGCCATCGATCGATCTCCGCGCAGGACACACTGACACGGGAAGTGATCGTATGGAGAGCTAAAGCTGCTTTTATTGGCCGCTTGAGCAAAAATTGTTCGTCCAAAGTATAGGTGGATGAGAGGGGATCTAGGAGCTAATGTGTGGTTTGGAGCTTGCCTTTTGTTGTGGGGTGTTAATTCATGGCTACTATTTGGCCGTAACGGCTTCGTATATACAATGGGGTTTTGTTTCATTTATTAGTGGTGATTTCTGTCTTGTGATTATCAAACGCGCGTCTGAGCCGCTGGAGAATAACCGTATAAGAGAATATATGCCAAGAAGGAAAATTAGCAACTAAGAAAATCCAATAAATAGATGATATACAATGCTTAAAAAATTGATACACAGCCCAGTTACAACCAAAACACACATTTGATTTATTGCTTGACCTCTATATGTTTTGGACAGAAACTTTCTAACACTGTTTTTTTTTTTTTTGAAAGAGGGGCAGGAGCACTGCCAACCTATTTCATTGATATAGCAGGAGAAAAAAAGGAAAAACCCATAAGCACGGAGTACAACCGCAGCACACCCGCTGCAACCCTGGCCAGAGCCAGGACACCACCGGCCACTGCCGGAGAGAACGCACTCGAAGCGACGCACACCTGAGAGAGGAAAAGGAGAGAAAGAAAACACCGGCCACCGCCGGCCACCCAACCTACAAACCCACAGCGACGAGTGACACTTGGAGTAGCAGACCCAACGGACACCCACAAAGCTCCACCAAAACCCTAGCCGCCGCGCCCCTCCCGCTCCTGAGGAAACCCTAGCCGCGCGACGTGGTGCTAGCACACCGGCGCGCGACGTTCCACCCCTGGACGTGTGGATACCTTAGAGGCACTGCCGCTTTCGCGGACGTGCTTGCTGATCGGCGACCTCTCCACAAGCTCGGGCGACCTCTCCCCGAGCACGGGCGACCTCTCCCCGTCACGGGCGACCACTCGGCGAGTACCGGCGACCCCTCGGCGAGCACGGGCGACCCCTCGGCGAGCCGGGCGACCTCACCCCAAGCACCGGCGACCCCTCAGCGAGCAGTCGGCGTGCTGACAGGGGCGTGTTCGACTACTTCCTCTACGTGCGCGAGTCTTCTTCCGCTGCATCCACGCGTCGAGGGTAACGATCCATGGTCCCCTACTTACATGTTGATCCTGGGTGTGCGCGAAAATTTTGATTTTCGGCTAGCGTAGCCTGAGCGTTCCCCAACAGCTAGGTGGCCCGTGCACGGGAAGCGCAATCGACCAAACACCGCACCACCCTGACGGCGCCAGCCGAACCCCACCACTAACTCAGAAAACGCCAACCTACGTCACCAAGCACCTCGCAGGGAGGGGAGGTCAAGGAGGCGAGGATGTGACCAAGCTAGAAGCGGGGGTTAAAGCGTCGCAGAGGGACGGACGACGGCCCATCACGCCACCACGGGAGGAGCAGAGAAGCCGCCAACACCACCCAAGGAGCCCACCGCTCACTAGAAGAAAAGTGATTATCGGTGACGAAAACGCCGTGACGTTTCCAATTTCCGTCGTGGAACACTGTTTTTTTGTGACGCTTTGTGTCTGTTCGTCACAGATTGCAGCCAGGATCGCTTGGGCAGGTTTTGTAGTGACCTATTGGAACTTTTAGCGCTTGCACGAAATTGCAAATTTTAGGCGCCTGCAAAATAGCAATAGCGTTTTTTCATTGAGCTAGCTTTTTGGGAGGGGATGACCCGATATGTCTTGGGCGACTGTTCTGGTTGGGCCTACGATTGTGTTGCAGCCCAACTATTTGGAGTCCGGGCATGCTTAACCTAACAGCCAAGCTGACATTCTTGTGATCCGATCTTGTGGCACACTTGCATCCAACCAACGCAAATGTTAGGGCATGTCCAATGCAACACTTAAATTACCCTCATTGGTAGCCCAAGGCATTATAGTAGTAGGGTAGTGAATAAAATATAAGAGAGAAAAATATAAAGAGCGCTCCATCCGCTCTGACCAGGCATCGAAGCGAACCCCCCAAGCGGTCTCCAATGAGACGGGCTCAAGGGTTGGGGGAAGGAGAAGAAGCCAGTGCCGAGCTCTGCTGAGCTACGAGGCCACCGGACACACGACCCTGGAGCACACTGCTCCAACCGCTCAGGTTGACGACGCCAGAACCAGGCCTCCTGCCCGCGGATCCGACTACACAGAGCGGTCCCCCCAGGCGGTCTCCACCCAGACGGGCCTAGGGGAGGGGAAGAACGAAGAGACGCCGGCGCCGAGCTCCGCCGAGCTACGAGGCCACCGGACCCACGACCCTAGAGCACACTGCTCCGACCGCTCTGGCCGCCAGATTCGGGCCTCCTGCCCGCGGATCCGGCCTCACAAAGCGACCCCCTGGGCGGTCTCTACCTAGACGGGCCTAGGGGAGGGGATGAACGAAGGTGGAAGGGAAACAAACGGCGGCAAGCTCCACCACTGTGCACGAAGGCGGGAAGAAGAGGAAGGACGCCGCGCATCCTGCGAGGGACGACACGTGGCGGGGGCGAACAAGGCAAACACCGACGGAAGAAGGAAGCACCGGGGATGGGAGGAGCACTGGGAAGCCGCCGCCGGTGGAGACCCGGGCCAAGAGCCCCCGTCGCGAGCCCGCAGGGGAGCACTCGCCGGCGCCGGACCCGCATGCACCGCGGCACAACGCGGCCGGAAACCGCACACCGCCTCTGGATTGAAGGGAGGCAGAGGCGCTGCCAGCTGAGCACCAGCCGCCGCCGACCGCCCACCGTCGCCGTGCCACCAGCCGCTCCCAGATCTGGAAGCCGTTGGGAGAGCGCCGAAGTAGCCGGCCCAGGATGGCCGGAGCCACGCACCGAAGGACGAAGCCACCGCCCGCAGCCATCCGCTAAACCCCTGGGCCAAGGGCGCTGCAGCCTGCAGGAGTAGGCCGTCCACGGCGGCGCCCACGACGAGCCTGAAGGCGCGGCCGACGGCGCTTTCTAACACTGTTAACATACACTGTTAACACATATGTTAATGCTGAAGGGGCAAATTCTAAATTATTTCTTAATTAAGTATTGTGGATCGTAAGCTTTGTCTTAAAATTCTTAACTATATATTATTGAAATGATTAGCCTAACTAATTTTTATTGCATTATTCCTTGGTTTAGGGACAAGTTGGCCCTTTTTGGCTTCTTGTACGAGAGGTAGCTTCCATAGATGCATGATATATCTTACAAAAATGGGCACATTATAATAGTCCTTTGGGTCTACTCTGGTGTGTTTTCATGCATGCAAGTGTACGTAAAGGGCGTTATAAAGCATATGGGATATATATCTAGCCAGGTGGTATACACCCTTCTCCAACTCTCTTTTTCTCCTTGCATCTTTCGGGCCTCGTGCGAGACGCACGCAGGAAGAGGAGAAGAGCCAGGATAGGGGTAAAATAGGCAAACCACTTGATAAAAACAGGAAAAAGCAATATTAAACTTAGAAAAAAATAGGAGGAATGTCACTGATATCACAAATTCGTGTGCCCCGTGTCATACACGTCAAGACGATAGAACTTAATTCCATTTGAAACGAGACTGTCAAATTGAGTGTCAGAGAGATCAATCCCCCCTCTTAGGGGTTATATAGTCTGTGGTTTAAATTAATGGATTGCCAATTAATTGAAACCAATATCTTATCATTAATTGTCTATGGTTGGAATGGACTATTCATTAATTGGAACCAATAGGAAATACTGTCGGTTATATATTATATATATGGCATTGTAAATAAAAAATGGTCAAATTGTCCCTCCCTTCCTCTTCAACCTCCAGCTCATCCACTTCTCCTTCTTTCTCTCTCCCGGCCAACTCTATATGGACGTTGCTCCCTCCCCCCGCCTAACCTTTGTCCACCCCAGCCCGCCACGCCCCGGAGCACCGCAACATTGTCGATGAGCAGCCGCACCCTGAAGGACCATTGCCATCATGGAGCAACCGCGCACTGTCGCAATAGATGAGCTCCGATCGGCTCTCCCCACTCCGGCACCACTGTCAAGTGCTTTGGAGCACCATCATTAGAATTTTTTTATAATTTTTTTTATGGACCGACAGGACTGTAATGTACTCCTTCCGTTTTTTTTTTGTTTGACGTCTTTAACTTTTCGACACGTCTTTGACCATTCGTCTTATTTAAATTATTTTTTAAAATATTATTTATTTTGTTGTGATTTGTTTTATCAATAGAGCTACTTTAAATATGTCTTATTTTTTTACATCTTTGCACTAAATTTTTGAATAAGACGAATGGTCAAAGACATGCCAAAAAGTCAAAGGCGTCAAACAAAAAAAAACGGAGGGAGTATTTGATAATGCAATTTCAGCTGATAGGACACTGATATATAGGACCGGTAATTGCATTTGATTTCTAGGTGATAATCGGTTGATATTGTTTCAACACAATAAATTTAAAAATTTATCAGCGATAATAGTTGTAAAATATTGGAATTCATCTAGATTTCTTTTTTACAAAAAATTGGCTTGAGTTTTGAACACAATTCAATTAAAAAAAAGATAATTTTTGGATAAAGGAAATGTTCACTTATACATGCCGCTCCATATATGTCCAATGCCAGTATTTATTCCCATATATATACGCAACTTCATATTCATCCGCAACCATCGGATGCACTTCAAAATTCGTGCATAGACTCTCCTTTTGTTGCATATATACCGACTAGAACGCAGGCGCCTGCGTTTTGCGTTTCGTGCAGACGATTCTTTTTTCAGTACGATTGTATAGAAATCTCACCGTACAGAAGTACTAAAAAACAGTATAAAAAAAGTGAAAAAACTCTAGAACGGCGGCCGGCGGCGGTGGCGGGCAACAGGTCAGCACGTTGGCGGACGGCGGGAGGTCGGGCCGGCCGCAGGAGGAGATGTCCGAGGGTGGCGACGAGGTCGGCGCCGATGAGACGCCGGGAGAAGAGGCCTGCCGTGGTGGTGCGAGCAGTTTCCTCGGCGGGCGGCGGCGGCGCAGCAGCGGCGTCGGCGGCGAGCGCGCGGCGGCGCGCGGCCACGCCTGCACGAGCCCACGAATGCAGGCGCCCGCACGGGAGCAAAACTGATACTCTTTTGTGCAATCATCCTCGCATTTTAGATTTCTAAGAAATAAAGTTCTTCATCTCCTCTTTTCTTCTATCGTCTCCGCCGAGTCAATCGCCGCCACCCGCAGCAACCCCCTCAACACGGGCTTAATCAGTTGCACCGGTCGCCGCGTCAAGCTGAGACGACTGGTACGCCATGCGCCCATGCCCATGCCGACGTGGTCATGCATGGCCATGATTTGGTGATCGTTTATGGTGGTGTCGATGGGTGAAGGCCAGCTCAACCTGGATGAACGAGAGAGAAAGAGAGGTGATCGTTTATGGCGGTGTCGATGGGTAAGGACCGAGCCTAGCTCGGTTGGCAAGCGTCCCGGTTGTGGGAGCTGCCGGTCACGAGTTCGATTCTCAAATCGATACTCGTGAGCCTCACCGGGACCGAGCGTGTGTGTGAGTGTGTGTTGCTCGGTAGACGCGTTCCGAGATTGCTCGGGCAGCCTCAGCTGCGTCTGAGCGCGCGGTCAGCATGGGTGCCCACACGAGTTCTTACATGACAGATGAAGCAGGGAGTTGCGGGATAGAGTAAAAAGGGGAAGAACAACGAGATCACGCTGGTGAAGAAAGAGCCAAAGCGGAACCAAGCGGTGCAGGAGGCAAGAAAAAGAAGGAGAAGCAGGGGCAGGGAGCTTCAAGAAAAGGAAGCTGAAGAACGGTGCAGGAGGCACGAGGAGAATCAGGGGCAGGGAGCTGCAAGAAAAGGGAGCCGAAGAACGGTGCAAGGGGGCTCGAGGAGAAGTAAGGGCAGGGAGCTTGTCACTAAGAGAAGGACATATGTTCAGCCCCATAGTAGAGAGTAGGAAAGTTGTAACATGAAAAAATCTTGTAATATGTTTTCGTTTCAATGAAATGGAAATCGGGGATGTTTCCCCTTTTTTAAAAAATAATTCATTGTTTTTTGTAAGAAGAGCATGCACGTGCATGGGGGCTATATAGTGATGAGCATATACGGAGCCACATCAGTAAAAAGTCTTCTTCTTGGAGGAACACCACACAATGTAACGAACAAGCGATATTTCGATTTACGAAGTAATATGTTCACACATACATACACATGTGTGCATGCATGCATGCGTGCGTGTACGGAGAGCCAGGCATAATCAGTCAGTGGGAAATGGAAATTAAATTATATACTGCGAGTCTGCGCGGGTGCGCGCGCGACATGGTCACCGCGCGATCGAGAATCACATGCATGATGAGTGGACGCCGCCGCAGGCCATCGCCGACGGCGGCGGCGGCGCGCGCGCGCGTCAGTCGCGGCAGCGGTCGACGGCGGCGTTGCAGCCGCGCGTCCACTTGTTGGCCTGCTGCGGCGGGCGGTGGAGCTCGGGCTTCTTGCAGTTGCCGAGGACGGTGCAGCTGATCATATTCTTGGGGATGGGCATCGCCGGCGTCGAGGAGGGCCGCGCCGCGTGGGCCTCCTGCCCCGCCGCCAGCACGAGCACCGCGAGCACCACCGCCGCCACGCACAGCCGCATGCTCGCCATCGATCGATCTCCTCCTTAATTAATCTGTGCTCGATCGCGCGCAGGACGGGAGAGATGCCGTATATGCAGAGAGAGCAGCTTTTATTGGCTGCTTGAGCAAATGTTGTTCGTCCAAAATATTGGTGGATGAGAGGGGATCTAGGGGCTAATTGGATTGGTGCTTGCCTTCTTTTAGGGATCGTTCTTTTTTGGCGGTTAATTCGTAGCTATTTAGCTGTAACAATTTCATATATTGCGGTTTAATTTGTTTCATCAATCAATCAATTAATTCTTCTGCCAAAACGGCTCAGCCGCGTAAGAAAATATGTGTGCCAAGAAGTTTTGCATTTTGGCACAAGCAATAACCCCACGACATACTACTAAGAAAATGTATATTGACAATACATATCGCCTTACCCTAAGTCAGTGCTCTCAACGGTCCCCATCTACTCGCTCTCGGTGGCTATCGCCCCAAGTTCAAAGCTAAAGCAGATGGACCGAATTCATAGACCCCGGCTGTGGAAGGGTTGTTGCTTGGCCGGTGGTAATTAACTTCTCTTGAGCCAATTGGAAACTTGTTTGTTCACCCGTTAATCAAGGTGGCTTGGGGGTCCTGGACTTGGGAAAGTTCTCCCATGCTTGATCTTTGCGTCAGATGGCTTTGGTCTCAAAAAGCTTCCTCCTTCCAAGCCTTGGATCGGAACTAGCCCGCCGTAGCCCGTAGTCTGGTCCAGGGGACCTGGAGCTGTTTCAGCTCATGTCACGCATAGCTCTCAAGGACAAGTGCAACACCTCCTTCTAGATGGACAACCGGCTTGGTGGCCGCTCTCCCAAATTAAGGCATTGCTCCAAAGGAAGAATAGATCGGTCGTGAATGCTCTGTAGAACAATAACTGGATCCTCGACATTCACAGAGATTTTTCCATGGAGTTGTTACCTGAATTCATCTCTCTATGCGAACTTATTAGTCCTATGCTGATATCCTTGTGCACCTTAGATCAGATCCTCTGGCACTCCCAACGAGATCTTCTCGATCAAACCCGCTTATCACCTGCAGCTTGTCGGCAGAACTTCTTCCCCTATCAAAACCATCATTTGGAAACCTTGGATGTCTTCTAAATGCATATTCTTTGTTTGGCCCTTGTTTCATAACAAAGTGTTAACCACCGACGCCTTGCTTCGCCGCCAACTTCCAAACTATTTATTTCTACCCCCTTTGTCAGCGGAATTTGGAGGCCCCCTACCACTTGTTCTTGGGATATTGTAGTTTTAGTCGCTTTATTTGGTCCACGGTTGCAGAGCGGTTAAGCTCCCCAATTAAGCCCAGTCCCATGATTTGATGCCACTCTGGCAGCATTGATCAGTGGTGCATGGACGGCAACCTGTTTGCTTTAAGTCATGAGGGCTACTCTAGGGTGGGCCGATGATCCTTGGGATGAGCATTTGGTTATATATAGCGTGATACTAGAATCTTCCGCCAAACCGATCGCCCCTTCCCAGTTTTGATGCTTGCGGTGCTCGATGATTTCCGCTCCTAGGAGGCGGCTGATGCTCCCATTAGTTTGGTGTAAACAGTCCTATATTTTCTTTCGTTCTTTGGTGCCCCCGAACTCTGACTTTATAACTCTCCCACTTAATTTTTGAATAGATAAAAGTTCTTTTGTCCTTTGCTCAAAAAAAACTTACAACCAACATGTACTGCTGACTTGGTTGCTCTCAGCCCTAGCTATTCTAGACAGATGTTCTAGCACTGTTAATCCTGAATTGCCAATATCTGAAGCGGCAAATTTAAAATTATTATTTAATTAACTAGTGTGAAGCGTTAGCTTTTGTTTTAGAAAAAAGCGAACGCCAGCGTTCGGATGTCTGTTCGGACGCGCGCGCCCCGGACCAGTGGCGACCGTTTGATTAGCCATCCGCTCGCGCCTGGACGTTAGCTAAATGTGCTAGATGTGCTGTTGGTCATTTTTCAATTAAAACTTCTGATTTTTGTATAAAATTCAAACGGTGTTCAAAATGCATGGAATAAAATTCATAATTCTTCTAAAATCGAGAGCAACCCATTTTAAATACATTTAATTTTTTTCACTTTTTAATTTTTTGATGTGAACCTAGAAGAACCCACTTATGAAACTTGACACGTATACTAGTGAAACTTAGCCGTGTGCTGATGAACCTTGGCCCATGTATTGATGAAGGCGGGCGCTAGATGAAACCTGATGAAACTTGGATGTAACTTGATGAAACTTGGATTAATCTGACAGTTTGGCAAGTTTAATGAGTATGAAATCTAAGTTTCACTAGGCGAAACCCAAGTTTTGCCAGGTAAGACTGAAGTTTATATGGCAACATACGTCTTGTTTTGTTCGTAAAAATACGAGGAACACGTTGGTGCAAACGGTTGATAGATTAGAGCACCCAGACAAAATTTATGGCGCGTCAAAAGAAGAAAAAAATGCTTGTGAGGCCCACCTTGCATGACTGCAGCTGCCAACACTACGTCCCTGCGCTCATCCGGACACCCGCACAGTAGCGTTTTTCTTAGAAAAAAGATTGTAGTCTTTTACATACTTTTGCTACACCATGGTATAATTTTTAAAAATATGGACCGGCAACCAAAGGGTTTTTTGTCGATCCCGGCAACTAATGGGCATTGACAAAACTGACGAACAGCTTTTACACGTTGATCGACGATTATACCGCTCGTGGCGAAAGCAAGACATCCTCGATCCTTTTGCAACTCTTTTCAAAGTGGTACACAAGATCGCTCGCTCCTCAAATAAATAACATATATAATATATAGTCAGAATCACATAGAAGAATTACACTGAGATTAATAATATCGTATTATCCTAAACACATATTTGACGCCATGCATAGGAATAATGCTATATACGAAGTCGACCGACAAGGCCGGGCCCGTCGCCGAGATGATATCATCATCTCCGCGAGCTCGGCCACAAAAGTGCGCGCGCGCGCGCACTACCCGGCCGTCAGTCGCGGCACCCATGGACTTTGCTGCAGCCGCGCGTGTGCTTGTTGGCCTGCTGCGGCGGCGCCCGGTCGCCGGGCTTGGGGCAGTTGCGAAGGACGGAGCAGCTGATCGTGTTCTTGCGCACGGCCTCCGCCGCCTCCCGCCGGCCGCCGGCGTCGGCGCGGGCCTCCTGCGCCGCCAGCGCGAGCCCCACGACCACCATGGCAGCCGCCACCAGCAGGCACAGCCGCTTGCTCGCCTTCGCCGCCATGCGCGCAGGACGTAACGCGGGAGTAGCTCGATCGTGTGGGGAGATTGAGCTGCCTTTCTTCCGGCGTGGTACGTACGTACGTGAGTGACTACCTTCTCATGAGCATGTAGAAACGGGGCGTCCTAATAGGGAGCTTGTACGCCTAAAATATAGGTGGATGGGAGGGAACTTAGGGAGTATGACTAAATTTGGCCCCTGGTAATTCTCTATTATTAGAAAGAGCTGGAGGCAGTGGTGGAGCCAGGACTTTCGAAGAGCCTGGGCATGATCTAAACTAACGCGTGGACTACTTAAGAATGCTACCACGTCATATATATAACACAAGCGAATTTGAGACACATAATAGTCAATTTTCACTCAACTTGTATAGTTGCATATAAAAGGGGCAAAAAATTGGACATTGGCAACGCTCCAGCATTTCTAGGATTAGAGAGTCTTAATACTCTTATGTGAGTTACATAGCCGCATCCCATTGCAGCGGGAGGTAATTGGCCAACAAAAGAGCTCACGCACGCGCGGAGGCGTCGGACGCTTACTAGCAGCCAGCGAGGGCGTGGGTGTGTGCGTCGCTGAGCCGCGCGCGCTTTTGGACTGCGGGCGTCCGACGCCGTCGGACGCCCGATGGGAAGCATTACCGTTTTTATATAGGATGGTATAAAATATCTGTCCATCCATGTGTTTGGTAGGATGAATTGCACCAAATCAACATAAACGATGGAATATAGAAAATTAAAATATCCCCTCATATGGTTTACGGCTTCATTCGCTGGATTTGGCTGATTAAATTATGATTGATGATTATTTAATTAAATTTGTACAATTTGTTAAATTACATACACTTGCACTATATCACTTGACTCCCTCTCTTCTCCTTACATATATAGACGGTTTGAACATATATATAGTCTAACATGCGTTATGACATATTGTTTATCCAACAATGCAAGCCCTCTTCTACATCTACATACATTCCTGCCAAGATGGCTACTGTTGGATGGTGACCCAATGCTTCCACTCCCTCTCTTTCATTTCCCCTCTCACTTTTCCAACCTTGAAACTTCCTTCAAATCCACATGGAAATCTAGATCTTTCTTTCTCCCCTCCCTTTGGCCTCGTAGACGGCTCTCCACATACCTCCCAGGTTGCAACCAACATGCCCGAAATTGTCACCACTATGCTATCCGTTTGGTTGTCGCAGTGTGTGCCACTTCTAGGCATTATGCCCACTACCGTGTGAACAAGGATAAGCACAATGGTCATAGACAAGGTGGTACGCGAGGTGGCATGTGGCCGGAGCCATTGGAGGTGAGAGAGAGAAGAAAAACTTCCCTGCGTAACTTGGTAATATTAATTTAGATCAACATCAATCTTAGATTGGATGCTAATTTCTTGTGTTATATTTTAAATAAAAGATTAGTTCCGATCTCTAAGTCTATAACACATACCTCAACAATCTCCTGGGTTAAGTGACCCTAGAATCCTAGAGATCAAGCAACCATGTCTTGTGACGCTTGGCGCGTTCATGAGTTACATACTATTGATAATTTGATGTATTTAGTTTGTGTTTGTTGCTGTACGTCTGCAAGGCTACAAGTCCTAATTGCTAATGCCCGCTGCTTGTGTAGTTGTGTTAGATAATGCCGCAGTGACTTCAGAGCTGCTCAACTACTAAGCTCATGGCGAAAGAAGGGTTCCCGCAGACTCAGACATACATAAAGTCACCATCGATGCATGGATTACATGAATTGATCTCCATTAGCTGTTAATTCACGCCTGATCCGGCACTCATTCATGCATGACAAAGATCTTCATTAGATAGTAAATATACATTGACACCACAGGAAACCGTCCAGAATTGATGATCACGCAAGCGCGCGAATAGGAGTACTGAACCCGTCGATCCGTACGTCGGACGCGGCAGCCGCTGATGCGATGCGATGCGTCAGTGGGCCACCCCCTGCGGCATCCAGCTGAGCTGCTTGCCGCCGCCGCCGGCGGCCGGCATCGGCGGCCGGGCGGCGGCGGCCTGCGGGTCGACGTCGAGGATCATAAACAGCTCCTGGCGGTACTCCTTATTGCATGCGCCGGCGCCGGCTTGGACGGTGCAGTTCGCCGCGCGGAGGAGGATGGGCGCGTCGGCGGCGGCGGCGGCGGCGGGCTTCACGGGGCGCGCGGCGTGCGCCGCCAGCGCCAGGCCCGCCACGACCAGCGCCACCATGGTCACCCGCATGGCGGTCACCTTCCCCATTGACGATCGCTTCCTTCTCGCTTCGATCGACGAGGAGATCGCGAGAGGAAGGAGGTGTGTGTGTGGGGAGAGGTGTGTGGGTTTTCCCGGCGTGTGTTCTCGCGGGTGTGGAGGGGAGGCTTATATAGGAGCTTCCCTGTCTAAAGCATGAGAGGAGGTAATAGATTCGGAGCCTGCGTTACTATGTTTAGCGTTTAATTCGTTTTTAATTAACAAATTACTAGTCTTTTGATTAGTTGGGCAGTTCTTTTAGGAGCTCTTTTTACGGTTTAATGAAGACTTCAGGAGGGACCCAACATTGTAATCAGGAGAATTATATTGTCCGATCAATACCATTCGGTTGTGATATGTTTAAATGATAAATGATCTAATCGTTGGATCATGAGGCCATCCTTAGCAATGTGTATGCATCTTTCTGAGGGCTTTTGACATGTAGTAATGCTTAACATTGACCGGTTCTTTAGAGCATGCACGTCTCCTCACTACTCTTTCCCCGACCGATTAATTGTTGCAATCCTCGAGTCGTGTGGTCTCCAAACTTCTAATCTTTATGCACTGTCCCGATCTGCAGCAACAACGGGCATCCCCTTCTTGTAGTAGTTATGATTTATAGGGTTTGGTATATAGAGATGACGGGAGAAGAGATGACTGTATTCTAATCAGCGAAACATAGATAGGGTATACCCATCCAAACGAATTTCTAGCCATATCAAACTTCAACTCTTAAACAACATATTAACTATTTTTAATTAAATAAATAAAATTAATATCCTCGAGCTGGGGATATGCAACGATGGTCATATGGCTATGATCTACACCATTATAGTGTCATCAAAATTCAATTATTTTTTTATCGAACAAATTTACATCTCAAAATTTTAGACTACAACAATTGATGGTGTAGAGCAAAGTGTCACATGTATTTGTACCCATATCCACTCAGGACAAACAAGAAAGACAAACCCTGTGACTGTTATGGAGTTTCCCTCGTCCCTAAGGAAATGTATTAAGGAGGCCATCCCTGAAGCCATTCAGACACCTATGTGTCTATGCGGGGATCTTTACAAATTCGTGAGGTCCATTAAGCTCTCCTACACTTACGATAGGAGGTATTGGATGCGCGCAAACTACAGACATGACCAAACCGAGGAGAAGCAAAGGCGGGGCAAATACCCAGTAAGTTATTGATCACATTTATATTTGTGTCAAAAAATATATTACTACGCGAACTAATCTACATCGTGTTAACCTTTGTAGCCTCCATTGTGCGAGTTCATTTAGTATTTAGACACCGAACAGACTCCCCGGCAATGGGAGTACTTGTTGAGGGAGGAGCGGTCTTGCAGAGCTAGGACGGAAGAGCGGTGACACGAAGCCGAAGAGGAAAAGAAAACAGGTGTTGGCAAGAGGAGTTGCGTGCATAGAGGGAGGCCGAACGGCAGCGGCAAGCCAACGAGCGTGAGGCCGATGGGAAAAGAATGCGCGAGAGGGCTGCTAGAGCCAGGGCAGCAGGACCCAAAACCTTTGAGAATGGGAAATACCCCCGGTGCATCCAGAAGATTGGTTGTAGTAGAGTACCACCATGTTTTTAATTCCTGTAAGGCATGTTAGGTTTAGACCCGTCACACTAGTATCACATATACTACGTGCACCGCACATGCCACTGTTCCCCTGAACCGTGTAATTCATGTGCTCTTAATCATTGGTTGCTCACTTCAGTTATGATCACTTGCCTATTTTACAAATTTCGTGTTGAGTCACAAGGGTCGATCCGCATAATACAACATTAACATCTAACGGAGAACTCAATATCACAAACATTCCCAGTTTTGAAGATGGCATAAATGCAAAGGCATACGGTGAATTAAAACTTTTGTAAATGGCAAAAAAAATTCACCGAACGAGACGAACAACCGCAACCGAGAGTCTCGTAAGCCTTCCGAAAGCAAGGACCCGTCCCACTGACATATGGTCCCAAGCGCCTCGCGCTGACCCTCCGGACCGCGGGCCCCGAGCGATGAACTCCCCTTGGTCTCTGCTATGTGGGGCCGTCTGAGTGCTGTCCGTTACTACGCTCCAAGTCCAACTCCAAGCCCGGTCGAGTGCCACAGTAGAACTCTTCCTCGCCCTCTCGCTCTCCTCTCGCTCTCCTCTCCTTCACTGTCCCGCGGCTCTCTGCTCCTCCTCCCCCTAGCCGGCGAAGCTCCGTCCCCTCCGCGCCGCCGGGATGGTGGGGAAGCAAGGTAGGCTGGCTCCGGCGCTTTTCAACGGCTCGATCTGGTGCGGATTGATTGGGTGATCGTGAGGTATTGATTTGGTTGATTGGCTGGCTCTGGCTGGTTGGTCTCCCCTGCAGGTCATGGCTGCGGCGACGGGCGCGACGAGGACGGCGCCAAGGTCGGGCTCCCCGCGATGGACCTCTCCGTCGCGTTCCCCCAGGCCACGCCGGCCTCCGTCTTCCCGCCCTCCGGTGACGAAAAAAGAACTTAATTATATCCTCTTTTAGACTTCGATATTTGCCAGTTCAAAGCTGAATCCACTTGCAGCCGTAGTAATATTGGAGCTTACTGTTGTACCATAGGGTTGGGGGTGCCCATCTTTTAGGAGGCCCGGAGGCTTGGGCTTATTGGAGCTTGACTCGTTGACTCGTTCATTGGAGGGGTTGCTTTAACAGCTTAAATGCGCTACCAAATCTGTAGAATCATGTGCTCTTTCTTCCGAACCTGTTGCTGTTTTAATTCGTAGTAGCACCTTGACCATTTCTGGACAGGGATTAGAGTATTCAACCTTGTAATGTGCATTTGTAGTATAGTAAATTTCAAATATTTCCCAATCAATTTTTGTTTTATTTCTTCAGTGATATAGTATGTTGACCATTTCTTTGGCAGGGGTTAAACCACCCAACTTTTGCCTAAGAGTGTGAATTTAGATATAAGATCTTGAAGTCCAGTATTGTGATTTGTGAACTGATTTATGGTGTGGCAATTACATAATTACATTGGCCTTCATGTGTGGCGCATTCTGTTTCTGGTTTGTAAGTATGTCCACCCTCATGTGCAGCATCGGACTACTACCAGCTTGATGATCTGCTGACAAGTGAAGAGCAGTCTATCAGGAAGAAGGTTAGGGGCATAATGGAGAGAGAAATCGCACCCATTATGGCAGTGTTATGTCAATCCGCAACTTGTCTATTTACCCCCATTATCATTGATTAGACTACTTGTCTTGATGTTTTTCATCTATCACATAAACCATAGTAAAACATGCCTTCCTTTCTGAAATATATTATTGGACAGAACATACTTGTCCATAAATTAAATACTTGCTGTAATTTTGAATTGACAAGCTAGTTCACTCTAATAATTTTATTTGTCATATCGTAATATTTTTGTTATATATATGACAGTTTCCTGTTAATTTGTTACTGCAGTACTGGGAGAAGGCAGAGTTTCCATTTCATGCCATTTTTAATCTTGCAAACCTTGGTGTAGCCGGTGGTACAATAAAAGTAATGATTTTTTTATGTATTTCAGTTACCTTATGATTTCTAAATTATCCTACAAACCTTGAAAGCCTTGTCCTCGCTTACAAAATGCTTTGCTTTAAAATTTGTGAATCTTCTTTCCCTTATGCTGGAGTGCTGAAGTACACCCAGTTACATGACCGTGCTTAGATTTCCTGTGGTTTTTTCATTGGTCCAATATTTCTCAAGTTTATTGTGCAACTATCTTCCTACAGGGATATGGGTGCCCAGGACTTTCAATTACAGCAAGTGCTGTTACTATGGCAGAAATGGCACGGGTAGATGCAAGTTGTTCCACATTTATCCTGGTGCACTCTTCTCTTGCAATGGTCACAATAGGTAAAAAAAAAAGCTACAGTTTTTCATTGTTACTGTCTTTTGCTATGAATTTTACCAAAAAAAAGCCTAGCTTAACTGTGCTTGACCCTCTCTGTTTCATCTGAAGAACAGCTCTTTGTGGATCTGATGCTCAAAAGCAGAAGTACCTTTCATCCCTTGCTCAACTTACTACTGTTGGTTGCTGGGTTAGCTACATGCCTACATTGCCTACCATCCTTTCTGAAGCTTCAGCAATTCATACAAATGAGTCGACTGAATGACAGTCTCTGCCTGAAAAACAATATATTCTTTTTGTAGGCATTGACTGAGCCAAATTATGGAAGTGATGCAAGCTCCTTGAGGACTACAGCGACCAAGGTTCAGCTTTCGGAAATCTAACCTTTTTACCAATATCGAAAAAAAACAACACCATCTAGACAGTTATGTTATTTTTGTCTAGTTTGATACATGTATTGCAACAGGGGCCGCATGACAATACATGGCGCAGGACATGGCTATGATATTGGCCACGGCGTACCCTGGTTTAGAATATGGGCATTGCAACATCTGAGCATACTTATTTTTTTTCCTTCCTATTTTCTTAGGATGTATCTTTTTTATTGAACTATTTTTATTTCCTGTCTTCTCTCAATATAAGTGGATAACAGGATTATATAGAGCAATAAATACACACTTCAATTGCAAATATTCTTCAACTGAAACCTGAAACATAAACCAAAAATCAAACCGTAAATCTCTTATTAATCCTGAATCTTCCAAATGTACTAAGTACAAGCATGTACCATAAATCTGTAAAGATGGTATACTTGTCTCTGGCTGGCGTGCAGGCACAGATTACAGGCTGTCTGAACAACTGTTTCAGCTTCATAGATATTGTGCCATGCTCCCACGTTGTGATACTTGTACAAATCTGAAATTAATTATTCTTTGGTATTTTTGGGATACCTGTGGATTATTTTAATTTTTAATGGGTATGTAATAGTGTTAACCATGTGGCTCATTATGGAACAGGTGCCCGGTGGTTGGCACATAGATGGACAAAAGCGCTGGATAGGTAACAGTACTTTTGCTGATGTGCTCGTGGTATTAGCTAGGAATGCAGATACAAAACAACTAAATGGGTAAGCCATCTTCTCATGGTTGGTGAAATTTCCTTTTGATGTATCAACCTGTGCATGAATTTGTTAGCATTGCTTATAACATTTATGCAGCCATTGAGTGTTATCTTGTTTACCATAATCCGTTTGATTGCTTATAGATTTCTTGTGAGGAAAGGAGCTCCTGGTTTGAAAGCTACAAAGATTGAGAACAAAATTGGTCTTAGAATGGTTCAGAATGGTGATATAGTTTTTAAAAAGGTGTTTGTCCCTGAGGAAGACCGATTGCCAGGTGTTAATTCATTTCAGGATATAAGTAAGGTACTGATTGCTTTTTTTTTGTTATGTTTCCGTTTTGCTAAAGCATTATGTTGTTTCATGGAGTAATTTAGTTCTTTTACTGTTTTTTAACTGCCTAAACAGGTTCTTGCTATTTCACGTGTTATGGTCGCGTGGCAACCAATTGGCATATCAATGGGGGTGTTTGATGTGTGCCATCGGTATGGATCACTTTTCAGTTTATACTTTGTGCCACATGATTTGCATTTCATTATTTATTAATTATAAATGAAATAGGTATCTGAAAGAAAGGAAACAGTTTGGGGTTCCTCTAGCAGCTTTTCAGCTGAACCAAGAAAAACTTGTCCGGATGCTTGGTAACATCCAAGCTATGCTTCTTGTTGGCTGGCGTCTATGCAAGCTTTATGAGTCGGGGAAAATGACACCAGGTCATGCTAGTTTGGGCAAGGTTTGTGACATAGCTGGCAAAGACACACTTCCTTTGAACTATGTGTTGCTTTGATATATCAGGGGCTATAACATTTTATTCCTGGCTGTCGCATTTAGGCTTGGACGTCCAGAATGGCTCGTGAGATAGTGTCACTTGGTCGAGAATTGCTGGGCGGAAATGGAATTTTGGCTGATTTTCTAGTAGCAAAGGTAAACAGAGAGACCTGATATTGATTGCTCACAGAGCTAGTTATTTGTCATAATACATTATGCCTCAACCATTAGATGTTAGATCATTTTCATGATTGTCACAATCTTTTTAGGCATTCTGCGACCTGGAGCCAATCTACTCATATGAAGGCACATACGACATCAACAGCCTTGTTACCGGTAGAGAAATCACTGGGATTGCAAGCTTCAGACCTGCTGCATCAGCGAAAGCTCGGCTGTAGTTTTCTAAAGCTGAAGCTACATGTCTGTGCTGTTTCTTCTGAGGTTGTAACTATGACCGAGCAAATAAAATCAGGCCATGATGGTTGAAACAGGAGCTACAGCACTATGACTTGATGCTGACCAAAGACATTCCTCGAAGTTATCCTAAAATTTTCCTGGTCAATGTTGGCTGGCTGGCTGGCTATGAGATGTAAAAAAAGGATGTTATGTACGAGTTGCATCTTGGAATTGTGTCTGCTGGCGGAGGACAAAATGAAATTAGTTCCTTCTTGTACAGACAAAATCTGGTGTTAGTTGTTACAATTTGTGAGCGTTATACAACTTATATAAGGGTCCAATAAAGAAGAAAAACCAGAAGTACATAGTTTGTCTGTTTTTGTACTCTTACACCTACAATAAGATGGTATTTTATGATAACATATTTATATCTAACCGTTCAATCAGAAGTGTTGTACCATTAGTCACGACAGTAGTCATTATAAGTGAAATCAGTAGTTGGAGCGAGACAAATGTTTTGAGTTAAAAAGCGGTGGAAAAAAAGGGGGCCTTTTTTGGGTGTTGGGTGCCAAGGAAGCTTATGTCTGTTAGATATGTATATGAGCTGCATATATGAATTTAGGCCTCTCTCTCTCTGTTGGATTAGTTTTTTTTTTCATTTTCTTTCTTTTTTTTTTTTTGACACATACCAACACAGTCAAAATTCGGCCACAGGTTGGTCCGACCCAACTGACCCAGTCACAACCGAACACAACCCACACACCGAGCGACAGCAATACGGTGGCCGACAGCGGAGCAAGCTGCACTGCTGCAGCAGCGGGCTCCGGCATGGAAGATGGCCAGGCCGGGCCTCGGCAGCGACACGGTTCGATTTGGAAGATTTGGAGGAGAAGGGCGCGGACCGCAACCCAGGCGACGGCCCGATCTAGCAACGTGCAGATGCTGAGGGTGGCGGCCGCGCGTGGTCGATGAAGAGATCCGGCAGCGGCACCCAGGACGAGGGCAGGCAACGACGATGAGATCCAGCGACGGGCGAGGTCCATTTGAACAGTGAGCAGCGATGTCTGCACCAACAAGAACAGCCGACGGTGGACGAGATTGACGACGAGCGGTGGCTGGCGATGAGTAGCACGCTTGAGAACCCTAAAGCAGCCGAGATGGAAAGGCTACGGCGGGAGACATTAGACAAGGATGACGGTGCAAGTCCAACACCCAGTAAAACCCTGACCCTATAATCAACTCTAATATACTATATTAGGAATATCATTTACATTCATCGGGAGCCAAAGGATTAGTATATATACAGAGTACAAGATAAACCCTAATACAACATGGAGATTGGTATCAAAGAAAAAGAAAAGAAAAAATGTTGTCGGGCAACATTTATGTTCCTCTTTGCCCGGTGATTTTTTATGGCCTCAACTTTCATAATTGGGCCCAACACATACGCGTTCATATGCGCGGACAACGTCTTTGGAAATTTCTTACTGGTGAGCTTCCCTGTCCGCCATGTCCTTATCCCCCAGACGCTGTCCTATCCATCGAAACCTGTTGATGCTGATACTGGTGGTAAAAAGCCTGATGATGCGGTTGATGTTGATGTCTCCAAGAAGTTGTTTATGCTGCCAAGGAGGTGTCTGAGGCTCTGGCTTCCTATAGGTCTTGACTTGCAGACTACAAGTTCTGGTGCGATGAGGATGCTCGTGCATCTGCTATTCTGGTTGCTAGCATGGAGATGCACCTTACTGGAGCTGTGATTGCTTTGCCTTCGGCGCACCTCATGCGGTCACATCTTCGTGATCACAATGAGCCAACTAGTGATTTTCAGTATTTTGTTGTTGTGCACCACAAACAACAACTACAACTCAGAGGGACTACGGTGGAAGAGTTTTATGCTCAATTTTTTACGGCTTGGCGTCAACTTGACTCTCTTAATGCCGCAGATGCTAATTGTCGGTATAATAAATACCGGGGTATGAAGAGTCCGAGAGAGGGCCCCACACGTCAGGCGGGCGAGCAGGCCCCAGCGTGTGGGAGAGCCCCTCAAGCGCCGGGCGAGGGCCCCACACGTCAGGCGGACGAGCAGGCCCCAGCGTGTGGGCGAGCCCCTCAGCGGGCGCGAGAGGTCCCTCACTGTCAGGTGGGGCCCGCGCAGCAGGAAGCGTTCTAAGGGAGTCTTCTGGGCGAAGGCTCTCCTCTGCAGCGAAGGACAGGCGCATTCAATGCGACATTACGTGCAGATAGACGGCTGAAGAGATGATTACCGCCACAGTGACCTCTGCGGGCCTGTCCAACAGTCACTGTGGCGCAGAAGAATTGACCGGCAGAGAGAGTTTGCCATCATCAAGTTGGCCGCCCGCGTCAGGCGGCGCAAGCTGGGGCCCGCCCGTCGTGTCACCGGCGTGTTCACACGGGTCAGAGGCCACTTGCGAAGCACGCGTGGGCGGCGCCGCTCGGCAGCAGCACGTTTTCGTCTCTCCCGTCTAGTCCCTAACGTCTTATCAGTGTACTGAGAGTACTGTACTGCCTACCCCCTCGGCTCTCTCCGCCAGTTCAAGGCTTGTATAAAAGGGGCGGAGAGAGAAGGGGGAGGGGGTTCCAAAAAACATTCTGTAATCACATTCCACACAACCAATACACGAAAAGAGCTAAGGCTCGGCAGGAGTAGGACTATTACCCGCGAGGGGGTCCGAACCTGGGTAAATCTGCGTGTCGCTCCTCGCCGTGCCCGACGCTCGAATCGAACCGAGCTCGGCTGATCGGCTATCAAGACAAATAGCTGACAGGGGTGTGATCCGCAGTGGTTGAGCGGAGAGCACGCCGTCACTAATCATGGCACCCAGGCTTGTGATTGATGTCGCCGTCAGCAGTCTCGTTTGAAGATTTGTCGCATCTATGACTTCATCACTCGTCTTCGACTAGAGTTTCAGCAGATTCGTGCTCGGCCTCTTGCTCGTCACTTGCGGTTCTCTTTACTAGAGTGATGCGACCTTGTTCATCATAGGTATGACGAACACTACGTCAATATGGTGGTCATCAGGATTTTTATTAGCTACTTCACTAGCCTGGCCATCAAGTGCTACGTCGACTGTCTCGAGTACATGGATTAGTTTGACTTCTTTCACGACATTTATGATAAATTGGCGACACTTCGTGACATCCACTACATCGTCTACATCAGCTATGATGGCATCATCAACAACATGGCATCATCGACCCTCACCATAGTCAGGTCGATCACACCGTCAACTTCATCGACCTCTGGATAAGGCACGATATCATTCAGAAGTTTGGCCGCCACCGCTACATGAAGACATACTACATGAAGGCCCCTATCATCTATCCCAACGTCATCGGGCTCAACTAATCACGTTGCTCAAGGTCCACCACATGATCAAGTCCAATTCGTCCGCGAGTCTAGTTCGGCCTCCTGCAGCAGTTCAACTTCAAACGGCCATTATTTGGTCATACGACGTCCGTTTCGGATGTTCTTGGTATGCACGGAGAAGCCCTCGACGAGATATTTTCAACAGATTCAATTTTAGGCCCAAATTCAATCAGAATCAAGGGGAATCGCGAAAATAAGAGGACATCCAAAATCTGCCGGGTGCTGTGCCACCTCCACTTTGGGCTCGTGGCCCATGTACCTCTAGGGTTGGGCAACCCAAACTCTAGCCGTCGCTATAAATTCAGTAGCCGTCGCTAGTTTAGACTTGGGTTTTGCTTAGATATTTTCTGCCATCGCAGTATCTCCGATCTTCGGTTTGTGCTTCGTGAGCTTAATATCAATTTGCAATTCGAGATTTGCTTCTTCTTCGTTCTTGCTTGTGTTCTCGATTCGCTTGTAGGAACTATCCTTTGTGGAGAGGTCGAGTGTGCGCTTGCGTGGTTGATAACGATCGGAGATGGTGGTGTAGCAATTGCAGGCTTAGATTGGTTATGGTCAAGGTCGGATCGTCAACATCGAGTTATCCACTAATCGAGTTTATCTTACCTGTCGGAATATCGGGACCCTATTCCTCATCAAGTGATATCAGAGCAAACTACAATGTTTACAACAAGGTGACAAACCAATGACCGTTTATTATGAAGAATTGTAAAATTTGTTGTTACGTTGTGGTTTGGAAGAAACAGATCAAGAGAAGGAGATTAGATTCTTACGTGGTCTTGATAATAAAATTTTTAATTTTGTTGTTGATAAAGCATATGTTTCTCTGTTGCAAATCTTTGCTCTTACTTGTGCAGCTAAAAATAAAATAAAGCGTAAGAAAGTTGAATCTAAAATCAATACATCTGTTTGCAAAAATAATGTGTATCTATCTACGACTAACATTTTGCAGGCAAGTGCAAATGATCACATTGAGATTGAGCAGAATGAAGAGATGCTTGTTGTTGCACCCGTGCTTCCATCACCTACAACTAAAGATGTACCTATATCAGCTGAGGAGAAAAACAAAAGTAATGAAAAGGTACCACACTCATTCAAGATAAGAATGATTTTGGTGTGCTGAAACTTCCATGGATCATGCTTTGTTAGAGCAATAAATTATGAAATCAATTGCTGATTTACTTTTGTCACAAGATGATTTGTTCGATGTTTCTTGTGATAAAGAAGAGTTGTGCGATAATGTTTCACTTATATCTATGCCATAACTAGTGAATGAACATGTTACTTTTACTTTAGAACCAAACACGTGTGCTGAAAATAAACATGTTATTTACGTTGCTAATGAAAATGATGAGCTAAAATTGTTATCATTTTTGAATATTTTGGATTACATTGAGTTTGACATTTTGTGTGAGCTAAATAATTTATGGAGAGATTTGTTAATTTCCGATGGTTATGTAGAAACAATTTTTATATTGTGAGTAAATATAATGATGAAGAAAACTATATGGTGAATCGAGTGTACATTTGCTCAAATAATGAATTTATCTTATGATGTACAACCATGTGATCAACCAGAGAGCTACATTATCAATAATCAGGAGATATCAAGTGTCTCTAGCTTTGTTTTAAAAATACATGAAAAATTTTAAGAAGGTGAAAATGTGGATCCTAATCAATTTGGTTCTAACAATTTGATTACAGATGATATGCTTGTTGCTTTGTCTTTTCTTGGAGCTAACTTTTTACAGATGAACAAGTATGAGTCGAGGACGACTCACAATCAAGAAAGGGAGGATGATGCGACCATGTCTATAATAGGTATGACCAACACTACATCAATATGGTGGTCATCAGGATTTTCATCAGCTACTTCACTAGCATAGCCATCAAGTGCTACCTCGACTGTCTCGAGTACATGGATTAGTTTGACTTCTTCCACGACATCTACGATAAGTTGGCGACACTTCGTGACATCCACTACATCGTCTACATCAGTTATGGTGGCATCATCAACAACATGGCATCATCGACCCCACCATGGCCAGGTCGATCACACCGTCAACTTCATCGATCTTTGGATAAGGCGCGATATCATCCAAAAATTTGGCCGCCACCTTGGCCACCACCGCTACATGAAGACGTACTACATTAAGGCCCCCTATCAACTATCTCAACGTCACCGGGCCCCACTAATCACATTGCTCAAGACCCACCACATGATCAAGTCCAATTCGTCGTCCGTGAGTCCAGTTCGGCCTCCTGCAGCAGTCCAACTTCAAACGACCATAACTTGGTCATACGATGTCCGTTTCGGATGTTATTGATATGCACGGAGAAGCCCTTGACAAGATCTTTCCAACGGATTCATTTTGAGGCCCAAATTCTATCAGAATCAACAGAAATCATGAAAACAAGAGGACGTCCAAAATCTGCCGGGTGCTGTGTCACCTCTACTTTGGGTTTGTGGCCCATGTACCTCTAAGGTTGGGCAACCCAAACCCTAGTTGTCGCTATAAATTCAGTAGCCGTCACTTGTTTAGGCTTGGGTTTTGCTTAGATATTTTCTACCATCGCAGTATCGCTGATCTTCGGTTTGTGGAACCCTAACTTCGTGAGCTTAATATCAATTTGCAATTCGAGATTGCTTCTTATTCATTCTTGCTTGTGTTCTTGATTCGCTTGCAGGAACTAGTCTTCGTGGTGAGGTTGACCATGCGCTTACGTGGTTGATAACGATCGGAGACGGTGGTGTAGCGATTGCAGGCTTAGATCGGTTCTGGTCAAGGTCGGATCGTCGACGTCGAGTTCTCCACCAATCGAGTTTATCTTACCTGTCGGAAGATCGGGACTCTGTTCCCCATCATAGAGGACCCCATTGCTCATTATACCAAGGAGGCTCATCTGCCTGATGCGGGTTTGCTGACTTCCTCATTGATCCTTGCTCTTTGTCCGCCGGCTTTAACACAGGCTTGTCCTCCAGCCTCAACGCCTATGGTTTCTTTGGTTGCTCCTCCACCGGCTTCATCCTCCTCGACAAAGGTTTGCCTACACTGCACTTATTGTGACAAGTCTAGTCATGTGGAGTTTTGCTACAAGAAGAAGCGGGATTCGTCTCATCATCGCCAGTCCAAGGGAGCTGCTGCTTCTTCTTCAACTCCAGGTGATTTAGACACCTATTTACAACACAATCCTGATGCCTATGATGAGATTCTTCCGCTATTGCTTTGCTTGGCTGCCTCAACACCAATGGGGTCTGTTGGTTCTCTTTTGCAGTCCTCTACTAAGATATCACCTTCTTCTGTTGCGGGTACATCACCGTAGATTATTGACTCAATTGCTTTTTTCATATGACATCTGATTCTACATATCTTACTTCCATCAGTCCATTAACCATTCCTTTAATTGTTCAAACAACAAATGGTACCTCTCTTCCTGTCACAGGACGAGACACTCTTCTGTCTTCTTCCTTCCATGTTTCCATAGTTTCTTATATTCCCAAGCTAACTGTGCAGTTTATCTCGACTGGCCAGCTAACTCATCATGGCAATCATGTGATTCTCGATACTGATTCTTGTTCTGATCATGGTCTACTAGTTGGTACTGGCCCCCAGCGCTGTGATTCGAAGTGTCTCTAGGAGCTTGACTGGCTTCGTCTTCTTTCCACTGATTCTGTTAGTCTCTCTGTCTCTGTTGCCTCCTTCACGACATTTTTTGCTTAGTGGCATCATCATTTGGGACATCTTTGTGATTCATGTCTATCATCGTTAGTTCATCGTGGTCTGTTAGGGTCTATGTCTAATGATGCTTCTTTGGACTGTGTGAGTTGTGACCTTTCAAGTAAGTGCAACTCCCCTATCCGTCTAGTAAGTCTGTATCAGCTCGTCCATTTGATCATGTTCATTTTGATGTTCGGGGCTCGACCCCATTTGTCTCACAGGGTGGTCATAAATATTTTGTCAATTTTATAAATGATTTTTCTCGACACACTTGGATATATTTTATGTCTCATCGTAGTGAGGTTTTATTATCTATAAAAAAATTTCACCATGGTTCGTACTTGGTTTGACACTCCTATTTGTGTCTTTTTAGTTGATTTGCTAGGAATATCTATCTGGGGCCCTTCGGTTTTCTCACTGAGCAAGACACTCTTTCCCAGTTCCTGTGTCCTGGTTCCCATGCTCAAAATGGTGTAGCTGAACGCAAATATTGTCATATTCTTGAGACCGCATGTGCTCTCATGATTGCTTCCTCTGCTCATTCTCACTTCTTGGCTGAGGCTTTATTTGTTGCTTGCAATCTCATTAATCTTTAGTCTTTTTCTACTCTTAAGGGTGATATTCTAGTAGAGTGTCTTTTGGGGTGCGCACCTGACTATTCTGGTCTTCGTTCCTTTGGGTGTAGGTGCTATGTTCCTCTCGCTCATCGTGAATGCACAAACCTAATTGCTCAATCAGTCGAGCGTGTTTTTGTATGTTATAACATTAAGCATAAGGGATATGGTTGTTAGGATTCTGTCGGGCATCGGATGAGAATTTCTCTGGACGTTACCCTTAATGAGTCTAGTCCTTTCTATACTTGTCCCACTTCTTCCGCTATACTATTAAGTTCCTTTCTTTTATGACATTCTTGGATGCTGTACTCGAACGACCACATCTGAAATTCGCATGCCAATGATGTGTTGTATGGCAGCACGATAACTCAAAGGCAGGAAAGCCCTTGTTTAAGCCGCACACATTGAAAGGTATAGAATACTATTCATTATCTTTTTTAAAAAGAGGAAGTCTGCCTGTGAAATAGGTTTTTCCGTGTGTTGAAGTCTTGAAGACATGCCTAAAAACTCAAGAAAAGAAATCAAACAAAGCTTAGCCTGGCTATCCAAGTATGAAGGCTATACTACCTTAGGAAGTTATCTAAGCTAGAAGATAGCCTACGTTAGCAGGTTGAGGCCTTGTTCTTTTTGGTTTAAATTAAAATTACAAGTAATCGCTAGAAATTTGTATTTTTACAAACCAAAAGCCATCACGTTCTGTAACAACTTTTGCGAGGCATTAGTAGTTCTTCTCAAAACTCTTAAGACTATTTTTTAAATTTTTTTTTAGCACTTCAAACATTCTATTGAGAATCCAAAACAAAAACTGAAAATTTGCAAAAATGAAAACATGCTTGCACAAATAACATCCATACAAAATTTGGATGTTCTCCGAAATTTTTAAAGTCCAAATTTACAAATAGTTTGTTCTTTCCAATTTAGGGCATATTTCTTCTCTCTTCTATTTTATTTCTTTTGTGTCCCAAAAAAAACTGAAGAATGGAAAGTTCGACAAAATGGAACCATGGCTGCACCTAAAGAATCCATGAAAAGTTTGAGAATTTCAGTTTAGCTCATTAAAGATGAACCGCGCGTGTTAGCATGCGATTCGCCCCAATAAAGATGAACCAAGCACATTTTCGCGCTATCCCTCCTAGTAAATATAGATGATCGGAGAGAAATCATATGGGTGTATGAGAAAACACATAAAAGATAGCACGCATGCTTTATATTTCTACACAAGATCATCAAAACTATATGCCTTATTTTTTCTAATGGTGATCTTTTTACTCAAAGGCTAAACGACAACATGTAGGGTTTGATATGAGCCGATCCTGAGTAAGTTTAAAATGTTTGGGTTGGAGCTCCAGAGCCCAACACCAGGACCCCATGTCTACTGGTAGCTGCCAGGCCAGCGTCTCTCTCAGGAAAACATCAGCACCCGGGGGCGGAGCTAGAGATAAAATGACCGGGGTTCACCACTTTATCATGCTTTTGGATACATATAAATTTTTTAATCAAACTTGTAATAAATAAATGGGAATTATGTTTACGGTTGTAGCATTAGACACATGATCTATTGTTTGCTTCAATTGAAATCTTGTAATGGAACTATGGAAGTAAACAAGAAAAGTAATGGACATTTGGTTTCCGTATATTCAAGAAGCAGTCTTCAAAGAGCATCAAAATGCCAAATCATTTGGTTGGTACGAAAGAAAAATTTGCTAGGCTAGTCCACTCTGATTTTTTTGAAATTAATGGTTAAATTAAATATGGTTACAACTTTGATTATTTAAATAGATACCTCATCCGGTCTCAAATAAATATATCATTTTGAACATAGTCTGCAAAATATAACACTCCATTCACCAACTGTAGTTACTACAATTTATTTATAAAACTATGAAAGTAATATTATTATTAGAGGACCTTTTAAATAGATATACACCTATAATTTTCATACAGCCAATCTACACAAAAAATATTCACTTGCACATGTCTCCAACAACAAATATTTGTTACCTCTTAACTGTTATCTAAAGTACCAACCTTCACTTTGGTTGCATAATTGGATCATAGGTCTAATGAATCACAAGCAAAACGTCTCAACTCTCGTGCCATTAATTGGATCATGGGTCTAATGAATCATACTAAGATAAACGTCTCAACTCTCATGCCATTAAAAACCATGGCTATCCTTGATGTCTGTTGTGCATATACTACATACACTCAAGGTTTTATTTGGTTGTTCACTTATCTGGTTGGAAGGGCCGACCGGGTGCACGGATCAATTTTTAGGGGATGCACGCATGAGCGATAGCAGTAGTTTGCTGCTAAAGTTTTCGCTGCACCCGGTGTCCTGTGACACCAGGAGGAGAAGCTTGGCTCCGCCCCAGGTTATAACCGGCGGGATATCAAACGGCGGGTTTTGCCTCGGTGAATTTACCCACCAACTCGATAGATGGGAGACGGCTATTTTTTAATTTTAATAAATGAAATTATTTTTATTATTTTTAAAATAAAAAAATTAAAAAATTCTCCAATGTGCAGCGCCGAGACTTATCCCCCTGCCGTTGCCTTCCCGCCACAGCCTGCCCTCCGCGACTCGAGTACTCGACCCACACACACCCTTCCCTAGCAGCAGCAGCCAGCAGCATGTGGTCGGGAGCGGCTGCGGCGGCGGCGGCGGCGTCCCCGTGGCCACTGGCCGCCCGGCCCAGGGCGGCGGCGCGGCCGGGCAGGGCGACGGTGGCGGCGCGGGGCGGTCTGTTCGACTTCGTTGGCGGCGATCTGGTGAAGCCGGACCTAGGGCGGTGGCTGGACGACGTGGAGAAGCACGTAACGTAAGCTTTCAGTTTGGATGTAGAATAACTTTAATCTTAGTAGATCCACCATGTTTATAATCGAGCCGTTCTCTTAATACCAAATTAATTGAAATAATGGATAGAAGGCATAGTTGCATAGATATATCTCATAATAGATCATTTGAGCGTTATATGTTTGGTTACACTGAAGCTGAAAACATGAACAATTAACAACAAATAAAGAAAGGATGATAAAAGGGAAGCAGCAATTGTATGGGCTGTCAACATGCCATCATTTAACACATCTATAAGTCCTCTCCTAAAGTTGCATATTTATAAAGTATGCAACCAGCAAAATGAAAGCTACGTGAATATTTTATAGGCATGGGTGGAGTATAGGAAAAACATGGGTATGTAGCAGTCCTATCTGTAATCTATTTAGAAGTTGGATGTATAGATAACAAATACATGAATAGATTTGCAAGAAAGGTAGCGACACATACGTGATTAGTCATTCAGACATGATGCCCGACGTTTTTTTTTTTCGATAAAGAGAGTATTATTGATCTTAGAAAATTACATCGAGAAGATACAATCATACTAAGACTACTCCCGACCTCTGCATAGTTAGGACGCACACAGCCTAAAAAATAAAAGAAAAAAAGAGAACAACATGGCACCAAAACATGTCGGAGCGAGCTACAACACACAACATAATCTTCAACTCCAAGCACCCCATAGCAACACTTGGACTGCGATGCCCTTCGAAAGCAACGCCTTCAAGAAGGAAACGACACGCACGCGCACCGCCATTGCCATGATCCAACCAATAAAGGACAGACCAAAGGTTTTCACCCTGGAGAGCAAATTCCACGAACTCCAGACAATGCCTTCAACAATGAAGCGACAACAATGCCACCATTGCCAGGTACAACCAGCTAAGGCCAGACCTAGGGATTACTCCCCGGAGTCGAGGAACCGATACCAAACAGGCACCACCAAATCGAAGTCCCCTAGTGCTGCCTCCCCTCCTTTCCGAACCAATGCCGCCATACCTCCCAAACTCGGCCAACTGCAATCGGCCACGAACTCCACGACAAGCAAACCCTCTATAGACGAGCCACCCCCACGAAGACAGTGTCGCAAAATAGCCAATAGGCACACGCCCAAAGTCCGCAGGATCCAAACCAGCTAAGGCCAGACCTAGGGATTACTCCCTGGAGTCGAGGAACCGGTACCAAACAGGCACCACCAAATTGAAGTCCCCTAGTGCTGCCTCCCCTCCTTTCCGAACCAATGCCGCCATACCTCCCAAACTCGGCCAGCTGCAATCGGCCACGAACTCCACGACAAGCAAACCCTCTATAGACGAGCCACCCCACGAAGACAGTGTCGCGAGATAGCCAATAGGCACACGCCCAAAGTCCGCAGGATCCAAATGAATAGAGGTTGAGTCGTACGAGTAAGCGATACCGTGAGTCGACGCCAAGACGACTGCAGCCAACAGGCCGGTATAGCAGCCACTGACTAAAGATGAAGACATCGTCGCGAGAAGTAGCCGCAAAAACCAATCGGCGAGACGACGTTCCAGATCCGGATCCACCAACGACCATCGTCGGCCGCCACCGGAGCAGCAAGCCGCCGACGACGGCCACCGGTCACCACCGAGGGCCACCGGTCACCACCAAGGGGGAGCACCGACGGCGACGGCGCCGCTAGCCGAGGGCACCACCACCGGCACCCGGCCAGGCCACGCCACCGCTGCCCCCCAAGCCGGCCAGGCCACGCCGCCGCCACACCAACAGATCCGGCCGCCTCACCACCGGATCCGACCACCTCGCGGCCGAAACCGGCCTCTGCGCCGCCGACCCGGCCGAGGGGACGCCGGCCGAAGGAGGAGGACGCGCCGCCGCCGCGAGGCCGCCCGCGCGCCGCCGCGAGGGAGGAAGGGGAGGGAGGAGAGGAGGGAAGGGGAGGGAGGGCCGCCGCCGCCGTGGCTAGCCGCCGGCGGCGGCGGCCGGCGAGGACGCCGAAGGAGGTGGCTTGGCTGGAGGAGGAGTCGCCGCCCGAGCTGCCCCACATAGGACGACGCGGGGGCCAGGATCTCTCAACTTTCGAAACATCATGATGCCCGACGTAAACACAGGAAAGTAGAAACCCTGCTCAAGTTTTGCATATGAACTAACCTGACCAATTTTGGAGGAGTGATGAAATCATTAGCAAGCTTGAGAGGCTGTAGCACATATCCAAATAATTTGGAGCACACCATTGACAAACTTACCAGATTTGCAGTTCAATAATGACAGTGTTTGTAAGGCAAAAATCAGGACATGGGACATTTGCAGCGTCACTTTGCTAAGCATATGTTATTTTCCTTTGCAGTCAACTTTTCTTCAACATATGGTAGAATATAAAAGAAAGAAAATTTAATTTGATTATGTGAAGGGCGTAAGACCATTTCCTCTGAGGTAAATAAAAAAAAAACGAACACCATAAATATGTAATGGTAGTGATACTTGGAGGCAAGAAAGTACCGATAACATAAAAGCCAATAAAGCCTCAATCCGTTACCTTAGGCAAGTTTACAGGTGGTGCATTGACGGGAGATGTTCTCTCTACCTGGTCAACATTGACCAAATAGCCAAAATGACAAAAACTTGATATCCTGTTCGTTGTGTCTCCATCTTAGCTGCACATGGGCCTTACATGAATGAATCACTAAACAATGTCCCTGTTGTACAGCTTTCCTCAATAACTGTGCCTCAATCTTGTTGTGTAGCCTAATACGAAACAATGCCTGAGTTGATTGGTTATGTAGGGCGTGTTTGGTTCGACGCCGTCGCTGCCGTGCCTTCGCCGCCCGATTTGGCCGCCGCTTGGTTGGTAGCCCTCGCCCCTGCGCGCCCTCGCCCCTGCGCGCCCTCGCCCGAGTGTTAGAGACACAGGGTCGCGGCGTCGACGCGCCTTCTCAGGGCGCCAGATTCTGGCGCCGCCGGATGGCACGGCGCGCGGCCGCGCCCTGAGAAGGCACGGCGGCGATGGCCCCCAACCAAACATGCCCGTAGTTCTGTGGACTTTCTCAAGGTCTAGATTTGTTTAGTTTAGCTAGATCAGCTGCTCCATTTTTCTATATGATGGTATTTCTTGTGAAATTTAGCCCTTTTTTTTTTTCATAAAACAGGCGAGGAATCCTGAACGATTCAGGCTCAAATCAGCCCACCTGCCGGCATTCATGCATGAAGCAGTCCACCAGCCGGCAGCCGTTAGCCAACAAGATGGTGACACCGCTGCTCCTGAAGATTGGTCGAATAGATGGAGACAATTCCAAACTATGGAGCTGCCCTTCCTATCGTTTTTTTCTACCTACTCTTATCTATCTTAATAAGGTACATGATATTGTCTAGGGTATCTTAATGTAAGGTCGAATAGATGTGCTGCCCGTCTTATAGTTTTTTTTTCTACCTACTCTTATCTATCTGAACAAGGTACATGGTATTGTCTAGGGTATCTTCATGTAAGTCTTTGTAATTCCTTTTTTAATGGAAAAGGGAATTCTCGACATATGCTATCTTTACATGGAAGCTTCAACACATATTTCGTGTAGTATGAATTATCACCATGATACGTGACTGTATCCCGTGGTCAAGTTACAATAACGTACGTTGTTTTTTTTTTTTTGGTATGCGCCATTATCACTTTTGTAATGTATGCTGTTACTTTTTTATTGATATACTATTCCCCTTGCAATCCTGTTGAGCGCCTCTGTCACGTTTCCTTGGCGGCATGATCACATTTTAATTTATCAATGATCCGATGGCGCCACGCCCAGCCGAGGACGAGGCCGGCGAGCAGAGCGAGGAGAAAGAATTCGAGGCGGCGCCATCGATTGGACTGGACTAGATCGACTGGGTGCGAGGGGGGAGGGAGGAAGACATGCAGATGTCAGCATTTCTCTTGGTGATGATGCCAGCCGGTCGCCGTCGTCGTGCCCCTCAGCCGTTGGTGTCTCGGTCGATTGGCTGCAGTAGCGGTCGGCGTCCAACTTGGTGTTGATCCGCGACGGCGGGTGGTGGCCGGAGGCCCGGTATTGGTGGTGTATTTCATGTCCTCCTCGTGGAACAGCACCACCTCCACGTACTGGGATGTGGTATCGAGTCTTTGCTATTACAAAATTCTGCCTCATCTTGTTTGTTGATCAGATCTACATAATACTAACCTGTAGAGACCTGTAGATGTGTATAGTGACCGCTTAAAAAAGGACCTCCAGTTCCTAGGACCATGCAAATTTCCTTGCCATATTTGGTTCATAGGTGAGGCGGTTAATTTTTGGCCTCTACCATGCGTTCTTCGGATAGGTCGTGCCGCAATCTTCTGTTTGGTTAGTGAGCTTTCCATTCTTTTTATTAGATCGACAGCACCGCCTACCATGTAGTGAATGCTTACTTCTAAGCAAGAACGGGGATTCCAGTACTTTTTGTGTCATTGAAAATTTTTTTTGCATTGGAAATTTGTGCATATAATGTTAGTCCCAATTACAGGGCAAATGCAATGGGAATTTGTGTATCTAGATTATTTTGCTTCAGATGTTTTGCATTTGATTCTGGATAATTTGTCGAAAGGAAAAATGCAAAATGGCCATCATCGTGCTCATTTTGTTGAGACATATCACATATGTTTAATTTGAGATAATGCCTAAACCAATTTTTTTAAATACCAGTGCTGCATCGGCCATTCCTACCAAAGTTGTATTATTTTGTGGTACGAACTCTGCTATGTTTTTTATGGTGTTCATCAGGGTCTCAGAACATATATGTTTTTACGCTTCATTGTCGCACACGGAAAGGAGCTATGCAGAAATTTTAGTTAGAAAACGACCTTTCTCTGCCTGCTTTTTATATTATACACATGTAAGTTATTTTGCTAATAATCGTTTCAGCGCCGGCGGTTGAAATGTATTTAGTTAGTACCTATCAGTGATAGTAGGCATCATCTGATACTGCCCTTTTGTAAGCTAATGCCAACTGTTCTTTATTAGGTAGTATACCACTCAGTTTTATGTAATGAGCGAAATGTTTTTTTGATGTGCTACGGTGAGTCTGCTGCTATTGTATATAGCCTACCTTATTTTGTCTTTTATGTATACCCACAAATTGTTATAAAGGGCTAGGTCTTCTAAATTTTACAAGATATGGCCATCGTAGCTTTGCAGCAAGCCACAAAATTCTATTTTTTGGAGACTTGCTACATTTTGAGGTGTATTTACTTTTCTTTCACAAATTTCTTGAGTACCTTTTTATTTGCAACCTTTCTACACTCTTGTGATTATTTTTTTGTTTGTCACGCGTGCAGTCAAGATACCGACAAGACACATGGTTTGTCATGAAATTTGACATGTGTAACAAACTCACGCGCTGCATGGCATGATTAGAGATTGGCAAGAACTCTCACAAGCTGCAACACATAATTTGTTACATTGTTACTCTTGATATTGGTAAACAGCTCATTTAGGCTAAAGTTAACTCCTGTGATTTGTGATGGAAGGTGTGCCTCTGGCTTTGCTTTGTTTCATACTGTGCTTCTATTTTAGTAGTAACGAGCGAGGTGGCCCGCGCGTTTGCGCGGCTAGATTTGTTTTGGCATATAGAGTTTATCTATAACTTATAATCTATCTCTAATATATCAGATCGGATTTAGGCATATAGAGTTTATCTATAACTTATAATCTATCTCTAATATATCAGATCGGATTTAGAGCTTATCTCTAGGCATAGATCTTTTATTTTTTCTTGATTTATGTGAGAATTTCTTTGATCGATCTAGGCCGTTATAATTTGGTCCCACCGTTGATCGAACGACTGAAATAATCTGGGTGATGTGGACGAACGTGGTGGCTTCTTTTTCCCCTCCTTTATATATATAACGAGCGAGGTGGCCCGCGCGTTTGCGCGGCTAGATTTGTTTTGGCATATAGAGTTTATCTATAACTTATAATCTATCTCTAATATATCAGATCGGATTTAGGCATATAGAGTTTATCTATAACTTATAATCTATCTCTAATATATCAGATCGGATTTAGGCATATAGAGTTTATCTATAACTTATAATCTATCTCTAATATATCAGATCGGATTTAGAGCTTATCTCTAGGCATAGATCTTTTATTTTTTTCTTGATTTATGTGAGAATTTCTTTGATCGATCTAGGCCGTTATAATTTGGTCCCACCGTTGATCGAACGACTGAAATAATTTGGGTGATGTGGACGAACGTGGTGGCTTCTTTTTCCCCTACTTTATATATATAACGAGCGAGATGGCCCGCGCGTTTGCGCGGCTAGATTTGTTTTGGCATATAGAGTTTATCTATAACTTATAATCTATCTCTAATATATCAGATCGGATTTAGGCATATAGAGTTTATCTATAACTTATAATCTATCTCTAATATATCAAATCGGATTTAGATCTTATCTGTAGGTATAGATATTTTATTTTTTTCTTGATTTATGTGAGAATTTCTTTGATCGATCTAGGCCGTTATAATTTGGTCCCACCGTTGATCGAACGACTGAAATAATCTGGGTGATGTGGACGAACGTGGTGGCTTCTTTTTCCCCTCCTTTATATATATAAATAGATAGATTGGTGTCCTGTGTTTTGTAACAAGCTCTTTCCCTCAACTTCCTCGAGTACCGTAGCCTCTATATCTGCCGTCTCGGTTGTTTCCATTCATAATTCTAAGCGAGACCTGAATTGTCCATTGTTGTGGGTGTTAGCTGCAAATGATTCTTCTATTTTGAGGGTGCTGCCGAAGATGAACATTGCCACTTGCGTTTACGGTTTACTCTTATATACAAGATATCAGTTAGAATTTTGTTGTAATATCACGACTTCGGTTCTTATGTTCGGCTCACTATTAAGATGAATTGTGTTGAAATATGCTTTGTGCGTTTTTCTATTTTTCTTTTTGTTAATTCAATTCTTTCCTGATCTCCATAGTAAATTCATGATTGACGTTTGTTTCGCTTTGTTTTATTGCCAACACAATCATGCACTACCCTATTTACGCTGGAGACGCAGGAATTTCTTTCTACAAATGGCATTTAGAGATTCAATACAAATTGTTGACCAGCTTGATCTCTAAACGGGGCGCCGCGGGCGTGTTTCCGTGCTAGTTTCCATACAAGTGGGCGGTAATCTGCACTAAACAGTGCCATGGGCAGAGGGTTTGGATGAACTACATCCCTTGCGCACCTAGGGCTTGTTTGGATGGATGCCTCACCCCGCCACGCCGCGGTTGCGGCCGCCACGCCTGCGCCGGCGCGCGTTTGGCGACGCGCCTCA
The DNA here is from genome assembly GCA_005191435.1 of Raddia distichophylla. Lineage (NCBI taxonomy): Eukaryota > Viridiplantae > Streptophyta > Magnoliopsida > Poales > Poaceae > Raddia > Raddia distichophylla. The sequence goes on along the minus strand of SPJY01020215.1, from coordinate 167,854 downwards.
CCTGCGGCTCGCCTCAGCTCGCTGTGCCTCGCCCCCGTTCATTTTCGCAGCTGCGGCGCGCCTCACCTGCGGCGGCCAATTTCAGCGCCGCACCTGCGGCGCGGCCGCAGCAGCGGCGAGGCGCGCAGCGGCGGGAAGCAAACAAGCCCCTAGTCCATCGTTTCAACACAAACTTGACGGAACATCCTCTAAGTCGGGAGCATCCTCCTCCCCCTTTCATCTCGATCTGCATGACTGCATGTATATAAACGAAATATATAAATGCCGTGCGACACGTCATTGCAGATACGTCAAGTGACGCAAGTGACGTATCTTACATGCAGTCATGCAGATAACACCAGCATCCCGGCGGCGCACGCGGTCGGTTTTGAAAAAAAAAAAAAAAAAAAAAAGGGTGACGCAAGTCGGCAACGACGGCGAGTGCTTTTCCTTGCATCCTGCGTGGGGCCACAAAAAAAAAGTTACGTATCTCCCCCTCTCTTTCTATCTTCGGGTGCCGGCCACAAAATTTTTCTCCCATCTCTGCATGACTGCGTACGTGTATAAACCACATCTATTCGCCATCGATCCCCATCGAGCTGAAGAACGATGGCGGCCCATGGTGCAGCTGCTGCGTCCAACATCCCGGCGGCGCTGGCCGTGCTCGGCCTCGCCATGGCCTCCACGGCCGTCACGCTGGCCGCAGGCAAGCCGCCGCAGCTGGGTCTCGACGGCCACGCCGCCGCCGCCTACTTCCTCGCGCTCTGGGTCATCCTCCTCGCCGGGGTCATCCAGGTGAGCGCCTCCGTCCTGCTCTACGACTACCGCGACGTCCCTGCCGCCGCCAAGAAGCTGATGATCTGCGCCTCCATTCCGGCGGTCGCCGTGGCCGTCGCCCTGTCGGCGCTTCCCCTGCTCTGGTAATCAAGTGCTGAAAGCTAGTTAGGTTCGTGCACACTGTCCACATCTCCGTAATATATGCTGCTTTCAAGCTGCTGCTGCTGCTGCATGCTTGTCACCACCGCGCGTGTGAGTCCTTCGTCTGTATTGTACTGGTTCTGTAACCCCATTGTGTTTACACACATATCACGCCATTCTCTGCATGAACTATCTATCTTTTGCTCTTGTGCGTGCAAGTATTGGTTTGGATTTTTCGGTTCATTTTCTGGTTCGGCTGATGTTTTATATTTTGTTGTGAGCCAATAATTAACTGATCGGTTAAAGTTGCCTGTTTGCTTTCGGGTTTCGGCCTGTGCGGTGAGCGCAACAGTTCCTTGCAGCACTAGCCCGACAGCAGTTTGAGACTTTTGAGGCCGCAGCCTCAAGGAAAACATGGCCCCTAAACAAGAAACGATCTCTACGGGCCCAATTAGACGCCCAACAATGGACTAAATAGGGGCAACGGAATCCAAACTAAACCTAAACCATGGGCCAACTGATCGATAGGAGAGGAAGAATCAATAGGGAAAGCATATGACCAATTTTGAACCTTGGTATGCAACAGTGTATGACATCTTTCAAAGTATAGTAACGAAATAACTGAAGCATAAGTTTGAAGCACCTGTGACGTGTCTAACTGTCTCCTTTATAAAACAAAGAGCAGTAAAGTCATTCAGGCTCAAAATCAGACAACAGCAGGTCTGCATTCCTAACCTAGACCATATATGATTAGAATCCTATATAAACCTTCAAGTGGATCAGAATTGATTATATATCATTCAACGTCTAATCAGTGTTAAATCATCGTTACAAAACTGTATTAAATCATCACAAACAAATTAATGGCATGACTATCCCCAGTCTACTGAAAGCATTGAGCAATTCCATCGTTTGGGACTCTTGCAAAATCTTGTTACCTACCTCATCAAGAACAGGCCCATTGGAGAGATCAAATGCCGCATCGTTGAGCTTCAAGAAACAACCGAACAAAACTTGTTGGATGAAATTAGGGAAACTAAAATTTCTAGCTACAGTTCAAACATTCTGCTATTGCCTCACTGCTGTCCAAAATCGGATCTCAAGGAAGCATGGGCGCGTGTTAGAATTAGAACTCGGCGGGGCTAGTGCCATGGCCGGCGAGCCGCGGTGGCCGGAGGCCGGGGCGGGGACTCGAGCGACCGCAACACGCTAGCACCGAGCCACCGTGTCGGCGACGCTAACCCTAGAGAGAACGAGGGGGAGGGTGGGTGCGTGAACGCGGGGCCACAGGGACGCGGTGGCCCTCGAAGCCGTCGTCGTCGATCAGGTGGCACCGGTGCGGGACATGGAGAGGCGGCGGTGGCGGCAGCGGAGGAGGCAGCGACGACGGTGACGGCGCGAAGGTAGGGAGAACGGGAGAAGGCTGTCACAGCTGCTGGGCGTTACCATGTGAGTCGGCTCCAGAATAGACTCCCTGCCGGCTTCCACTTAACCGAAGGGGTACGCAAGCGAGGCCTCAGGATCCCGATCCAACGGCTATGATTCAAAGTAGTATTTACTGTACCTTTCCTAACCGAATTCACTCGGCGACAAGCAGCTGCGCCTACTCAATTCTTGCTTTTGCTTTTAAGCCGTTTCGGCATTGTATCAGACAAGTAATTTTCGCATATCAAGAGGAATCCTAACCTCCTACCTACTTCTCTCTTCTCACCTGTTCTTCCTGTTCTTCCTGTTTTCTCATCTCACTTCTATTACAAATTTGTTCAAACTCTGTTTTTGGCCACTATATCATCGACGCTGTGACAGCAGCGTCGTGACTCGTGGGGCAAGCAGGAGAGGCGGCGGGGGGAGAGGATGTGGCAGGGGAATCGACGGGGTGCAGTCCGAGCGAGGAGATGGTGGAGGGGAGGGAGGAGGCGGCGTGAGGGGGAGGTGAGGCAAACAGGATGGAGGCGCGGGGCAGGGGCGGACGGCTAGGGTTTCGGGGGGCGCGGCGCGGGCAGTTGGAGCCGTTGGATTCAGCGGCGGAGCGATCGGACGGTTGGGAACACTTTGACGAAAGAAGAAATACGAAAAAAGAGTGGAAACTCTATTTTCTCAGCTTCGATTAGGTAAAGGTAAGTAGTATTTCTCAGCTAGTTACATTGGGGTAAGCGGTGACACATTGCCAACCGACCACACGGGGTAAACGTCCCAGCAGAACACATTTCAGGAAAAAAGTAAATGCACATATTTGAAACGCGCTAGTGAGACAACGGGGGGTCGATGACGAGGACCGGACCAGGGCTTCTTGCGTTGATGGAGCGGCGGAGGATGTCGGCGTTGATGGAGCGGCGGAGGATGTCGGCGTTGATGGAGCGGCGGCTTACAGGAAGATGTAGTGGCGTTTGGCCACGTTCTGCACCTTCGCCCTCAGGTCGGCGAGGCGCTCCGCAAGCCAGCCAGGGGGGCGCTTGCCTTTGATCACGGGCCGGGCCAGGGCCAACAGCCGGTTCCCCAGAGCGACGGTGAGGATGCGGAAGTCGCTTGCGCTTGCGGGAGCCCTCTTGCCGAGGCGGCGCACCGCCCTGCCGACGTTCCTGAGACGGCGGACTGCGGCGAGGTCGGCGGGGTTGGCGGCGAGTGCGGGGATGCAGTTGAGTTTGATGTCGGCGAGGCGGGCGGCGAGGCGGGCGGCGAGGCGGAGGGTGGGGAGGTTGTCGACGACCCAGGCGTTGCCGGCGGCGAGCTTGGCGTCAAAGATGGCCAGCATTGCGGGCGCGTCGCGGACGGAGTCCACGCCCACAATGCGGATGTCCCAGGCGCCAACCTTGTCGACGAGAGTCTCGGCCTCGGCCAGGCAGTACACGACGCCGCGGCTCATGGGGTGAGCCATGGGGATGCGGAAGGGGAAGGGGAAGGAGAAGGGCGCGAGGTTTGACTGGAACAGGAGCCCATTTTATAGAAGAAATGGGGAAGGGCATGCCATGTCAGCGATCCGGGAGACTCTATTTCTGCACCGTCCGATATAGAGGAGAAGAGACGGTCCATGACGCGCCACGTCGTCGTCGATCCGCGAGAACTACTCCTATTGGACCATTCGGACGGAGGGGGAGGGGAGCCTCTGTATCCACGTCACCGATCCGCGAGAACTACTCCTATTGGACCATTCGGACGGAGGGGGAGACGAGCCGCTGTATCCACGTCACCGATCCGCGAGAACTGCTCCTATTGGACCATTCGGACGGAGGGGGAGGCGAGCCGCTGTATCCACGTCACCGATCCGCGAGAACTGCTCCTATTGGACCATTCTCCTTCCATTAGGGATTCCCTTTTTCTCCCAATGCTTTATGAGCATATCCAAGAGACTGGCCTTGAACAAATTCTCAATTAAGACTGCAAGATGAATAATTTTAAACTCAGGTTCAGTTACCGGATTTAAGTGTACCATCCTTCTTGCACTAAGTTTGGAGATAAAATCACGGTTTTAACTACCATAAATACTGCTATCCTTTTCCTTTCATTAGGTAACTGAATATGTACAGCTACTAGGACCCTCCACCAACAGATACTACTAATCCCTCTTCCATCATTCCTACGGTCATTGTATACTTGATTCAAGAAATAAACTTAGAATATTAAAAATAGTGTACAACTGCACCTTACCTCATTATATTTCTGAAAAATTGTGTACAACTGCACCAGTAGATGCGGACCGGGATGGGGATTCCATTTTTCTATATCCCCCAAGCCGTCGTGCCCCCTAGCCTCCGCTAGCAAAGCTCCACCGAGCTCCCATGGCTGTTCTGTGCGTGCGTCCGGAGGTAGGAGACGAAGCACTGTAGCGATTCATTTAGGCACCGATTGGTTCACTGCTAAGCTAATACCTGAAACAATGACATGTGGGGCCAAGATTTCTAACATGTGTTTATTGGCTGTGCTTCGAGAATGTGTGGCCGACATGTGGGCCAATGGCCCACGCGTCAATAAGTGGAAACGTAATCTCTAGAAATACGCCTTCAGTTAAGCTGTTGCGCCCTGGGCTCAAGCCACGTCCAGCCCAGATCGGCCCAAGGTCAGCCCACGCCAGATTTGCTAAATTAAGCCCGAAATCTGTTATTTCATGTGTGATAGCACTTCGTAGGATTTATTTAAAATAGTAAACGATATCCAAAAATTATGAAATTTTGTACAAAAATAGTACAGAGGGTTTTACACCTGGGAAAAATATAACAATAAATAGTGTAGTGGAAAAATTGGATTATTAAAATCGTATAAAGCCCAATAGCAACCTTTTTCTTATTTTTACAATAAGATTTCATAATTTATTTAAAACCTGTAGACACCTCCTAAAGTATTAGAAAATTCTTGATAATTACTAGAGCCCCTCACAAAATTTATAATGATATTAGCTTAAGCACTGTCCATAGGTTTTTCCTGAACAAAGTAAGTAATTAACCCCATAGTACCTTCCTTTATAAAAAGGGGACCGAATCGGCTTGCTTGTTAAAGAAATGTTAGGGTATTTGTTGGTTATATTAACTTAATAAAGTGAACCCAAATATTGGTTAGAAAATATAATGGCTAGGCAAATGCCTTAATAAGTTTAGAACATTTTTAAATTTGCCTTTATTGCTTGAGTGTATGCATAGGATTATTTAATTGCTAAACCCAACGAATAATTAACGCATATCCTATTAAATTATTTAAGGAGCTAAACTTAGAAAAGAAGTTATTAATGGATATAACTTAAGATTATCTCTAAGCACCTAGTGGATGTCAACTCCGATAATCCTCACCCCTTACGTAGGTTGAATTCCGAAAAAGACGTCATCTTATGTCGCCTAGAAACCCTAACCACCTTATTACAATCTTATCGTACTAAATCGCATTTTGGGGAATAGTAAGCTACTATATTGTTAAATACTACTTATTAATGCACTCTGACATCCATAGCCTATCATACGAAAAGTAGGTTCGCTAATCGATTAGGGTAATATGCCAAGGGTAAGACCTAGGTCGTGCATGCATCATGTTTTCTGATGCATTGGTAAGTAATGAGTGAACTTGCACAATATTTTCCTACATAGGAGGCAAACCAGAATGATTCGCGTGTTAACAGCAACTAGAACTACGTAGGGATGGATGTAGGAGAATTACGTATAAATTATCATATACCTAGAATTCATTAATAGCTAGGAACAATTCCCATCGATAAAAATAGTGGCTAAAGTACGATACACATTGTCTCGTAAGAAATCCATGACAACTCTTAGGTAGGATGATAACGGGCATAGGTAATATAATCCAAATTATAGTGCGTACACCTATTTACAGACGGAAGATTAAACCTCGGCAAGGAAACTTAACCGGCATACCGCACCGTGAGCCCCCTATAAAGTTTACCTCGTTATAGAAACTCATGGAAGACTCTTCGTAGGAATAACATAGAAATGCTAGGGTAGCCTACGTAGACTCGCTACTATGTTCGTAGGAGCGATTGCATATCGTGCATTATGCTTTCCCCGCAACGTGGTGATTATCTGTGTCATTTGGTTCCTGTCGGTAGACCCTAAGGGATTAAGGAGGATCTCGGGGCGAATCAAGATCCACGTTGGAATACAAGTGGTCCAGGCGAGTTAACACTTACTCTTTAGATGTGATCCGTATTAGGGAGAGACAGCGACTTTCCCTAGTGTAGATTAACATCGCTAATACCATGCTCATTACCTAGTTTTTCTAAACTATATTGTTTAAATATTAAAAATGCATGCTTATTAGATTGTCTAATTGTTAATCATGTTATACTTATACATGCCTGCCTTGAAATGTTTAGCCTTAATGACTGCCTTGATTGTCATTGCTCTTGTTAGCCTAAGATTAGTCTGGTAACCACTTTAACCCTACCTGATGGGTAAAACTTGCTTAGACCAGCTTAAGCTTAACAAATCTTGCTAATCGCCACGGAACGATGAACCGATATTCACCGGACATTCATTATTCTCATTTAATATGACATGACACATGACAGTTAGGGCTGGTAGATGCATGTTGGGCTGCTTGTGTTTGTGGGTTGGATATGTGGGTACTTGGTCGGTTTGGGTCAGTCGGTTGGGAAAGTCCAAGTGTGTGGTGTGGTGTGGTCGATGACCGTGGAAGTAGAGAAAGAATGGTGGGTTGTCCCTAGTTGGATTTGGACATCCGAAGGGATGATTAAGGCACGAGATGCCTAGTGCTGGGTTTAGCCAGGGGCTTACCCAGGAGGAGCGCGGATAGACACGCGTAGCAGGGAATCGCTGCCATCCGGGATGGTTCCAACACAACGCGTGGCCATCGCGCGGAGCACGGGACGTGGATCGCCAGTTGCGAGCGCTCCAGGAGGCCCTCTGGGACCAGTCTCGTTAGGGGCAGGTATTGGCCCTCACTGGATAGTGGTTAAGGCCACACATCCCCAGGGTGACGGTCGGCTAGGGAGGGCCGGCAACCCTACTAGGCCGAGGTGATCACGCCATGGCATGTGTGGTCCGCAACAGGATTCGCCAAATCCTGGAAGGATGGCAGAACTAGGATTGGTTGCGGGCAACCAGGAGAAAGTATGGTTGGGAGCAACCAGGAGAAAGATTGGAAAGTCTTGGCTGGAATGGTGATTGTGTAAGCTGGTTGGGTTTATGATCGAGGGTTGGTCAATTTGTGTGTTAATTGGGTATAAGCTGGTATGGATTATGGTGATCTGTTATGCTGGTTGTGTTATGGATAAGAGTTGGCCGATTGTGGGTTGTGTATTTGGATGAGAATTGGTCGATTAAAGGTTGGTTGGTGTGCATGGTTGGTTAATTGTGTTTGAGTGCATTGTTAAGATGGAAACTCTTGATTGGTATTAATAAGATCCAATTCTAGTTGATGCTAGTTAGGATGTTTCCAAAATCTTATAAACTTGGCTTTACGCAAATAAAATAACCTTACCCCCAATTAAAGCCTTCTAAGCACTATATGCATTAAGGGAAGTGTTAACTAGCCAGCGTTTGGATGACGCTGACCTCGCATATTTCCACTCTTTTAGATTAACCTTAAGGAGAAGGATTTGCTCGAGTGTCGCAAGGGAGATGACTTGGCTACGATGGCCATGATGCGGTTTAAGGTTTGCTCCAGTCTCCTTCAGGATTGCATAGCCGTTGGAAGATATTGCGGTTAAATCTATATGCCCTGCTGACCCCGATGGTTTACCTTTAACAATCGTCAGGCCCTTCAGCTTAGTTAATATTGAGCCTGCGTCATACAATCAGGTATGTAATTCTTCGAATAATGAAACGTATGTCTGCATGATACTCGGCTATGTATTGCACGCACTAGAGTATTGATCCAGGGTCTAGTGCATGTGTACAGCGGCTCTCTGGTAAGTATAAAAATGAGGGCTGACACAACTGTAGTTGCTTAATGTCCTCATGCCAGTGCACCTCTAAAGATCTTTTAAATACAGATGCTAATCTTCTAAAGCTCTTAACCTATGACTTTATCTCTTTAAAGAAAACTGTAACATGCAATTGGGTTCCTTTCATGATAATTTTTTTTGGTTCTTAGATGAAATCCCTGCTGTTATTTATATCATGCCTTTGTTTGGTTCTGACCCACAAACAGTATAGCGCGCGTAAGCGCGCTTCATAGTTCTAGTTGACTTGTAAAGTGGAATCAATTCTAACTGTCCTGATTTAGCTACAATTCAAGGTACACGGTAGTGCAGTTTACCTCGCATCTTTTTTGTTTTTCCGAAGGGAATATAAAACATGGATTTGACAACTTTTACCTGTCACCACCACTGTGCAGTTTATGAGGAAACAGCTGAGCTGGTGCTGAATGATGCTGCATATGAAGTCTTGTACATTACGACTACTGGTTACCGACCGAATGGTTCTCATATTTGCTGCTCCAAAGAATTTTTTTTTTGTAACATGCTCTGATGAAATAGAAGTCTAGATCTTGTTCTAATTTTTTCCTAATATGCCATTTTGAATATCAAATTTTCCTGCTGAATGTAGCATGCTCTCTAGGATTTGAGCTCATATTGGGATATCCTTACAACCATGTATCTTTTCATCACATCTGTAAAATGCATCACATTTTCTAACTCATTCGGTTAAACATATAACCTGGACAAGGTAAAATAATTGTTTTTACTAATCTAGCATGTATAGGTAAACTTGGTCACAGCAAAATATGTGGAACTGACAGATAATTATTTGATAATATGATCTACTAACTAGCATTGTCTCACAATTGGATTGCTATTTTTTATAGTTGAATGGAGCATCGTTGTTTTCAGGTGTATGGTATAGCAGGATTAGATATGCTGATTACAGGTGCACCTATAGAGCAGGATAGTACTTTCTTCTCTCTTTTTTTCTCGAACACGCAGGAGAACTGCGTATCATTATATTAAGAAGGAAAAAAAGGTCAAGAAGACACAAACAGCGGAAATATGTATGGTATGCAATAACAGGACATAGTGTTGGCGTGGTAACTGCCTTGGCAGCTGGAATCTTGTCTCGGTCTCCCCGGCCTGTTAGGTGTCCTCTTGTAATACAGTCATGTTTTCGGATGTTGATAGTTGCTGCCATTTTATCTGATGTAACTTTTTTATGTTATTGAGTAAATGGCTTGGGTGTAGTGAACACCATTCGGTGACTTGGTGGCAAGTTGTGTTGATTGCAATATTTAATGTATTTTTTGGACCTCTGCTTAGAAGTCTTTTAGCCTAAGTTAATTTTAGTTAAGCTATCTTGGCATGAGTTCAAGACTATTTTTGTTTGCATTCTGCAGGTGGTAGTGAAAGTGCGTCTAGGCACTAATTTAGGTTTTGGTGATAAATGACAAGTCGTTAAAGGGCTAATAAAATTTTGTAAAGAAAAGTACAGGTTTGACAAGATCGATTAAGGCTTTGGACATGGAGTGGACTGTGGATAAAAAGGAGCTACGGCAAGATTAGATTTTCTAGTTTTAATTGCGTCTATGGACGAAAGCCGTACTTTTAAGAGGGGTTCCACAAATTTTAAGTTTTTAGGTGTCAATAGTGCTCACAAGAACATTTTAATCTTCCAAGGCACCCAAACTCTTAGTCACAAAAATCTCAGCCCAAATCGTCATTGTCAGATCGGACTATTTGGTACCTATTACCGGACTGTTCGGTATCTCCTAAGGGCGGAGTGTCCAGCCAGATCGCGAGGAGGGTTCTCGGCTTCATATCTCAGAACAATCCGATTTAGCGGATAGTCCGGCTAACTTAGAAAAATTTCTCAGAGAGCTTGTTTGACCAGAGTTTGACCTTATCCTTTCGACCACCTCGGACTGTTCGGTCTACCACACCGGACTGTCCGATCAGTCTGTGCAGATTCAAAAACGACTAGTCCCCAGGGGCTGCCTATATATACCCTACCTTATCCTAACCTGTCTCAAGCCCGTTGGAAAAAGAAAAATCTAGTGCTCTCTCTCTAGCTCAAACCCTAGCTTCTCCTCTCCTAGTTCATCTTGTGGATTTGTGTTCGAGGGTTGAGGAAGCTCTTTGAGTGTCCGATCTAAGCATGAAGTGATCTTGTGAGCACTGTGGCCACCTCCAAGCTTGAGTTCTTACGGGATTTGTTACTCTTGGAGGTTGAGAACTCCTAGACGGCATAGGAGTCGTCGGTGAGCTGCCGATCTTGGTGTGGTTGGCTTCCAGAAGTTTGTGAAGACCGATTCCGCCTCCGGAAGGGAAGGAATCAATCAAGGAAGCCGGTGGTGCTTGGTGCTAAGCCGGAGAGGATTAGGGTCTTGGTGACCCGGGCTCAAGTGTGACCAAGCCTACATCAACGAAGACGTAGGATCCCCTCAAGGATCCGAACTTCGGGAAACAAATCTTGGTGTCTCCGTGTTGTTTGCTTTCTTTTACTTTCTTGTATATCTAGTTGCTTAAGCTTGTGTGCTTCTTTGTGCCCGATCTACTTTTTTTGGTGCTGCTCGGTATTTTCTCTTGGTGGTGTGCAGGTGTTGCTTGAATCTAGCCGGGATTCAAGCCGGATCCATTTTCCCCAAACTCCGACCGGACGGTACGTCCGGTGTGACTGACCGGACAGTCCGACCTGTCGATTCCGCTGCGTAAAGGGAAAAAGTTTTAAACGCCTATTCATCCCCTCTAGGCGACATCACCGATCTTTCAGGTAGCAATAGCATTCTTTATCTAGGGTATTGTATGATATTTTTTTCATTTTATCACTAAATCACATAGGAATGATGTGTTTTGTAAGTTTGCTCACTGTTTGAAGAGAGTTTTTCTTCAAGCCTGGTAGATTTCGGTTTGACATTCAGTACTAGCTAAGATCTTGGTTTTTGGCATCAAATACTCTCTCTATTCCAAAATATAGGACGTGCATGTATTTAGAAAAGTCAATGTTTTAAAATTTTGACTAACATTTAGCTAAAAATATATAAGTGCTATGCATGTTATATAGTTCGATTCGTATTTGAAAGTACTTTGATATGATGTTATTTTTTTAGTCATTGATGATATATGTATATCTATACTTATTATTAAAGCCAGGTGGGTTTCCTCGTTTCGTCCGTCGTCGCACCCAGCACCTTTGGATCGTGCGGCCAGGCGGATCCAACGGCTCCGGTGGACGAGTGTTTTCCCCTTAGCTCTTCTTCCCACTGACCAAATTTTCAGGCACAATATTTATAGCTCTTTTAATATCTTTATATTTCGTAGCTTATTGTTTCTTTCTTTTATGCTCGCAAATTTACCAACCTATTGTAACCATCCATCAGATTTTTTTATTCATATTTCATTTGTTCTATTGGTTGAACCAATTTCAAGTTGAAATTGCACTGGTGACCACCGAGTGCTCGACCTGATCACTTCAACATCAACACCAATGTATTCAACAAGGTGATGCCCGTTAGCAACCCTGTCTATGTTATTAATCTAAGAAATGGAAAGTGACCCTTAAAATGAAGATAGGAAATATATATGAGATTCTCACCTTGAATGTTGGTAGTTACTCATGACAGTATGCACAATTGCCCCTTCCTAATGTTCAAAGTTTAATGGGTTTCAACAATTTATTGCTCCTGGTTTCAACAATTTATCGCTTGAATGAATAAATCATTTTGTCTATTTGACACAAATTGATAGCTTATAGAATGAAGTTCTTTAAATTAATTTTGCCTGACTGTAGATGAATTATGGGGCTAGGGTCTTGGGTCATGTTTATGGGGCTAGAGGCATGCAGGGATTTTTATTTCTCCCGCTGCAACACACGGGCATATTTGCTAGTTATGAATGAAATTAAAGGTCAAAGTTGTACATTGAAAACCACACAAAAATTTATATGCCTTATATTTTAGAACGGATGGAGTATTATGACTGGTATCTAATTCAAGTTAGTTCTTTCCTATAAAAAAAGGACGACAAAATATATTTTCATTGCGCAGATGTACTTTTTTCCCTTAGTTTCTACTGCATAGCTATAAGTGTCCACACTTGCAGAAAATAATTTTTGGTTGATTAGAATTATGTTTTTTTATTTCCTTTGTAGTTCCATGACAAGGCACAAGCATTGCACTAGTTAGGTCAAAACGAGGTTGTCACGCTCTAAATTTTCTAGTGAAACACATGAACTGCGAGAGCAGCTAGTACAGTTTTCTTTAGCCTACTTCCCTAGGCACAAAAATAAACAAAACTGGTCTAAACAAGTAAACATGCTATTCGGTCTTTTTATCAATTCTGTGAAAATACACTCCAGCAGTACGCCTTAAAAATAACATAGCAAGCTATTACTTTTATAAGGTAACACGACAGCAGCACAAGCATGACACCTCCAAAAACTATATAATAAACAGAATATTATTGTTATCCTAGACATTTAAAGCTAAAACATCATGGCATCGGCTGCAAGGCTCCACAACATCTAACTTCACTGTGGAGGGGACTTTTGGTTCAATGTATGTCCTGATGGCCAAGACTGCTCGGTAACCTTCCATGAGAAGGCTCATGGGAAGTTCGACACACTTGCCAGAATTATTCAATGGAGAACATTTCATAGAAGTACAACACTGAGAGGCGTCCAATGTAAGGCACTTAAGTGACGTTGTGCTCTCCACAACATATAATGTCAGCTCAACCAGGCTCTTCGCAGAGGAGAATCCTAGGATCTCCACTCTCTCGATCTTATGGTGGTGATGTTCCCGTATCTGCCTTAGATTTGAGTCATTTGTGAAAATCGAGACATGTTGCATGTTCCGTTTTGATACCTAAGATGAAAAGAAAAATTTTGTAATCATGGTTCAACCAGAGCTACTAAGATCATAGCAGTACGAATGGAAGACTTACGTCCAAGGAAATAGCCTCCAAAGAGGGGCAAGCATCAAGAAAGGATACTAGAGAAAAATAATCATAGTCCGAAGAAAAGGGTGCTGAATTAAGACTAATCGTTATCCTTAGGTTCTTGAGGTGGAGAAATTTGCTATGCAGCATTGGTGTATTAGCCACCTGCATAAAGATGCCGGACTGTTATACCCAAGGTAAGACTGATGTAGCATCATCATATGCATATCACAAGTCCAGTCAATTTTAGAGTATACCTCGAAGAGTGAACATATCCAAAGAGTTTCAAGGTTTGGCACACTGGATGGAAGTAGAACACGGGCATAATGAGCAGCCCCCAAAAAGAATATGTCTACCTTCTTCATTTGCAATTTTTCCCCAAGTGATAGCTGTACCTTGGGATGTCCTGAGAAGCAAAAGGTGGATATATTTGGAGCTTTGATGTCAATCATTCGCAGCCTGTCACCGTCACGCACGCCTAAGTAGCTGAGCTGCTGCAAATGGCATGGTACCTTCAGGCAAACTATCCGATCACAGGAGCTGATTTCCAACCGCTCCAAAGCGAAAGAATTGGAAAGAAGGCGCCCTAATTCGTCCTCCATGATACGGACATGGCGAAGATGCAATCTAGTCAGCCTTCTTAACCAACTAAGTTCAGCTGTGGGACTGAAGGAACAACAGGCCAAGTGAAAAGATTGGAGGGAGTCTCCATTCCCATTACATAAAAGTGAGTATGGGAAGCTGAATTTTGACTTCATTGGCAGTACTAGTGTGAGCTCTTCAATGCCTGGTGTAACAGCAATCTGAAGCCAACGGTTGAGATGACAAGAGTCCTCCGCAGTGTAACCTACAAAGTGAATCTGGAATCTCTTCACACAATTGCCTGAGTGCTTTTTCAGAATTTGGTCAACTATGTTGGAGAAACCTCTAGCAGTTCCATTTTTTCCACATGTATTTTTATTTTTATCCAACCCCAATGTGTCAATATTAAAAATGAAGTCAGGATGTCGTCTCCATGAACATAGAAAAGCGCGAGACACACAGGCGGCTCGGGCAGCATCTCGCATTGGCATCAGGGCATGTATATGACACCAGACATCCTGCATGCAAAAGCATGGGAAAAATTCAGTGTTAGAACTGTCATTTGCACCACCTAAGGAGGACGGGATGATGTTCTATTGTACACTAGTGTGCTAGTCAATGGTAGATCGGTAGGAAAGGAAAAGAACATACCAATGGCGCGTCTGAATATTAAACAGCGAAAAACGCATGTAACTATGCAAGAATCAAACAATTTGGAAGCTACAGTACAATATGCTTGATATAAACCTTATGATAAAGTAATGAGATAATAGACTAATAGGCCGGATAGAAAGAATGCCATCCCACGAGGATATGCAGCTCTCAAGATGCAATGCATTGCCTGTAGCGGTGTAATCAAGATAACATGTACTACTAAACAGAACTTAATAATGCATACTAACACATACCCTCTCTGGTTCACAAACAGATGGTGTTTTGGTCATTGGCAGTCTCCAAAACACATGCCTGATCAGTAATCTACACTACAATATAATTATGAAACTTGAGAAAATTGTTATATTATGATAGCATTTTTCAAATAAATCTATCTATACATAACTTTTGCATATCCAATACAAATAATTTAAAAGATAATGCTAGTAAATTCATCAAAGGTTGACTATAACCATGTCCAAAACGTCATCTTTTTATGGACTGGAGGGAGTAAGAACATCATAGAAAACAACCATCTTGGTAGACTGCAAAAAGAAGTTATAGATGATGTGTGTAAGTGCTGGTCACTGAAGGTAACTTGAGAAGCTCACAGTTTGAGAAATTTTAGCTTATATGCATTGGAGGCCTGAAGATGGTTGCAGCATAAGCAAACAGTGTGATGGGGGCAATTTTATGATGGAGAATCAATTTTGCGCAGTTGGACATGTGCAATTCAAGCAGATATTGTGATATCTTGCTTGCTGCCATTATATAAAAAAAGATTGTATGGCATACATACCTCTGGAAGGCTTGGTCCTGAATACATCTCTATGTCAGCACCCTGGGAATCATAAGTTGGCAAGGCGAGCCCTTCCTTTTAGCTCGTGAAGCAACGAATCCATCTGCAGCACGTCATGCATATGGTTATGAACAATGCAGACGTTTGAGAAGCGAAACAGCAAACTCAAGCACACCAACGCAAACGCACTGAGGAATGTCTTGCCCATAAACAAATTGACCATCCAAGCAAAAAGAACAAGATGGTGAAGGCCATTAGCCATTGGGTCATCCACAAGGGAGGCTCATCTCGAATCTCACTTATACTAATAGTTAATAAAAGAAGGAAGAAAGGAACTGGCTTCCCTGATGACTTGAAATTTGCTTTCGGCCCAAAAACTAAAGAAAAAATTGTTAATTTTGCGCGTGTAAGAGAAATAAGGAGATGGGTATTACGGAAGTTTAGCCTAGGAGAAAGGTACAATCTTTGTATCCAGCAGGCACCATATGAAGGGGATTTTGATTCCGCAAGCAGCAGCACGGGGGAAGGAGGAGGCTAACCACGGGAACGTGGGACTTGGACTTGCCGCCGGCGCCGGCGCCCTTCCTGGTCCCGCAGCCGCTCTATGGACATGAGGCGCATCAGATCCAGGAGCCCCATGGTCGGGTAGAGACCAACAGAGGAGGGGAAACCCTATCCCCCCTCCCCTTAACAGGCCATGAATGGGCCAAGAAGCCCTCGCCGAACCTAGAAGACCTACAAAGAGGGCAGTTGGCGCGGAGGCCCAACAGGAAAGAAAAGGACGCAGGCTGGCTGGGGAAAGGAAAAGATAAGAAAAATGGCCTGAAAAACTCAGAATTTTTGTATAGCCTCGAAAAACAGAAAATTACATGCAGTAATTTTCCTTTGCACAGAAATCTAGAAAAATCCTCGAAATGCTGAAAATTGAAGAAATATTTTCTAGCATGAAAAGGATCTCGGGATTTCGAATTTATCCTGTTTATGCATTTGAATATGAAATCTATGCTATATTTCTTTAGCACCTCGTTTTATTGCAATCATTTATATTTAATTAAAATTTATTTCAAATGAAAAATAGGGCTACCCGAATTTTTGCAAAATCGAAAATTACATGAAGTAATTTTTCTTAGCACTGAAAATTATAGAATAGCCCCAAGAAATACTGAGAAATTGCAAAAGGGCTTTTGAAAATTATGGAATTGCATGTAGCTTTTCCTCAAATTTCATTGAGGTCCTAAGAATCTTGGAAATTACATGTAGTATTTTCTGAATATATAAAATTGTATTGAACATCTGCAATTATAAGAAGTATTTTTAGAAATTAAGAATGATACATTAATCCCTTGATACATCTAGAAATTACAAGAAGTATTTCTAGCAATCAAGAATTTTATAGAAAACATTTATTATGGCATAAAAGCACTCCAGGATTTTGAATTTTATCCCATTTTTAGTTTGAAGTTCCTTTATGGTACTGTTAATTACTTTTATGCAATAGTTTTATCAATTTGATTGAGTAATTATACATTTATGCCTATTTATTCTTTTCTGAATTGATAATGGCTTGTTTTATGTACTGGAGTTCATGAGAATTATGTCATACACTACTCTCTGTTGGATTGCAAATGTTAATCTTATGAATGCATTTCAAATTGAAAATGTTGGGCATATTTAAGTATCATTTCGCATCTACATATATACACCGCCGTCGCGTGGAAAACTCACACGAACTTCGAGATACCTATTTTGAGCACTTAGGAACCTTTATAAGCTTCTCCATTTCATCCCTCTTTATAGTACGGCATCCCTAGGACTCAATAAATAAAGATTTACAAATAAAGGTAGTCTTGATGCCTTCTTGCAATATATCCAATTTTGAGGGGTACACCAACACATGTAAACATGTACCTCATGAAATTAACCTGTATAACATCTGTGCACAATTCTCCAATAGAAATATTAGCTCTATAATTGTTACTCATTAATCACCAAAATCACTTAGGGCCTAGATGCACTTTCAAATCCTCCTAAGAGAAGGAGATGGGGATCTCGGTCCACTTCATCGACTCGGGCCGAGGTTTGCCCTTTTCAACGTTGTGGACCTCCCGAGCAACCTCCTTGAGGCTGCGCTGAGAGGTATAGGCCGAGGAGCCACCGAAGATGACGGCGATATGGTTCACGGGTTCCTGATATTCATCATCATATTCCCGATCCCCATCATCGGTTTGGCGCTTGGCCTTACCGGCTTCACCTTTTTTGGGCAGGGTGGGCATTGGGCCCTTGCCGTTGTAGAAATCCTCAAGCTTTGCAGTCCAGGTCCTGCAATGGCGTGTATCATGCCCGTAGTTCTGGTGAAACTTGCAATATCGGTCGCTCGGACCTTTCTTGCCTTGGTTGCCTCCCTGGGCGGGCTTCTTGCCCTTATAGTTATTGCTGGGCTTTTTCTGCCCATCCTTGGGAGGAGGTGTGCGATCTATACCGGCGACGGTATTGTTCGCGTCACCCATCTTTTTCTTCTAGGACTTCTTGTCACCAGGAACATTGCTGCTCTTCTTCTTCTCATCCACACCAGGCTGGGCGGGCAGCTCGCCTTTATCGAAAGCCTTCTTATATTGAACGCGCTCTGCCGCGTTGGCATAGCGATCAGCCGCCTTGAACATGTCGTTGGCGGTCCAGGTCTCATTGATCTCAAGATCCTGGGTGAGCCGCTCGTCGCGGACTCCGTTTTTGAAGGCACGGACAACAGATTCGTCTGAGATGTTCGGGATCGTGTTGCGAATCTTAATGAAACGCTTCACAAAGTTGCGGAGGGTCTCCCCGTTCATCTATATCATCTGGTGCAGATCATCCTCCTTGCCCAGACGCACGTAACAGCTTTGGAAGTTAGCTATCAGAGCGTCACAAAGCTGGCTCTAAGAACTGATGGAACCCTCTTGCTGATTAAACAGCCATGTTCGGGCAGCGCCCTCAAGGACAGTCGGGAGGTAATTAGCCATGACGAGCTCGTCACCCCCGGCTGCCATGATGGCTGTAGCATAAATGGAAAGAAACTCTTCTGAGTTCTGGGTCCCATTATACCTCTCCATGTGACCGGGCTTGAACTTAGAAGGCCACCTGACAACGCGAAGCTCATCAGAAAAAGCCTTGCAGCCCAAGGCATAAGACCGACCACCTTCCCCGGCAGAACCTAGTCTCGAGAAGACGTTGGTCCTGTTGCGCGGAGGAATTCTTGCTGAACGGGAGGATTCGGCCTGGAGAAACTCTCTCCTGGACAACCCACCGCGCTCCTTCCTCGTGGTCGCGACAACGCGCTCCTCACGAGGGGACCGTCCGTGATCATCGCATGCACGCTTGCCCCTGTGGTCGCGATGACCGCGAGGACTCGGCGAGCGACGGCGACCACGGGTAGCCTGTTCGTGGACAGTGGTCCTTCGATGGTGACGAGGGTCACGCGATCGGTCAGAGCTGTCCGAGTCATTCCGGGTAGTTTGGCTGCGCTGCCTGGAGGAGTTGTTGACTTCGCCTAGGGATTTTAGGCCTTCAGCCATTCTCTCTAGGTGAGTTGCAACAGCATCGCCCATACGGGGAAGGTCGGCCTGGTTGGTGGATCTAAGCACCGAAGCCATGGCCTCTAGTCGTTCCCGACTCTGATCTAGGGGTCCTGGGATCCCTGAAGCATCTGCGTTCTGCCCGACTGGGGTCCTATCACGCGGGGAGTTGACCCGAACAGGAGAAACTTCTGCCGGGAGACTTGGTGTGGGCATGCGAGGGGGATCGCGACGCTGTCGCTTGCATCGATCGCGAAACTGCACCACGGTCTGATTGATGGAATCGTCGAGGCTGCGGCGAATGACCTCTTGCTCGCGAGCAGCCAGCGTAGCCTCATCTTGATGCCGGGCAGAATTAATCTGCCCGACCTCGCCAGCCGCCACAGCCCGTGCAGGATTCTCAGAGATTCCTGCATCGGCCATGTTAACGCTGCGGGGGCAGCGAGAGGGTATGCTAGACGGTGTCATCGCTGTGTCACCACAGGTGGAATCTACCGACATAGCCTTGGAATCCGATAGATCTAAACCGTCGTAGAGATCATTGGTTCCGTAGTCATCGTCATTGACGGGAGTGTGATCTGAGGCCATCTCTGGGACGTAAGCAGAGACCTCCGTCCCAGATATGGAAAGTGTTCGAGACCGAACAGATCAATCGGATCCGGCAGGGGATGAGACATCCTGCCCTTCTGAGTCATAATCCTCAGGAAGCATCTCTGTGTCGCTGACGGAGTTCGACATGCTCGATCTGCGATCTCCCCACGGACGGCGCCAACTGTCGACGGTTGAGATATCAATCCCAAGTCGATTAAGGTTCTTGAAAGATGAGATAGGAGACACGCCGAACAAGACGAACAACAGCGAACAGGGAGACATGGGTTTTTATCCTAGTTCAGGCCTCTCGGGAGAGATAATAGCCCTACATCCAGTCTTTCTGTATATCAAAGATGATTACAAAAGGAATCCCGACGAGACGAACAAGTCTCGGCGAGATTATGGTGTATGCGAAGTGCTAAGATGCTAAAGCCCTTGGCCAGGGTCCTCTAAGCGCCGTAGGGCCCTGTTTATATAGTGCGAAACAAACCGACCTACCGAGGGAATATCGGGCCGGGCTAACTACGAGATCGGAACGAACTCGACATGCCAGATATATCCCGAGGCAGATAAGGCATACTCCTAGTCTTGGGGATCACGACTCCTAGTCCAATCCGGGAAACTACGTCCGGGTCTTCATGTAGCCGTGCAGAACTCTGTTCGAGTCGGACTCAAACAGGAATCCTAAGCCGTTGCGCACCGTACCAGCCAAGAAGCTGTTCGGCAGGATGCACATGGGCCAAATAGAACCTTCCAGGGAGCTGGGCCCTGGTAGGCTGTTCGAATGGGCCGTCAGGGAGTGGGCCATGGCAATGGGCCGTAATTTTATCCCCGACAGAACTGTTTCGGCAAGAACATCTCGTCGCTTCACTGGAACCTTTTACTACGTGCATGAGTGCTTTGCTCTCGATCCATACACCATACATGCATCTATTCTATATATTAAGCCGCTTAAGGGAAGCTCCTCCCTCGTTCGTCCACGTTTTTCGTTTATTCGTTCGACGCGTGTTGCCTTCTGTCTTCGTTTCCCCGCGCCCGCCTCTGTAAACGCCCATACATTTATGCACTTAGGCCCTCCAACATTTCAGTTTTATGTTTGACTACTCTTTCTTCCCCCTAGTCCTCCCCGACTCCCTCTGTCCCCCGACCCCAGCGCCGCAACCCTAGCCCACCCGTGACCCGTCGCTCCGGCCTCTGGCCAGTCGCCGCCGCGCGCCCCGCGCCCCCGCCTCGGCCGTCCCTGACCCCCGCCGCCGCCGCCGCCATTCCGCCCTTGCTGCGCGGGTCCTCCCTGCTCACGGCGGAGGCTCCTCTTTCCTGCTGCTCCTTCGGGTCCACCGTTTTGCCCATGGTCCACGGCGTCCTGGTACGGCGCCCCGCTGCCCCTGCCCCTCTGCTCCACACCGCCACCTCGGTTCTTCCTCCGTGCCGGCCCGCTCTCTCCTCCGGATGCCTGCGCTTTCATCCTCTGGCTGGGTCTTAGCCCGCTCCCGTTCCCCTGTGCGTCGGCTCTCTCTCCCTGCTACCTGTGCGGCCTCGCCCCCGCATCGATTTTGCCCCGGTTCAGCTCTTCGTGCTCCGGCTTGCCTCTGCTCTGGACGGTGCCTCCTGCCTTCTTTAGGTATGGTCATCTTCGCCTCGCCGCTCTCCCTTTCCCTTCCCCTCTGCTAGCCGTCGCTCCCCTCTGCTCCTTTGCACCCTTTGGCCATTCTCCTCGTCGTTCTCCTCTCCCTCCCCCCTCTGCTGGAGTGCTCTGCTGTAGCCGGGGGATTTAGCCGTATGACACCCAATTCGAGTGACTTGGTATGAAACAATTTGGGTAATAAAAAAAAAGTATTTAAAATGAGTTAATTAGGATTTTAGATGAATTATGAAATTTGTTCTATACATTTCGGACTCCAGATGAAATAGAGACAAAAATGAGAAAATTAAATAGGCAAAAATGAAACACATGTTTTTTTTTGCTAGTCGTTGTGTTGAACCACGCTGCACCACGTTGCTGGGCCGTGCGGTTGGGCCGCGCGGGCGTCCGAAGACGAAAGCATTATCGTTTTAGGAACTCTCGACTTTTGCTACAGTAAAATTCAACTTTACTCAACACTAAAAAGAACAAGACCCACGGGAGTGTGTATGCACATGTTTGGATGTGAGGCCCACTTTACTTGTGGACCAGACTTCCTGACATGTGAAATGAGTATATATAAGAAATTAATCTATTATATGCATGCAATAAAAAGAAACAATAAATATTTTTCTTTCACATCTATATATTCTTATTTTTTATGTCTGTATAATTAAAGTCTTCAACTAGATCGCATAATACAGTGGCCTGGTACTCCCTGTTAGAGATCTTCACAGGTTGTTAGATGGAGGCCCGTTACAGGATAGCAAATGAGTAAACGAATGGGTTTAGCACGTTTAAACATGATTTAGGCCCTCTATGATAGCTTGTTTAGTTGTAGTTTTTGTTGGGATTGCAACTTTTGTTATTTTTATATATGCACCATTCACTTTATTTTCTGAAAATAATTTTGTTAGAACTTTTTAGAGTTTTTCTCAAATATCTCAAAAAAAAAATTATTTAGCCTTTTCATACCACTTTCAAAGGTTGTCAAATTTTTCCAACAAAAACTAAACAAGCTATCAAAGAGGGCCTTAATAACCGATCAACATCTGCCCCACCCACCAGTCTCGGCGCCGCCTCACGGCCCAGCTGCCCATGAGTGCCGTCGCCCACGCCATCTACAAGCATCAGATTTGAGCTTCCGTCCGTATTCTGTAGATTTGATTCCGATCCACGGGTGGCGCGAACGCCGTGCTAACGCGGACTCGGATGGGTGGCAAAGAAAATCTCTAGCAGGTTTTCTAAAGTATTCTCTAAAACACTATTACAAACCGTCTCAACCTCTATGTCTATCCAACAGGGTCTCCAAATTTGTAGACTCCTTTCAGAGTCTCTATATTTAGAGACTTTCTAGAGAATCTTTAAATCTTTTCGGGGATAGGGACTCTGCTGAAGATGATGAAAATATAGGTAACAAGTAGTGATTTAGAGAAGGGATATAGAGAACGAAATATAGAGATCCTATTGGCAACGCTCTAAGTGTTGCGGAGCCTCCATCCCGAACCGGTTTGTATGGTAGAAGAGCATCTTCAATAGTAGAGCCAACATGCTGGCTATAAGATTGTCCACGTCAATAATGTTAGCTAAGAGATCATCTCTTCAACAGCTTAGCTATAAGCACGTACTCCAAAATCTATATGGGTCCACAATTGTATTTAATATCTCTTCTTCCTCTTGGTAGCCCCCTCTGCCTCGCCGCCCCAACCTCCTCTCCTCGTCGCCGCCCCAAAACCACCGTCGCCGCAGCCTCCTCCCCCCGCCGCCACAGAAAAGCTCCATCTCATCATCGCGTCCCCCATCCCTTCTCGTCGTCGCGCCCCTTCCCTCGCTACCACCGCGAAGCCCGCCTTCCCGTTGCGCCCCCTTCCCTCCAGTGAACGGCAGCAACTGCGGCGGGCGCGGTATGGGCAGCGACTTCAGCGGACAACGACAACTCGAACGGACGGTGGTGAATTCGTCATCTACTAGGAGGGAGCTGGCCTGGCTGAGGGAGATGGGGGAGAGAAAGAGAGTGCACGTCTTGGTGGAATCGCTAGCGACCGGCATTTGATGAAGCGTCGACGCTTAGTTTGGATGCTCCTTCTATCCTCCATCTCAGTAGTAAATCTTACGTGGAACCCTTATAGCCAGCTGACATGGCCCCATTGGAGATACTTTAATCTAAGCAATGTTAGAAACTGTGTTTTGGTCGATCAATTGTCTAAGTATTTTTCGTATTTGACCTAACCTAAAACCTAAGCAATCTAATATTATAAATATTGGTGGAGGACTCATTGTATTATCAATCTAAAATTAATAAAGCATAATCACACCCATATGTCTTGTGCTCTTAGCTTCTCTGTAATTGCGTGATTGTTCATCTACGCCTTTAACTACACCCGATAGCAAAAATTCGCAATACGTTATGAGTACGCTCGCTACGGAATAATGATCCACAATGAGGAGAAGATGACGAATGATCTACTATAGGCGATCGATCACCGAAACAATCTGCAATTGACTCGCCTTCACGCCCTACGCGATAGTCTACAAAAATTTGGGGAAGATCGTCAGATCTCAAGGTATAGATTATGATTGAACTAAATCGCATGAGTTTGTTGAATTTTGCAGCGAAAACTACGGTCTTGGGGCCAAATCAAAAATCGGTCTAGTAAATCGAATCCAAAATTTGATCGATGGAACTGATCCACTGTGCATGCCGGCCCTGCCGGGCGCCACATCGCCACGCCACGGCCGCAGCGCTGGTCACTCGCCGGCTGTTCACTGTCGGCCGCTCGCCATCCGCGCCTCGACTCTGCTAACCAATTGTGTCACGTGATCGTAAGCCGCGTCCCGTTGCTGTGTCATCACGCGCTTTATGGACACATAGCGCGCCTTGTCCATGCCTACTACAACACAAAGTAGATGTAACCTAGTTGTACACATATTCGAATCAAAAACTAAAAAAGATATTCCTGCACCCTGATTTTCACCCATATCTTGTATTGATTTAAGTCCTAATCAGCTCAGTGGTCACGTCCCCAGATCATTATTCTTTCAGTTGACATGACTTGAATACATTCTGCTTGCCTCAAAAAATTTTCGGGCACTATGGAACTTAGCCTTCTGTCAGGATTGAAATATCTGACTAGACGGAGAAGGGGCTTATCCACCTCCTTCCCTACCTATAACATGGAGGACATACACCTTGCATCTTGCAACCTTACAAAAATTCCAAGTATGTTGAGGTATCAAGATAAGATGTCTATTGTGGACCTCTCAAACTACAAAATTGATGGAGTTATACCGTGTTGAATTGGGAGAATTGAAAGGATAACCTCATGTATTTCAACCTCTCGCACAACATGTTCGCTAGCCTAGAGAGTGTACATGTGATACTCCTATGACAATTTTGACTACACTTGATCTTAGTTCAAATAGAGACTTGCAGGGAATTTGCGGCTAGCACTCATATCAAATACAATGGTCGGAGTCTTGTTAGATTACTCAAACAATAGTTTCTCTTGGCAGTGGTAAAAACTATCTGAACCGCGTCACTGCGAAAATCATACATGCTGAAACGTTAACTCGCTCCATTAAAAACAAATTTTAAAAAAATCTCAATCAAATCATATAAATTCATCACAACACGAAGACCAAGACCTGCATCAGGGTCACACGAACCGATCAGAAGCACAAAAGGAGATCAATTCAGCTCTGAATTGCACACATGGATCACTTCCTGAAAGCAAAAGGCACGGTCTACGCTCTCCAACGACCAATGCCGTATGGATGCGTGCATAGTGCGCGACCGCGTTTAGTAGTGGTGCGTGGGCGCGCAGCTGGCCGGCCTGAAGGCGAGCGGGCCGGTGGCGGCGTACACGACGTTGCCGTAGCCCTCGCCGGGCCACCGCTTGCCCTCGTCGCGCAGCGGCGCGCCTTGCACGCCGTAGTTGATGTTGGTGGGGACGTCGCACCCGCGGTCCGGCGACGCCAGCAGCCGCGCGAAGCAAGCCATGGCGGGGCCGCCGCCGTAGTAGTCGCCGGCGGCGCCGCCGACGGCGACGCCGAACTCCGCGAGGAAGTAGCCGTGCTCGTCGGTGACGGCGTGCCGCCACGCCGCCACGCGGTTCTTCGCGTCGCGGCAGGTCACCATCACCTTCGCCCCCGGCACCGGCGCCGCGCCGTCGAGGCCCCACGAGTTCCGGCGCGCGCAGCTCTGGCAGTACACCGTGCCCTCCACCCACACCTTTATCTTCTTCTCGCCGCCGGCCGCCAGTGCCGGTTTGGTGGCCTGGTGGCCGCCGTAGTCGTCGGCGCCGGCGGCGCAGGCGGCGAGCAGGGACACGATGACGGCGAGGGGGAGGAAGAGCGCCATTATATATATCGTTGCCGATCAGAGGAGGAAGATGGTTCGATCTTTGGCTGTGTGTGGAAATGGCGGGAGGCGTTGGGTTTATATACGCGCCACATGCAAGGAGAGGGTTTGACAACTTTAAAAACTTTTAAAAATTCGTTAGACGTGCGGCCATGTAGGCAGAGCGGTGGTCTTTAGAGACGTGAAGGCCAGTTTGTCTTGAGAGATCGTCGGCCTTAGTTGCCTCTTGAAACAAAATAAAGATTATATTACTCTGCGTTTACAAGATCATTCATGATATATAGTCGGTAGCTTGGTGTTGTATTGTATGTTCCATTATTCAAGAGTAAAGATTGCGTGATGATCGTGTACTTTTGTACTTTGTTTGGTCGAGTTAATTACGTACTTGCGTCATAGGTTCCATCGATTATTAAGGACGTTGCTGTGCACGCTTGCCGGCATGTAAAATTTGACTACGAAATTTATATAGTTAATAAACTAGAAAGAAAATGTGGATTATATTATTAATAATACGGATCTGTTCGGCCGGCTACCGCCTACCGGTGCATGCGCGACCTCGCGAGATGATAGTAGTAATAAATTAGTAAGAATACTAAAATGTGGAGAATGGATTTCCTCAAGCAAGTTAAGTTCCAGTCACCTTCACAACCACACGATTCGTGTTGAGATCTCTGTTTCAGCTCCACCCAGTCACACCCCTATAATTTCCAAGAAAAATCTATCGGGTCCTTTTTTCTCCTATCTCCGGTCTGCACCCTCCTCCTCCCACCCGAGCCGACCGCGTAGTTGCTTGTGACCACCTCCCACCCCCAATGTGTGACCACGACGGCTTGGCCTGGGCACGGCTCGGGCGCGGGCGTGACGCACAGGGCAAATTTGGTGTAGGCGTGGCCCTTGCTCTACGTAGAATCTACCTGTAGGATGTGATCGAGGAGAGAGATTGAGATAGCTCCGAAATGAGCATCTTGTGGAACCCATGCAAAAATCCACCTGGCGCCCACCTTAAAAAGTCTAAGGGGTAGTATGAGATTTGTAGTAAGTATAAGTGAATTTGCCCGTGATATTCGTGAGCCTATTTCTGGTTCTTTACTTTATGAAAACAATATTATTCTGATGCCATTATTCCTACTTCTGCGGTGATCGGATTGCACTTTTACCTAATTTTGGAAGCTGCATCTGTTGACGAGTGGTAATACAATGACGGTCCTTATGAGCTAATTGCTCTACACTTCTTACTTGGTGTAGCTTGTGTCTCAATTCAAATTTACTATTTTTATCTATTCGAAAAATATCTTAAGATTCCTGTCCTATAATTTTTTGTCCACTCCGACCATTATATGGCAAGCAACTCCCAAGAAAAAACCATGGTTTTCACGTATTTCCGCGTAGGTATCGTTCTCCGGCTAAACCTTCCAATTTTCGTTTGAGGCTTTCTCTGTTTTGTTTTAAAGTTGGAAAACCGAATTTCGGCCGAATTTTAATGGGAAATCGAAATTCGCCGTGGAACGGTATGTGATCCTAAAACAATTTTTAAAACCCTGGTAGTGGTAGGTATATATCAAGGGATTCGTATGAGTGAGAGGAAAAGGCTAGCGGCAAATCCGACCCAATCAGCTGTATCTGTATAGCGGCCTTGAAATGAAAAGTTTCTAAGCCCAGGCCCAAAGCTGAACGAACACCCAACGAATCAAGCCCACATGCATTGACAGAAACAGACCAACCAAAACAAAAGCCCTATTATAAACCCGGCCCATCATTAGAGAGAGACCCTTGCACACCCGCCCTAATCCACAACACCTGTCTGCGTCGCGACTCGCGGGTCGCGAGTTCTTCTGCTCTCTCGAACGCTCCCAAACCCTAGAGTCCTAGGCCTGAGCCCATGTCTGGATCTTACGGATCCGACGACTACCGCGGCGGCGGCGGCGGCGGCTACGGTGGCCGAGGTCGCGTCTGGATACTGGGACTCCGTCTGCGTGCCTGCTTCTGGATCTGCTTCATGACTTTTTTTTTTACTGTGTTTGTGTAGGTGGTGGCGGCGGCGGTCGTGGGAGAGGCGGCGGCGGAGGTGGGTATGGTGCTGGTGGTGGAGGAGGAGGGTATGGCGGTGGTGGTGGAGGATACGGCGGCGGCGGCGGGAGAGGTGGTGGTGGCGGAGGAGGAGGCTATGGGGGTGGCGGTGGCGGTGGCGGCAGAGGTGGTGGTGGACGAGGCGGTGGCGGGCGCGGGGGAGGACGCGAAGGAGACTGGGTTTGCCCTGACGCGAGGTTCGTTTTGTTTGCTGGTTAATTCGTTCGACAATACTGTGATTTGCTGATCTAATCGTGGTGCTCTGGACTGTCGCGCGGATTTGGGTGCGTAGTCATGGGTTGAGTTACTTAGCTGCAGCATGCTGACTTCCCTTTTTAGGTGGTTACGTTGTTGGGCTATTCGGATCTAGGGTTTGCTTGCTAGTTGCAGCACGGTGTGTCGTCTGTTTTTTTTTTTTAATGCGAACCCACGCCCCATATTGCCATGCTGTACAATTCCTTATGTTGTGCCTTTACAGTTTGATTTTCTCAAGATGGATGGAACGTCCATGACATTTCGTGATTCAGGGCTTACGGTGTACTGTTGTAAATTGTGATTGGATCACAAAAAAAATGTTCACTCGTTTTGTAGTTTCAGTTTATGCTAGATTCCCTATAATTTTAGATCATAGTGCTATGGTATTCAGTTGTAAATTTATATATAAATACATATGTATGCATTGCATGTTAGTATAATATACATTTATACTCTCTTTTACACCAGAGCACATATAATTCATGCACTTCTGTAAACTTTGCTTCTTGTTATTAGAAACATTAAAAAAAAGTAAAGAACTGATGAAGTATAGTTTTTTATGACTAGTTCTTTACACCGGACATAAACCAGAACTGTTATTCAATAACAAAAATAAAGGTTTATGCCACAGCGGTAAGGCGAGGTTTATATCTCCCCCTCCCCCTCTTTATCCCTCCTCCCCCCTTCTCTGAGTAGTAGTATTGCGGCAGATATCTCCCCCTCCCCCTCTTTATCCCCCCTTCTCTCTGAGTAGTAGTATTGCGGCAGTCGGACTATTGGGGATTTGCGCCTCGGATGGCAGGGGCTACCCAGCATAAACCTTCTATGGTGGCTGTCATAGCCAGATAGAGCGATTCAGCGATGCCATAAGCAGATTGGCGAGGCTATGGTGGCTGGCGAGCGAGCGAAACACGTCGATGCCATGGTGTTGCTTTGGTGACACCATGACAACCATGATTGTTGCATTGGATAGCACTGATTAAAGCTTCTTATAGCTAGTCTTTACTCTAGACATCAACGATAACTGTTATTGGAAGCACTGGAAAACACTGATTAACTATAGTTATTTCTTTATGCTAGAACATAAATCAGAACTATTATCATTGGAAGCATTGGAAAACACTGATGTACTTTTCATATGCTGGAGTGACTGTTTTTGTGCATATCTTAAAAACTCATTTCTCTTATTTTTGTTGTTTGTTTGATACTCTTTCTAACTATATATGAATTCGTGATCCAGCTGTGGCAATGTGAACTTCGCAAGGAGAACTGAGTGCAACAAGTGTGGGGCACCTTGCCCAACTGGAGGTGGAGGTGGAGGTGGAGGTGGCGGTTATAATAGTTCTGGCGGAGGAGGCTACAACCGTGGTGGTGGGGATTACAGTTCAGGTGGTGGGGGCTACAGCAGAGGTGGTGGGGATTACAACTCTGGTGGCCGTGGTGGTGGTGGGGATTACAACTCTGGTGACCGCGGGGGTGGAGGAAGAGGTGGATATAACCGAGCTGGTGGCGGCGGCGGCGATCGTGGTTTTGATGACTACCGTGGTGGCAGAGGTGGTGGTTACGGAGGAAAAGACCAAGAGAATAGCCAAAGGGGAGATGAAGGTGCTTATGATTCTGGTGGCTACGGGCAAGGTCCTTCTCAGGGTCCTCCTTCGTATGGTGGGCCTTCAGGTGACTACACAGCACCTCCAAGCTCTTATGGAGGCAACAATACATACAATTCAGATTCTGCAGTGCCACCTCCTAGTAGCTATGGTGGTGTTCCTGGCTCGTACCAACCCAACTATGGTGGCCCACCTCCGATGGCCCCATATAGTGGTGGTCCCCCAGGGGGTCAAGGAGGCCTGCCACCTACATATGATGGTGGGTATGGTGGTCGTTCAATCCCTGGGGGTGGAGGCCCAGGTGGTGCACCACCACATTATGGTGGTGGCGGTGGTGGCACCGGTGGCGGTGGCCGTGGGGGAGGTTTCTATACTGGCAGTGCTGCCCCTGATTCAGCGAAGGTTAAGCAGTGCGATGCAAACTGTGATGAGACTTGTGACAATCCAAGGATTTACATCTCAAACTTGCCTCCTGATGTAACTGTTGAAGAACTGCAAGAGTTATTTGGAGGAATAGGCCAGGTATAAATTACCATGTATTGAATTCTCTAATATATAGCTATCAAGAATTGAATATGTTTCTATCATTTCTTTGACATGTATGCGTTTTATAGCGATATTTGTTTCCATATGCATTAGTTCTTTCCAATTCATTAGTTTTTCCTTAAAAATTCTCAACTTTTTTCCAGTGTCATTGTTATTTTGTGTTAATGTAAACTTTGCATGTTGATGAATCAATATTTAATGTAAGTGCGTTAACTGTGAATCAATATTTAATGTAAGTGTGTTAACTGATTTTTATATAGTCATTATAGCTAGCAAATTTTAAGGCTTGAGCGTGAACACTAGCTGTTATAATTTTTCTTAGACTTGCGTACCAAATGTTTAATTTTTTTTGTGAAGATATCACAGTTTAAGTCCCTCTTTGGTTCGTGGTTCTAGTATGGTTCTGGTTCAGTTTGTAAAATTTGTCATTTTTGTACAGACCATTCAATGTAACATTTTGTAATGATTTGAGGTTTTGTGTTTTTTTTTTCAAAGATCTAAAAAAAATTTAAATGAATTCTTTAGCTTTTCTAATCTCTTTTCAAGGGCCCTCAACTTTCCAACTACAACCAAACCAAAACCACAACTGCGAATCAAAGCGGGCCTAAGCGAGTACACTGATAGAGTTGTTTGCTAATGAACAGATGAAGTACATGCCTATATTATTATTATTATAGTATTTTTGCTTTATAAATTCTCTCATTTTAAGTTGATCTTGTAACCTACTATATATGCCATGCTAAAGAACCTGTGGCACGTCACAGTTGCTTTACCATATTACTGAATTTTCGTAGCTAAGGCCCTGTTCTTTTGAGCTGAACGGCTGAAATGACTGAACTTCAAGAGCTT
The DNA here is from genome assembly GCA_005191435.1 of Raddia distichophylla. NCBI lineage: Eukaryota > Viridiplantae > Streptophyta > Magnoliopsida > Poales > Poaceae > Raddia > Raddia distichophylla. The sequence goes on along the minus strand of SPJY01020215.1, from coordinate 137,147 downwards.
CTCAAGGTAGTCTTGAGATTCGGATCCATTTCGTTTGACTTGTTTTTTAAAGCGTTAGGACCCACTTTCAAAACAGCGAAAAAACGGACTAAAAAAACTCAAAGCATATGTCTTTTCAAAACGTAGTTAAGCTGTTAAGCCGTTAAGCCGTTAAGTTGAAAAGAACTGGGCCTAAATCTTAAATGTAGTGTTGTTCCAATGTGTTTTCAAGACTTCCAAGCTATGAACCAATTTTTACTTTTTGTTGATTGGTTTTTTAGATGATTATGTGGTTTGAATGCTTGCAACTACATTTTTTTTGAAAGGTTGGAAAGATCAAGCAGAAACGTGGCTACAAAGACCAATGGCCCTGGAACATAAAAATCTATACTGATGAATCTGGAAACAACAAAGGAGATGCTTGCCTTGCTTATGAAGATCCTTCCGCTGCTCATGCAGCTGGTGGATTCTATAACAGTAAGTTTGGTGCTTTGTTTGCAGTGACACATTATACTTTTTTATTCCATTGAATACTGTTGTGCAATCTATAACACATGCATTTATTCATTTTCCAGATTTTGATATGAGAGGTTATAAAATTGGTGTTATGATGGCTGAGAAATCGGCACCTAGAGCTCCTGCATATGGCCATGGGTAGGTACTTTTTGTTTAGCTGGTAAATACAAATTCTACGATGCCAAGCTTAGTCAAGACATGATTAATCTGAGCCCAATAGTACAATGTACTGTATTTTAGACTAGAGTTTTTTATTTACCATGCGCTCACATATTATTCAGCATTGTTCGATTCGAATTCACATAAAAAATATGTGATTTGAAGGTTATGCACCTTTTGGATTGTCTTATTTGGCCTAGCTTTTACTTCAAATATTTAGATGGAGCGTACTAAATTCAGTAGCAGTACAGCCAAGTTAAGCTCAAGGAGCCATGATGAGATATCATATATTATTTATACAAATGAATATATGATTGATCTGCAACATAAATTCATGCCTTGGAATTTTTCCCATTGTGCATTATCATGATTTCTAAAATCGGCATTAGTGCAGATGCTAAACCATTGTATTAATGCATTGTCTGTTACTTAAAACCATGTCAGTCACTTATTTAAAACCGATATTTTCTTGATTTTGTAGAAGCTAATGTAGTATTGTGTTGCACAAAGCAGTTTTTCGAAAGCATTGTAGTAGTATACAATCCACTCTTTGGTCGTAAACATGAATGTGTGGGATCAGGACCATCAGGAGGGTTTCAAGTACTCAAGTTAAAGTGAATTAGGCGCAGAGCAGTCCATACTGGATTGAACTCTCGAAAATTCTCAGCACAAAATAGTGTTTGTGAACCATAATTCTTCATATCTGTGCTCAATCATATGCAAGAGAGATTGTATTAATATCTCACATTCTTACAATTAAAAGTTGCTGTCTTTATTTTAAGCAGCTGTGCTCTTAATTTTCGAATTGTTTATGTAAGTGTATTCTGAACTTCAATGATTGTATGCATATCACTTATGTACATATAACTAAAATCATGATTTACATGAATGATTCATATACATAATGTATTTACTGCATAACATGAATTGTAGAGGTGGACGCGGTGGCGGCTTTGGTGGGGATAGACGCAGGGATAACTTCAGAGATGGAGGGCATGGGCCTAACAGGCACCAGGGTGGTGGTTCACGTTCACGGCCATACTGAAAACTAATATAATTACTAAGATTGTCATCTGTGAAACATTTTCTATTCCTGTTCTCCGGACTTGTACTCATACAGGAGCGTAAGGTAGGTTTACCGGATTTCTCCGGACTCTGTTCCATTATTATCATACTCCAATGTTGGTCGGATGTCTGTTTGCCTTATCCAAAAGTGATTGATCAATGTTATGTGAATTTTTCCTAGAGGCAGCTGGATAAGCTCCAAATGCTGGTAGGTTTGAGATGTTATTTCAGGTGAGTGATCTGTCATGACTCTGTAATGCTTTGCTTCCTTGGTGATTGCTTCTCATTTTGATTTTTTTTTAATCTAATGCTTACATTCCACATGGTACCTCAGTCGGTGGATCATTCTTGTTTGGATTTTGCCATGGAAACAGGTAGACTGTTTTTGTTCTATGATAGGTTCACTGGTCCGAGGACTGATTTAGTTAACGATATGGCTGTGTAGTTATTAGATGTATCTATAAATCTGCCAAGGCCGTTTCCCGTACATTCTTTATTCATGTGGTTGTTGAATCAAATTTAGTATATATTAGACTCTTGTATTTAGCAGAGTTGATTCCTCGTCGTGCTAAATACAGTTGGAAGTAAACTATTTTGGGTGCTTAGTTCTTTCCTGAATGAGAAGTATCAGGTGTTTGGCGAAGTTTAGGCCATGTTTGGAAAACAGTGATTTTTCCTGCTGCCTGTGGAAGTTGAATTGCTGTGTGAAATTCTAGCACCGGCTCTTGATCTGCGTGCATACCATTGACGCTTGAAGTTGCAGCTGCATAATTTGTGCAGCTAGAACACCGTCAGCACGGCATTGCTGCCTGCTCTGCTGTCAACGTCTGCTACAATTCTGAACCCACCGGTCGGCCGTGGATGAATTTCCTTTGTCTTTGGTGCTGTGATCTGTGGAAGGCGGCAGCGAGTTTCTCTCTTTTTATCTCTTTTTTTTTTTGAAGTTTCGTTCACTTGATTGCTTCGCCTTCTCTGCTGTCCCTCGTCCCCCAACAGTGCTTCTACCACCTCCTGGTCTGCCTTTCGCGTGGTACACCTTTTTTGTTTTACCTTTTCTCCTCCACCGAAATCTATTCCATGACAAAATGTATGTATGGTATGTTGTATGACATTTGTTGAATAAAGTTTTACCTCATCAAGCAGTGTTCTGGTCTCTGGGTGCTTGACTTATGCATTGATAGCCATGGGTGGTGGTTATCCGCGTCCTCGATCCGGTGCGGTGCAATAGCAACCGCAACTTCAACTGTAAGCATCCTTAGAGAAACTATTGCTAAGGGCATGTGTACCGTAGTAAGTAAAATAGTAGAGATAAAAATTAGATAAATAGTAAAAAAGAAAGGTATGTATATTGGTTGGATGTTTTAAGTTAGTACGCTATTGTTAATGGGATGTTTTAAGTTAGAACGCTATTGGTGATGGCCTAAAGATTATCCGTTATTTTTTCTACCCATCTTGGTAAAAAAAAAATCACTCTACTTTATATTCTAAAACCAAGGTTTTAAATGCAGGCTAAGCCATTTAGCGACGGCCTTGTCTAAGAGCTATAAAAATATATAGCGGAAGCTATTTCATTTAGTGGTTGTATTAAAAAACATTGAAAATTTCAATTAATTATGTACATAAATGTGGAACTAAGGAAATTTTATGAACACAAATACTCAAATACATGTTTAGGGCTCCAGGAGTGTTTCCAGATCCATCCCTTCATAGTTATTTAATCAATCAACATAAACATATTCATGGCTATAATCAACACATATCATTGAATATTTAACAATCAACAACTCAACAGTGATTTAATGGTTCATTACATCATTCATTGAAGTAAAGAACACAACAAAGAGGCATATGTTATAGTCATCTAGAGTAAAGAATGAATATTTGTCTCGGTTAGGATTAGCGGTGCTAAAAACATTTCGCAGCTAGGCAAAATAGCGGTGTTTAGTGGAGCTAAAGCGTCATTAGCTGCAGTAGCGGAACAATTAGCAATATTGTAGCAGTAGGCCCTTTGAAAATGCTACAGTGGAGCTATATCGGTGTTATAGCATTCTATTTAGAACCATGTTTGAAACACTCTTTTCCTTTAGCACTCCACAAAAGTCGAGAGCTTTTCTAAAAAAAAAAGTTGGAGCTACAACTTCTGCTAAGGACGTAGTATTGTAGTCAGTAAGCTAACCATCTAAGCAGCTAAGAGCATCGCCAGCAGGTCCCCTAAAATACTATTGCGAATAATTTTTAGTCTCTATAACGATTCACCAGTTTCTATCTTAGTAGCTAAATTTAGATACCCCTGAGCCTTATTTAGATATTCTCTCCGATCTCTATATCTTTTTGAGGATAGAGACTGTTAAAAACTATGAAAATATAGGGCACAAATAGTAAATTATAGAAGAGATATAGATAACGAAATATGGAGATTCTGATGATGCTCTAACCATAAAAGATTCGTTCCCGTGTGGGACAGCTGAAAAAATGCCCATGACACTGCCCTCGTACAACGTGTGGTTTCAATGTCCTTCCCACAATACGTGGTTTCAATGTATTGCAACGCCAAGCATGAAGCTATGATAATAATTAACGAGTATGGTCTCGAGAGCACTTGCATGGATATATATATTTTATTTAAAATTTGTGTTTCTTTATTATTATTGATATGAACTCGTTTTCTAGTTTATAGTTGATGTAGGCTTTTTTTAGCATTGTAGTTGTCATGAACTTTTCTTTTTATTACTTATTTATTATTGCAGTTGATATAAATTACTTTTAAATCTAAACCATTATAATCTAGTCCCACTATAATCACAATACATATATTTCTTTTTCTTTCCAATTAATATAGAATTTTCTAGTATTTTACCGTTAGGGGTGGCAATAGGGACCCGTTCCCTGGTCCTTGATAGGGAATTCCTTTATGAGAGGATGGGTACGGGGAGAAATTAATTCCCACGGGGATGTAAATGGAAAAAACCATTCCCCGTCCGGATGGTGGGGACGGGGATGGGGAAAAAATTTCCCCACAGGGATCCAAAATTACTTTACTCTATTTAAATTGTTAGGCCACAAACATGTCATCTATCTCATTACATCCATATTTTCATATATGCACCAATCAATATCCATATTTTCATATATGCACCAATCAAATCTCCAAAGAATACTCATTTTTTTCTTTGTTGATATGATTTTAGAGTAAAAATGATAATAAGTGTTTTTCTCTTACATGTAATTTCCACGGGGATTTGTCCTGATAGGGCCCACCACCCGAACGGGGATGGGGAAAGGGAATTTTGATCCCCAAGACGTGGAACGGGGACAGGAAAAAATTTGGTTCACGGGAACAAGGACGAGGAAGCACTCTCCGACAAGGAATGTCTTCATTGCCACCCCTAGTTAATACGGTGACTCCGTTTAACTCCTAGGTTTAAACCAGTCTTTACTCTACCTAACATATCATATAAAAATGGCTATAATAATTAATTTTTTTACTCTTCATTTTACCGAGCCTTCAAATTTCTTCTGTTTTCTTTTCTTATTTTTGAGATACCATCTCTTATATCTTATATAAAAAAACGAGTACGCTCAATCTACTTCATCGTCCACCCTAACTAATAATTCATCCTACGTGTGGCTGCCACTGGGAGTGCCCTCGTCACCGGACCATCGGAGAACAGGTCGATTGTTACAGTATCTGTCAACAGACCAAACTAGTGGTATTTCTCCCGGAAGGTCAGCATACAATCTTCAGCAAAGACCGTTCATCAAATTATGGCTGTGCTTACAGGAAATGGTCGAGTTGATAGCACGTTGATCAAAATTTATCAAGAATCAAAAAATGACCTAACCCAGAAAATTTCTTTCCAAGATACATGGAATACAATTTCATTTCCTCTTGCTCTTCAGTTTACTCTTTCCTTCAAATTTCCTACTCCCTCTGACCTTTCCTCTCTGCTTGGGTTTCTTCTGCACCTTGTTGCCCCTCTCCTTTCTCTCATCCAAGTCGGGCGCATCATCATCCAAAGAACTTCCATCATCAGAGTATCCAAATCCAGTGAGCTTCTCATATTCGTCTTCATCGATCACTCCCCGCTTCAGCTTTTTCAAGAGCCTGTACTCATGTGTGAGCTCATCCAAGTCCTCCTTGGTTTGGATGGTTTGCCGCTGCTTACCGGTCTTCTTCCGCTTTGGTTTCTCAGGCTTCACTGGAGCTTTCTTCTCTAGGTTCGGTTTTTGAGCAAGCTCTTCTGCTTTTCTTTTCAATGCCTTCTGCCGTTGTTTCTCTCGAGCTTTATCCCTGCAGTGAACCAAGACAGGAGTCATGTTAACCCTGCTTAAGTAAAATACTGACACCATTTCTCATCTTCCTGACTCTGAGATAGCCATTCCCTCTTGAAATCACAAAATATGGACATAATATCTGAGAGTCGCGTTTTTGATAGAATAGCTCGACAAAAAAGCATCACATCACAAAATTCTTGTTTAATGTCAAAATACACATTTTCCCATTGTATTAAATCCAACATTAGCACACTAGTTCACCATGTTTACCTAGTCATCAGTGAATAAGCTATTGCTAGAAAATGGACCAGAAGAATTTCATGTTTGTGTAACATCAGTGAGTAAGCTGAGTTCGTACTTGTATTTGATTTGTGTAACATCGACATCATTGATAGGAATAAATCCCTCTAGTGAGAGAGAGTGGTGCTTCACTTCAGGCATGGAAGGGATCTGGAGTAAGCCGTACTCCATGGCCAACCTCCCAATCTCGAGGTCTTTCCACCTGAAAATATAAGAGCAGTGGTGTTCCTTGTATGCACGCACAAATGAGACAAAAGCTCTAAGCCCTTTCTCCATGACATTTCGATCTTCTGATGCAGCAGTTCTAATCTGTAGCACAAAGCAGAACATTAGTTATTAGTCAGCACTCAGCAGTCAGCACAATAGAATGATGTTTCAAGTGGTATATCAGTTTAACTAGAAAATCTATACTAACTAAAATAATACAAGACAACTCACCTGTGGTACAATATCTACAGTATTCATAGAACACTCCCTTTCCGTGAGAGGAACACCTCGAAGCTTCAAGAAGTCAACATAAGTATCCTCCTGAAGAGGAATAAGCTAAATAATTATTTTTCTCAACAAAACAATCCAAATTCCAACATACATATTGAGTTGCTGCATACAGGTGCAAAAAACAAATAATCTTTCAACGATTGGTTTCCGCTTACAAAACAAAAATGAGCTCAACATAGAACAATTTACCTTCGGTAAGAGAAATACAATAGCATCCCCTTCTTGATCATAACGTGCAGTACGGCCAGCTCTATGTATGAAAACATTCGGATCTTGAGGTGGGTCATACTAAAGAAATAAAATGTTTTCTATTAGCTCATGACCAAACATAAAGAAACAATTTTAAACTTAAGAGGGGTAAAAGTGCAATAGTAGAGTGAAACCTGCACAATGAGATCAACACGTGGTATGTCCAGACCCCTTGCAGCAACATCAGTGCAAACTAGAATACCCCTTGAAAGAGCAGAAAACGATGCCAAAGCTTTCTCACGAGTGCCCTACAAAACAACATGGTGGTGATCAACATGAAAGAAAAAGATAAGGAGCATGTTATTATAATAAAGCCTCATATAATAGTCATTGGAAAAGCTTATATGGCATAAGTACAACTAATTATGTCTTTTGCTATAACCTGCTTCATCTTCCCATGATAAGGAATTATTGGAGAACTTCTAAGAGAGTTCAGCATTGGAAGAACAACAGCCCAATAATCTACACAAGCACATGTTGCAAAATAGCTGCACCCAATTAAAGACCAAATCCATGAGTTAGCAGAATACTACATATAAACAAATGAAATGACTGCAGAAACAAAAAAAATCAGCACATCATGTACTTACACCATTATTTTCTTTCCTGAATTCTGTACAAGGAAATTAACAAGCTGTGATGATTTTTTCGATGCTTCACATATCATATACTGCACCAAACAAGTTTGTGATTTGCATGCAGTAGCTATGCTTAAATTTCATGACCATCAATAAAACAAAATAGTTACAATCAAACAAATCGGCAGTGCCAATCATCAATAACTATTCAACTACTTGTACAAAAGCATCTTATCATACCTCCAACCGGAGCCCCAGTGGTGTTTTGGATGGACCAAGATCTTTCTGAGAAGCATCTTTGCTTGTTGGCTTTCCCTCTGTCTTAACCTCAACCCTCACGGGATTCCTCAACCCTGCTTTTGACAGCTCCTCAACAGCCTCTGTCTGAGTAGCTGAAAAAAGGCCAGTTCTTCTCAGCTTCGGTAACTTCAAAATAATCGAGGTAATCTGCTTCTGAAACCCCATATCCAAGAGCCTATCAGCCTCATCCAGGATCAAAATCTGCATCCACAAACACAAAAAGTGGAAGTAACATTAACATAAGTCACAATTGCATGAAAGGAGAAACCAATCACACAAATTTCATTGTTCCCCCAATACCACCTCAAGACTCTTGTAGTCCAAATTGTCCAAGCGCTCCATTATATCAAACAGCTTCCCAGGAGTGCCCACCAGTATGTTTGCACCCTCTTCCTCCACTTTCTTGAGCTCTGCCTTAATGTCCAACCCACCAACTAGGAGCATGGACGACACGCCCTTCAGCGTCGCGAAGAAGGGCTGCGCTACATTGTATATTTGCGAGGACAATTCTCTCGTGGGAGAGATGATGATGGCAATAACCTAGCAAAATTAAATCCCTTCGTTGATCAGTAGGAGCAAGAGATGCAATTTTCGTAAGACAAGAACAACACAGAGGAGAAAAGCTTGTAGGTGCGAGCTGACCTCGTGGGGCTTGGGAGGTGAGGGGCGGCGGCGGAGGATCTCAACAACGGGCACGACGAAGGCGAGGGTCTTGCCGGAGCCGGTGGCAGCGTCGACGGCCACGTCCTTGTGCGACAACAGCAGAGGGATGGCCGCTGCCTGCACCGGCGTGCACCGACGGAAGCCGCCGCGCTCTAGGGCCTCCACTACCTCTTGGGAGAGCGCCGGGGACAACTGCGAGAAGCTCTGGTCCGTCAGCGCGCGCTTCCGCGCCGCCGCCGCCGCCGGCGAGGAGGAGGCCATGGCCGGTGCTGCGTTACGGCGGTTGGTGTGCTCACAGCCTCAACTCTGCTCTCACTAGGCCTCAACTCTGCTCTCACTAGGCCTCAACCCTTGGCTCCGGCCCGGCTGGTACCGACTAGTATCGAGCTTAGATGGTGTATTACACATGGGACCGTCTGTGTGTATTACATGTGGGCCAGAGTGGTATTTTAGCGAGCGTCAATGTTGAGAGTGGCAAATAATCAAATCTTCCGAAGTTGATTAGCCTTTGCCAAATTGCTCAAACTTGAGGAGCTTTTGATGTTTTGCCCTGAATGGGGGAAACTATTAACAAATTGTACAATCCAGTCCTCAGAAACTAGACGTTGTCTCACCTGCGATGGCTGTGACCTAGCGGCGCCGAAGTGTTCAGAGTAGAGGAGAAGGGGAGGGGAGGCTCAGGGGTGCGGGAGGAGGGCGCCGCCGCCCGTGTTCTGGGCGCTCGCCACCACGCGCGCGTGGAGGAGAAGGGTCGGCGCCGTGTGGAGGAGGAGGAGAGGAGGCGGCGCGCGTGGAGGAGGAGGAGGAGGGGAAGAGTGGGCCCGGTTCGGGCCCATGGTTCGTTTCCTTTGCGAACCGAACCAAACCGAACCGGTCTATTTTTCAAACTTAGATTTTTCAAACTTAGATTTTTCAAACTTAGATTTTTGAAAACCATGGGCCCGGTTCGGGCCCATGGTTTGTTTCCTTTGAAAATCTATTTTTCAAACTTAGATTTTTCGAAATTCAAATTTCTAATTTTCAATCCGTCTATTTGTGTCTAATTTTTTATATTTATTTTTATTCATTTATGCAAAATTATTCATCGGATTGAAAATTAGACACAAATAGACGCCGGTCGCACATTGAATTCACGACAGAATAAAGTGTAGCATCAAAATTCGAATATAGGCATGCAATTTATGGGAAAGTGGGAGCAACCACTAAGCTACAAGCATTCATTTGACCATATTACTACTACGAGATATTTAATATTTTCTTGGTATGTGAGATCATGTCTAAAATAATAGGAATTATTAAACTGGATGGAGTATGCTACAGTGACGAACCGAACCGGGCCAAAACCGACCGGGCCGGCCCGTCACTATATGAATCGAATCGGGCCGGCCTGACGGGCCGAAGCCTCGGCCCAAGGTCAGTTCAATTAACCAAACCGAGCCGGCCAGGTTCGGCCTTGTTGGCCCGCCCCATTTGGCCACCTCTACGCACGAACAGCCTCGCGCTGGCTTTCTGCGCGCCTGTTGGTTTCTGAGGACTGGATTGTAAAATTTATTAATAGTTACCCCACTCAGGGCAAAACATCAAAGGTTACTTAAGTTTGTGCAATTTGGCAAAAGCTAACCAACTTTGGGGCAAATCGGCAATTCTCGCGCGTAAGGTAGATTACCCGATGGTTGGGCTCGGAGTGCTCTGGATGGCGGCGCGGGCTCGGGGAGGACGACGCCGCGTGGCGGTTTCTGCGCTTGGGCCGCGAGGGAGGATAGGCGCTGGTGGTCGACGCAGCTCGGTTGCTTCGCCGTCTTGGGCGGCGGCGACGGCGCTCCGCGGGATGGGGCGGCGTGCTGGTGCTGGGACTCCCCACTCGGGAGGCGGCGGCGCTACGCTAAGTGACGGGGTGAATTTTTGTTCACCGCAAACAACACTTGAAGGCGCATTTGAAACTATACGTTAACTCAATTTCGAAGGCATGTTCTGTATACCAACATATATAGGGCCCGTCCTCCCGTTGGCAGGTCAGCTGTTGTCCATTTTCATTTGAGCTTGAATGCACATTTCAGTAACCCTTGTATTAAACCCAATCTGAAAGGAGTACATATGTATTGCATGGGTGTATACACAAATGTAGAATGCATATCAACAACCGAAAATAGGTTAGAACAATGGCGCTCAAAGAACTCAAGAAGTCCGGACTGCTCCTTCACTCCTTGTTAATCTTCATTTTGCTCCACAGACGCAACTGCTGCAGCATTGCCTTGCTCATTTACTTTCTGTTCTACATCACTACCCTGCAAAATTAGACAACAGAAACAATCTCAAGGTGCAAGAATGTTATCTGTGTAGCAAAATCGTTTTTTAGATCTACCTCATCTTCTGGGACCACCACTGTCTTCACCTGTGCGACAATGACTGTAATGTCATCCATCTTACCACCTGCAGGGACAAAAGTTTGGCCTTGAGCTTAGTGATTTTTCCACATAGAGAAGAATAAAGAGCATGGCAACATGTAAATGAGCTCATGCTTGCCTATTAGTTTGGCTCCAAGTAGTTTCTTCCACCAGGGGACATCAAACCCCTGCATGCATCAAAACGAAGTATGTTCTGTCATCTTTTTTAGTAAACAAGTTGTAGCGACCAGTAAATAGTGACAAGAACAGAAAAATTTGTCATAAGAGTTTCGCACCCTACTCCGGGCCTCCATTGAGTAGGGTGAATCAAATGTAACATCCACCGAATGTTTCCTTGCTAGCTCCGCCAATGCTTTTGCTGTGGGAGACATCATAACTTCCATAAGGGCTAGAAGAACTGGAGCGTGCTTTATGTTCCCAGTTGCAGAAGCGAGAGATTTACCAGCTTCGTGTACTCCTGGAGACTCAGAAATGATGGAAATAATCTCTTGATCAAAGATATTATCAAAAAACCCATCTGAACCGCTCACAATCATGTCACCCTCCATAAGATCTACAGTGCAAACCTGATGGATAAACCAAAGGGGTCAAATTGCTTAAATTTGTTTGGCTATATTGAATAGGAAAAAGTTTACTTCACCCCCCTCAAGTATGATGCCTAATGCGCTTAACCCCCTGACCTAAAAAACTAGGTATTCACCCCCCAAAAGTATGCAAACTGTTTAAAAAACCCCATAGAGGCGGTTTGGAGGGTGGTTTTGCCACTATGCCATGCACACTTGGAGGGTATTGCCACACAGGCATGCACACATGGCATTTTAAACGTGGGACCCCCATGTCATACTCTACTCCCCTGCCAATCTCTCTCCTCCCCATGGTCTACTTCTCCACTAAGCAGGGAGTGGTCTTCTTCTCCATCGACGGCGACGAGGCCACCTCCATGGATGAACACGCGGCAGCCAAAATAGTTGAAGGCAGCTGGAGATGGCTAGTGGGAAGCTCTGGAACCTCTGCCACATGCCCTTCTGGAAGGCTAGCGAGGCACCGGCAAGTTTGATCTCACCGGAGACCAAAGTTGTTGCTGCCGGCGCGTCGACGCCTCCGACTCGATCAGGCTAGCAAGCTCTACTTCCCATGTGAGTGCGCAAGGAAGAGGCTTCGGAAGCTGTGACCTTTGCCCGATTTGCTGCCGGCTGTAGGGATGGAGAAGGCCGACAAGGATGGAGGAGGAGGACGGCTGGGATGGGAGCTCCAGCTCCAGATCTGTAGGGGAGAAGAGAAGAGAGAGAGGAAGAAGGAGATGACTTACACATGGTACCCAGATATGATTTTTTTTTCCTAAAAGAAAATGCCACATCTTCTATCCACATGGCAAAACTACACGCAGACAGCTTCGGGGGCAAAACCACCCTCGATACCGCTCACGAGGGATTATTTGCAGCACTCCACATACCTAAGTGAGGCGAATATCTGGTTTCCTAGGTCAGGAGGTTAAGTGTACCAGACATCATACTTGAAAGGGTAAAGTAAACTTTTTCCTATTGAATAATGTAGTGAAGCTCACTATAGCTCAAGTAAATACAAACTGTACATATGTCCATATGTACTTGGAAAATGATATATAAAACACACAAAATTATTTTGACTGACAACTTTGAAGATCCAACAACAATAACCAGTGGGTTCCTATCTGAGATGCCATGTCGTGTCTCTGGTGCTTAAACAGTACTGAAAAAGAACATATGATTAAAATTTGTAAGAAGGTACATACCAGTGCATCCTGGTATGTTTGACCAACTGCCTCGGAGCTTATCTGGTATGGACAATCAAAGTAATGTTCTTGAGGACATGTAGAGAACATCACTTGGCCTAGTATGCATAGATAAAACTTGATATGACATAAGTTTATCAAGAACTTCAAGAGAATTATAAATTCACTCAGGTTCACCTTTCCGAATAACTTTCAAACCACAATCTCCTACGCTTGCAATTTTCAGTCTCCCAGTCTTCTCAAGCATAGCAATGATTCTGTTACCATCACAAAGAATTGTATAGCTTTTGAAATTTCTCATAATAAAGATGACCTGTAAGGCTATAACACACTATAACACTATGAAAACAATACTTACACTGTTGCAGATCCAACAGAAGACATTGCAGAATGAGCTTTCATTAGAAGAATCTGAGGTTCATGATTGACCTGTGAAGAATGGCAACTTCCATGTGATATGTAAATTCAACAATAGCGTAGTATAGCATACATATCCACAAAACATGATATCAAAAACACTTCTATTTAGCAGTACTGGTTTTGAATACCTCCTCATCGTTGAGAAAAGTAGAGCTGTTTGCCATGAGCTCTCGAGAAAATAGAGCTGGATTGACATCCTTTTCTGCCCATCTGTCAGTAGATAACAGAATGACTAGCAGGATAAAAGCCATATGTCAATGCAAATTTCTGAAAGCACAAATATTTCTTGAGAAGTGCTGAAAGCAATCCAAAATAGAATAGATTGATCACAGCTCATTCCAGTACTTTTATAGGGGGGGGGGATCATTGCAGGGAAGATGGCATACCCTGAGACACCATCTGCAATGGCAAACATTCCACCAGCATCACCGTTCACAAAGAAAGCATCTTCTCCACCAGTCTCAGCCTTGAGAACGTGAAAAATTAACATCAAACATTACCTACTTCAGAACTAGAAATGGGGGGAAATCCAACAAAGATGTGATCTGTGAACAACTAAAATTGTCAAATGTGTATCTAACATAGATGGGCCAACCTTTCTTGGATGTGGTATTAGATGAGTTCCAATAGATAACACTGCCTCCAACCTACAATCACGTGTTCACATCATCAGATGCTAGCAGATACACAGAAAATACTGCTCGATGCTAAGTTCTCATCCTACGTAGAAATAATAGGGCAGAATCAAGCATTCGTGGGCTACGGTTTCTCGCAACAGAGGGCACAAGAACATAAGTCAAAGAAAGGGGCATACTTGGCGGCGCGAAGAGGGGGGAAGCGCGCGCGGCGGAGTGGAGGATGCGGCGAAGGGGAAGATGCATGGGGGCGAGGGGGAGAGAGGCGGGAAGCGGCGGAGGAGGCCGCCATTGCTGCCGCGATATCTCCTCGCCTCGCTCCCGTCGCTTCGCAGCAGCCGTGATGAAGCGCTGGTGGAGGCAGGCAGGCCACATCAACAGGGTGAACTGAACCTTTCGGACGGTCTATGGGTGGGGCACATCGGTAATTTTCTCATTCTCACATATAAAAATGGAGGTGTGCGTCGAGATTCGCGCGAGCACAATCAGCGGCCGCTCACCCAGCCACGTGGCCCACGTCCAACAAACCAAGACGAGCGAGCGCCCCGTCGCTTCGCCGGAGCGCAGCCTGTCCCGAAGGCGAAGGAAGGTGACCGAGTTCGTGAGGCGACCCCGCGACTCTCCGATCACCGCCGCCTCGTCCACCGCCGCCGCAGCGGCGCTGAGCTCGCCGGAGATCCATGTCGCGGTCCATGAGCATGAGGTCGCGTCGCGACCTGCCTCCCCCGCAGCAGGTGAGGGACCCCCTCCCCACCGTCCCCTCTCTCTGCTCTGCTCTGCTTGTGTCCATGCGGCCGTGCGCGCGCGCGCGCTTGCGCATTTTGCGCGCGAGCGGTGCGGCTCTCGGGGTTTTGCGAGGCGCGCGGATTGGATCTCGGCGTAGCGACGGCCCATGCCGTGGAGGAGGCGCCTCCCATGGCGAATTTTGCTCGAGCTAGGGTTCTAGTACCGTTTCGAGTTTAATTTCTCGGTTACACGGCGGCGTGGGCATGCGCACCAGAGGTTAAATTTCAACATCGATGTTGGAATTGGTTCGGTAGAACCTGACTGTCTGTAGAAGCACAAATATTAGCAGCAAGGAGTATTCGACTAATCGTGGATGAAATTTCTTTGCGCCTTCCACTATGTTTGCAATTCGTAGTGACCTTGGAACCATTATGCACTACGAGCCAGGGTAAGTAATATTATTCCGTTTTAAGAGAAAAGTAACATTGTGAAGTCATTAATGTTATTGTTTAATTTATAAAGATATTGATGAGGTACTCACCACCTTTTTGTTTGCGCCTTATGGCATAAAGGGAGTGCATTAGCAATGGCACCTCATCCAATCTGCCATGTAGTGTTTCTATGCATGTCTTCTTGTGTTAGCCGTTCGGCCCGTTCACGTCTAGTCAAGTTTCTCATGCATTGTGGATTAGCATTTTGCACAGACGACATGTAGATAATTTTACTAGCAGTTTTTATAATCATGACTTGCGCGTTATCAGGCAATTGAAAAGCTTGAGAATATGGTGGATGGAGGAAATTACTATGAAGCCCAACAAATGTTCAAATCAACAAGTGCGAGGTACTCTGTATACATTTTAACTGAAGCTTCAGTGGTTGTCTTCCCTTTATGCTTTCAGACTCTCACTCCCAAGTCCCAACCATCTTGCTCATGCTTGTCTATTTCAAAATTTCTTAACAGATTAAAAGAGTTCAGCTTTTACTTCTTTATATTACTTCGATTGGATCCATTAAACGATATTAGTCGGTTTTATCTTATGTACCATCTTTGTTTAATAATTACTGCAGTTATTTTTATGCAATAACATTTTAAGATAAACTCATGCCATGACATACTTAAAGCCGATTCAACATAACACAAGGGCTGGAAGCCCAAAATTTATCATTGGCATATCAGCATTACATAGATACTAGAGCTATGTTCTATATGACCACAATTACAAGTGTTTTTCAAGATTGTCTATATATTTCTTAGGAAAAACTATTGATTACTCCCTTCAACTTTGCCAACGTTATAGAATTCACTCAACTCTAAAACCGGATTTTGTACATCCTTCAACTACCAATACCTAATAGAATCCCCCCTTGGCGTAAGCTAAAGCGGTTTTGGACACTGTTTTTGGTCTGCAGGTCACAAACAACGGTCATAACAACAACAAAAAAGGTCACACCATCAAGGAAATCAATTGAAGGAAGAACACCATGCACTAGCATCACAAATTAGTATCGATTAATTTTCTCTGTTTGATGTAAAGAAACTGACACTTATCCAACACATAGTAAAGAACTGCAAGACCCTCACGTGACGCACATCAATGCCGTTCGAGGCCACTCCCGCTCCGGCAGCACTACACACCGGTCCTCCCGTGCTAGCGCCCAGTTGTCGTGTCAACGCGGTAGATGGTGTCGTCTGGCTACTGGAGGTGGCTGGCATCGTGGCATGCCCTCCTAGACACAATAGATGATTTTTTTTCTTTTGTGGCGGGGCGAGCTATGGAGGCTGCAGGCGGCAGGGCGGGGCTTGAGGAGAAGAGGGTGGCAGGAGGCTGCGTAGGAGGGCTGGACAGGATGGGGTTTGCTCCCTGGCGCTGGGGCAGGATGCAGGGGGCTAACAACCCTAGCGGGGATTGTAAGCGACCTGGGGATTCAAGGATAATTACTATGGGGTCAGAACAGGCCAGGTGGGATCAAAACCACTCTGAGTTGCGTTAGGGGGCATTTTATCCGGTCTGCACAATTGAAGGATGGATTTTGTCCGATTTTGAAGTTGAGGGATGAATTCTATACCTTTGATAAAGTTCAAGAGCGTAGTCTAATACTTTTTCCTATTTCTTATGCTAATGGCTCAATGCGTACAGAGTAGTCGGATCAACTGTATATGATGATATATATACTGTAAATAAACCTAACTAAAATCAATTGAGGGTAAAGTATATTATCAAGGACCAAAAGATGCAATTCCACTGTTTTAACTTGTTTCTGCTCATTTCACGCAGGTACATTGCTTCTCAGAGGTACTCGGAAGCTTTGGACATACTTCAGGCAGGAGCTTTAATTCAATTGAAGCATGGGCAGGTTACTTTCATGTCTTAGATGCATCTGCACAAGTTAAAATTATTATGACTAATTTCATTAATCACTGTACACAAAGATAATCATTAAATCAATGCCAACCTGTGCTTTCTTATTCTGTCAATATAATTATCAAATTGCATATATTTTCTTCAAAGTACAGAGGCTGTGTAACCAACCAAAAACACCAATAAGCTTAAGTCTTGGTTATTTAAAGCATTCAATTGATTCCTCCGCAGCATGCCCCTCTGTGCGTGTGCGTGTTTTATTTTCTTCTTATATTTTGTCTAATAGGCTACACTAAGTAGTTAGTATGTTGTGGTGAAGTACAACCTAAATTGCATTTCACCCAGTTAATTGGTTCAGATCTTTACTTTCTTGTCTTATTGATCAACGATTTCAATGTGGTTATATTATTACCAATTTCAGGTTACTTGTGGTGCTGAGCTCGCTGTGCTGTTTGTGGACACCCTTGCCAAGGGACGACTTCCTTATAGTGTTGAAATTTTTGGTCAGTTTTATATTTAATCTTCATGCCAAAGCTGATAACCTGTGCATTGCTGTGGTATACCCAACACAGGGAAGAAGCTTTATTAATAGTTAGAATAACACAGCATGAAGCTGCATGGTTGATTGATTATCAGGTCACCACAAGTTCAATAATTGGTCCACACATGGATGTTGCCAGAATCAAACTCAGCTAAAACTAAGAAACACATGAGTCTCACATTGCATTAACAGTTAGAATAAAGTAACCGAGGCCTATTGCACTTGTTAAAGTAATGCAAGACTGTTCTTTGGTCATTTTTTAGTCCTATCCGAGCTTGGTTCTGGGAGTATTATGACGGACACAATTGGTTAATTGTGTAGCTTCTTGGCTTCTGCCTATGTTATGCTAATTCTTAATATGGCTTGTTCCCTGTGTTGGGTATCCTGTAGTGATGTATAGGCATTCAATTAGTTTCATTAGATTATCAGTTTTATTTAAAATTGCTTGTCCACCATGTAAGTAATAATGCATGGCACCAATTTATTTTTATAATATGTTCGCAACATATCGTTTATAGCATACTCCTAGTGGGTCCATTGGCTTTGTTCTTTTCAGCTGAAACTAGCTGAAAATTATAATATGAAAAAGTTGTAATTCCTCGAGAAAGGTCTCGGAGAATTCAAAGAATCAAAAAATATATATTTTATGAACTCTGAGAAAAACCACTTAAAACTGCCACAAAAATGACTCCGAAATATTACATCGTTTGGCTTGTACAAAAATGACAAATTCCCAGCGATAGCTTTTAATTTTAATTTAACCTAGTTAAAATTTAAGCTGTAAAGATCAAGGCCATTATGTGTAAAGGTCTAAAGAACTTGCTTAAACTGTTGGTGGTAGTCTTGATTTCTAGGCCTAGTTGTGGTTTTAGTTTTAGTTTTTTTTACTTCATTAGTTGGCCAGCAGACTTTTTTTTCTTTATGACTCTAAATCAGCTGAAGAAAGCATTCTTCTTTTCACAAATAGTGGCATGCTATAAGTTTGTTTGTGAGAGATCTCAGACTGTGATTGTAACTATTGTTGTATAACCTTAGGTCGGATCAGAAAAATGTATGAGGCGTTCCCCAGGGTATCTATTCCTCATTTCCTTGGAGATGATTATGACGATGATGGGCAGAAACTATCTGAAGCGATTTCTTCTGCAAAAGTGCGTGCTGAGAGTTGTTCATCATTCCTAAAAGCAGCTATCAGGTAATTATACTGATTATAATAAATCCAATTGAATCACAAATATGCATTGAGTTTTGTCTTAATCGATATTTTTCAGTGAATTTAGAGAGAGGGAGGGAGGTCATGGTCACCATTCGTTAGGGGTGCAAATGGTACGGATATTATCCGACCGACCGACCAAATTGATCAAATAGTGATTTGAATAGTTTTATGAATATTCGGCTATTTTTACGAATAAGGATGTGAATATGGATAATTTGGTGTGGATATGGATACGAATACGGAGCAGTGATTATTCGGTGGATAAGGAAAATCCGAGTTTTTGTTCGGATAATATCTAAATATAAAATATGGATATCATCCTAATTTATTCCTGAAATTTTTGAATATATTTCTAGAATTTTTTATTGATAGTTTCTCAACTTTTAAATTTATTTTTAAAATTTTTTAAATCTAGACTAATTTAATAATATTCGTGTATAGACTTTCTAATGTTTTGTTTTTACTAATGTTATAAATTTAAATTTTGACCATATTTTGTTAAAATTTGGAACTGATTTTTAAAAATTAATTTTAACTATTCGAATAACAATATCCATATGTCTTATCCGATCTGTATTCGCTTCGTATTCGTAACCTATGTTATCCAATATTATAAGAATTTGTATCCATATTCGACACATTCGTAATCTGTATCTGATAAAAAATACGGATACGGATATGGATAGAACGATATCCGACCTTATCCGATCCGATCCGATCACATCCCTACCATTCGTCCATTCGTGTTATTACCTACACATTCATAGTCATTAAATTTGGAGAAAATACATTTAGAGTTGGTCATGACGTTGTTATTTTCATGTGAAGGGAATTGTGCAAATGTATTTTTTGTGTTGCAACGCGAAAGCGAGAATCATTACTATAAGATCCACCCTGTTACTGAACAAGATGGTTTTTCATATCTCTTTAATCTGGATGCTATCTTTATATGGCCCTAAAAAGTCTATCTTCTTTGTATTAAGGTGGTCTGCTGAGTTTGGGTCATCGAGAAATGGGTCCCCTGAATTACATGTTATGTTGGCTGAATACATATATTCTGAATCTCCAGAAACGGTACACGGTTCAAACTCTCTGGCCGACTGTGAATATGTTTATGTTAGGGCAGCAATTTTTGTTGGTCATTGCTGCCATTACTATTTTTACTGCTGTTATAATAATGCTTGAAGGTTTCATGTGGAAAACCTTTGAATGCAGGACATGACTAAAGTTTCAAGTCATTTTGTGCGTGGAAATGATCCAAAAAAGTTTGCTTCTATGCTGGTGAACTTTATGGGCAAGGTAATTCTTTTCTAAAAAAGATGTTACGAAACATTATTGGTAAATACTAAATTCTGTTAATTATGATATTCATTTATTCTTTTCTTTTCTTGTGCATAGAAATTTTATTTTCATGCTGCTTTATACAATTAGTCATTTTTAATAATTAATTTGACTAGTAGACCCACGCTTTCTATAACAATTTTCTTCAGTACTATGGGTTTTACTTGTGTTCAAAATGGAGTTCATCCTTTTCCAAAAGACACAAACAAAATGCAAGCACATACTTGTTAATGTAGTTTTCCAATTTGTTAATGGGTTGCCCGAGTTCAGTATATATGCTCACATGTTTCCTAGTATGTCCCGTGCCATGTCTATGTGTGTCCTCTTCCATGTGTGCACTATGTTGACAAGGGTACATTACATTTTTGTGAAATTTTGAATCGGCTATATATTCTTGCAATTTTTAAAAAGTATTGAGCATTTTAAAAAGGAAAAAGTTCATTTTAGGTACCTAAACTATCATGAAAGTTCGAAAAAACCTCTATGTTTTGGTCTACTCCCCCCTCCCCCCGAACTTGCAAAACCGGGTCAAAACACATCATAAGGCAGTTTTGCTGACGTGGCTACCATGTAGTAGCGATTTTGCTGATGTGACTGCCGCATGGTTGCCATCTGAGCTAAAAAAAGGGAAAAAGTAGATCGTGTTGCAACCGTGTCAGCAAAAACCACCCTTGTGTAGCAGCTACGTCAGCAAAACGGCCTTATGATGTGTTTTGACCCGGTTGAACATATAAAACCGGGTCAAAACATATCGCAAGGAGGTTTTGCTGATGTGGCTGCCATGTAGTGGCGAAATTGTTGATTTGGCCCGCATGTTGCCAACCGAGCTAAAAAAGGGAAAACGTAGACCGTCTTGCAGCCGCGTCAGCAAAAACCACCCTTGTGTGGCAGTTGCATTAGCAAAACCGCCTTGTGATGTATTTTGATTTTGTTTTACAAGTTCAAGGGGGTAAAGTAGACTAAATCATATGTTGGGGGGTTTTATGGACTTTCGTGATAGTTTAGGTACCTAAAATGGACTTATTCCAACTTTTAAAAAACACTTCCAAGATTCATGTGCAACTTTCATATCAGTGTTAAACAGGACCAAGATATGTATTCAACAATGCAAAATATAAAAGTCAAATTAATTGTATCTTGCTTATCATGTAGTGCTACCCTGGTGAAGATGATGCTGCAATTGCACGTGGTGTCCTAATGTAAGCTATCCTTTCTTTCGATAGGACATCCTTTTCTTGTGTGAGCAGATAATTTGAGAAACCCATCGAAGAAGCTGCATGTGGCAATGCAAAAATCAAATTTCGGAGGAAATTATCTAGACCCTGTTCTGTATATAATGATAGATAGAGGTTAGTTTGCAGTATGCTGGGGGGTGCATTCTTTAGGATATACTGCCTTAATGCAAATCCTGCCATGTGATTTAGAAATCCTGTTTGGGTTGGGTGATACTCAAAAGCATGCAGGAGAGCAGGAGAGAGCTTTAAAGTAAACTGTTCTTTAATTGGGATAAAATTTTATTGGTGTTTTGGGATGGAGATAATTGGTTTTCTGATATAACATTCCTTCTTTAAGGTACCTGTCACAAGGGAATCTCAGAGATGCAAATTTACTTATGGATGAGATGAAGGAGCAATTAAAATCTGCTGGCCTCGACTTTCCAAAAACAGATTTAATTCAGTTCATCAAGTATCTTTTACCAACGTGAGTCTCTGCTATCTTTCAGTTTGTAGTCTTTCAGGTGGCTTTTCCACATCTACACATTTGGTCTACAGTGTTCTCATTCATTCACATACCGATTATAATGGAATGAATATCATAGTTTCATGTGATAGTTTTGCGTAATCTCAAATTGTCCCATTTGAGATTCATGTCTATTTGCTCTTGATGAGTTGGTTACGAACAACTACTCAATTAGTACCAGCCAAACTTTTATGCTCATTTCCTGATTCATTAAGGAAGTGTTTTCAGTGAGGATCCTTCATACATATAAAATACTCCATGGACAGTTAATATTGAATCCAAATATTGTTTTAACTTATGATATATGCAAGGCCAACTTCCTGGAGAGCCATTGGTCAAGTTTGGTGGCCCAGGAGCTCACATGAATAGCAAGCAAAACTCTTGCAAGATCTCACACTAATGTTCACTTAGAAAGCAATTAAATATTGTAGCTGAACTAGTCATCAAGCTTGACTTACAAATGCTCCTACATGTTCTATTTATAGGATAAGCTGAACTGATCTTGGCTCAGCTCATATATTCAGAACATTCTATATCTAGCTATTAATATTTTACTCCTAATCATAGCCAGATGTTTCTAGTATCTAGTATCTAGTTCATCTATGAACTACTAGTAGAACTGAATGTTCTAGATGCTTCTAGCATCTCCATATAGAAAAGTTCAGACTCGGGCTGTTATCATATTGTCATTAGCAATGCTTTCTGAATCATAATTGGACCATAGTAATGTAATTATACCCAATGCCCCACCATAAGCCGTTGATAACATATTTTGACAGTGTTGTCTGATTTTATGGTCTATCACATTATGTAAATCCAGAATTGCTTGCTAGCTTTATTTTCCTATGAATAAACTAATCATTTAATTTGGATTTATTCAACTAACTACGCATGTTTGAAATAATCTGGTAAAACAATTTATGATGGCTTTGCATTTTGTTACTCCCCCCATTCTAAAATATAAGTTGCTTTAGACGTGTCCTAAGTCAAATTTTTAATATTTTATCCATGAAAAACTTTTAAACTATTTAGATTGAGCACATAATAATCATATAGGTAGATTTGTCTCAAGAAGAACTAGTTTAATTGCATTTTAAAATAAATTGCAAGAGCTTTTAGTCGTCAAAGTTACGTTTTGGAGGTGTGAATGTTCAAAACGACTACTATTTTAGAATGAAGTGAGCATTTGCATGTTCGTAAATTGTCATCAAATCATGCTACAATCTTAGGTGTTATTTTATACAATAACTAAGGAGCTATTATCTCATAGTTTTATGTTGTGGCCATTAACAACCACATTTTGTTGTTTACAGGCTTGAAAGGGATGCGTACCCTCTTTTTAGGACACTTCGTCAAAAATATAAGACAAGTACAGATCGTGACCCTGTATTTGAGGAGGTAACGTCTTTTATCAAATATTGTTAGCTTAACAAGAATACCTTTTTAAGTTATTGTTTTAACTTTTTCATGTGTGTCACTGAGTGCTTGCTAGCTCTGGAATTTGTTTGGCGGGCCTGAAATGCCTCAGTCAGCACCAGGTCTCGTTTGATTTAGGTGGTTTTGGGTTCTAGCTGTAATTACAAACATAAACTTTACAGAAACTGAAACTGACAAATTCTATTTCTTTAAAAAAAATCTTCAGATATAATATAAATTGTCCATGCGAGTTGCCCATCAGGAAACATAGTGACTGATGATACCCTCCTGCTTCACCAAAGAGTAGGAGGAAAAAGCTGAAGTCGCTTTTTTGCTTAATGTTGTATCTAACTTGCTACCATATCAAAACAATAGAAAAGTTAAGGCAAGTAAAAAGAAGGCTAATGGTGGACAGTTGCCTTCTGCAGTTACTGGATGAAATAGCCTCAAAATTTTATGGCATACGGCACCAGAACCCCCTCGAAGGACTTTTTGGTGAAATGTTCAAGGTACAAACTTCCACACGTTTATGTTGCTTGCTATGTTTTGAGTTTTTTCCTTTTGAAGTTTGTGGAACTTGTTGGAATAGTGTGTGTGAGCCCATGTATCAGACCCATCTAGAGGCCCATGTACTCTACTATATTACCACCCTTCTAGGGTTTGGAATAATAGAGCACTGATTCTCTCTCCTCTAATATGGTATCAGACAGTCGCCCTCGCACCATTTTGGTTAGGCTAGTCCTCAAATTGTCAAAACCTAGCATCCACGTCTCTACACACACAAGATAAGAGGGTGGTGGAGCTCGGGGCTTGATAATGGTGCACTTTGGTGGCGTTGGTGGGGCAGGGGTGGAGCTAGCGGTGGAGTAAATTGCAAATTGGTCTGTTTTTTATAATTTGACTGGATTTCAATATCAAAATGGGGCAAGGGCGAAAGTATAGGGTCCAAACTAACAAATAGTCAAACTTAAAAAACCGAGGTGCTAAGAATTCCATGGTATTCTATCTTTCCCCAGCATATGAACTTTAATCACCCCAGGTTTTCTATCCTTGGTTTCTCAATTTCATGTTTTCCTAGTTGCCTAATTACAATGGAGTGAGTAAATTCACAATGTGAAAGTTTAGACAACAGTAACATGTTAAGATAAGTTCATGCGGCAATGTAGTAGATCAAAGAATGTTGTTATTATAGGAAGCTGGGAACGACAAGTTGATTACCTAATTCCAAGACATTACTGATCTTGTTCTCTACATTGAGCAGATATAATGGATCAGGAAAGAACTTGATCATAATGCCTTAAGTGCAATCATTGATTAACCAGAATAATGCAACTGCTGTCATGGCACATTTTGTACGTTGACCAGCCATTGCTGGGAGATTACCTGCTAGTCACACAGAAAGCACCCCTGGCCCTGCTGGTCACACAGAAGGCACCCTCGCAACAAGCTGTCTGTTGCTCGAAAAAAAGGGTGGTCTATTGACTTGGCGCTTCGTTAATCATGATCATTTGAGGTTCTACATGTCATCATCCTGCAAAAAATTATACGCGTCGTCGATCCTTTGTAAAATCATTCTATTGGTTTTAGTTGTTTCTAAACTGTAGTGTGATTGATGCTCTTTTGAGGTTACCTGCAAGACGATGCAGCGTTTTCTCTTTTCTATGCCGGATTTTCCTGGTAAAAACAAAATCTAAAAGTACCACCATGTACGTTTAATTCCACTTTTGCAGATTGAAATCGCATGGTGAAAAGCAATATTGTTGCACCAAAACCGACTTTATTTTGCTGTGCTGGTCTGGACCATTTGCGGCATGCCATATCGCCACGTCTCGCTTTACCTGCAAAGCAATGCATGGTGATTACCATTTGCGGCATGCCATATGACGTGCCTGCAGTAACATGCTTGGTGTAATTGACAGATTAAGCACCTCAATCAGGTGAATACAAGCAAAGCAATGCATTAGCATGATGCAAACATGATATAGAACTCTACCTGGTTACTAGCACAACTAATAAATCTAGTAGAATGGCACATGAAAATTTAGTAAATACTCCTACAACAGACTTAAAAGCGATTGCTTAATTAAAAATGTCACACTGAAATATACATGGCATGGCAAATCATGGCCACAAACCAGACATGCCTCTTGTTAGGAATAGCACTTGTATTCATCTAGAGACCAAAGGGTCAGTATATATACAGAGTACAAAGGCAAAACAGGAAAAGGCTAGAAAACCCTAATACAACCAAAGAACGGGCCAGGCCCATATACACAGCCCAATATACATCCCAATACATCTCTAACACCTCTCAGCAATAAGCAATGTACATGGCCTAGCGACATGCAACAACTTGATTCCCAATAAAGCACTTCTAATTACATATCTCAAAGCTATTCATATCCTTATATGGGAACTGCAATTGTGGAAATACATAACTCAAAGCTTCGTCCGTACTCGAGCAGTCGGAGTGTTAACTGGTACCGCGTCTGCAGTCGGAGTGTTAACTGGTACCGCGTCTCAAACTCCAAAAGGGAGTGGTCATATACTGGAAATTTCTTTTGTTCCATGAGCTGGCTGATCTGTCCTCCACGTGACCACGTCACCAACCCTGCATACACCAAAGTACAATAGAACTTATGGAGAATGGGATATATAAACATAATATTTTTTCAGCGGTGAAATTATATACCACCTTCGACTAATCACAGAAAGATACCACATAGTTCAGGCAAAGAAAAAACGACCGGTCATAAGAGGTAGTTCCCAGACTACCTACAGACTTTCACCACCACCATAAAAGACTAATTACAAAAATCACCGGCAACAAGCTTTTACATTCCTACATAAGGATAATATGGTGTTACATGCAAGCACGCAACAGAGGGATAAGGTTCTTAACACCAGCGAGATGACCTGTTATCGAAACTAGCGTTTTGGCAGTGTTATCGGAGCCACCGTCTATGAGATCTTATTCTCAATTTTAATTCTAACGTTTTGGCTGTGTTATTGGAGCCACCGCCTATGAGATCTTACTCTTAATTTTAATTCACTGCTTGGATGATAATAAAGAATACATTACCCTCCCTTTTATAAGAAGCACTAACTTAGGCTTTGTAACATACGGAGTCATAACTTACTGGGATAATTAGTTTTAAAAATCTTATTGGGAAACACTGGTACTGGTGGGTACAGTACAGTACAGCCTTACCAGGGTAAATTACTGAAAATGTATGTAGTTAGTGAAAAATAATGTACTCTAAATCACTTTACCTTTCGTAGCGCAGAGCCCATGGCATACAAATCTCCGACACTTGCATTTGTCATCGTTTATCCCGTCGGTTCATAACAATCAATGAGCATCCCGCTCCCACAAGCTTCGTCCTGGGTCCAGTGCTGGAAACCTGGAAGGGACTATAGCACTACTGCCAATCAAAAGTCACGACACAGATAAAAAAATGCAGTAAATGTTGTAGGCATCCATACATTTTCTTGCGTTATTTTCAAAAAGCAGCAGCATACGTATTTCATGATACTTCAGCCACCACAATCTCCAACTATGCATAAAACCCTATCCTTTAGCTGTTGAATTTTCTGAAAGAGAGAATTCATTGCAGCACAACAATGAGTTACAACAAGACTATCAGAATTTGTAGCACATAAATATTGCCTCTAATGTGAAAAAACTTACAGGATACGAATTTGAAGCCCATTTCTCTGCAGAAATTGCAGCTTCTTTAAGATGTGAAATTTTAGATATCTCATTGGAAAGAGTATAGGTAGAGTTCTCTGTTGCCTCAGCTACCCATATGCGCCTCATCTGGTCTTTTTGTCGCTTCACCAGATTATTAAAACCAACCTGAGCAATACAGATAACAGTAAGCTAAGCTGCACTAACATTAGAAAAGGGATAAAGTTAGAATGTTGGATAATGAAGTAGAGAGCCAGCATCTGGAAATAAACATTTCAAATGCTTACGCAGTGAATTTCATTGAGGAATTGTTTAATGCAGAGGTTTCATAACCATGACTAGTGATCTGAGAACAATAAATGGGAACAATAAATTTCAGACAAAATATATACAGCGCGATCTGAGATCACATACGATATTTCCAGAAAGGGCGTGACTGAAAATAGCAGAGTCGTCGCCAGTGGTCGGAAAATAAAAGCTAATTGCTAGAAGGCAGTCATCTTGCTCATTGGACTTTTGTGCCAACATAAATTTAGATCCATCTGTCAAAAAGAGCCACTGCCTTTTCTGGTTACTACATAAATAAACATTGCCAACATGCAAAACAACACCTGCAATGTCAAATTCACTAAAAAACAAAAAACAACTGGTAAGGAATTTGATTAATATAAGGACAGCAGATTTAGAAGGTCAGCACAGGAGTAGAGAAGTAGACAGACCTTGCAAGCGGTACCTCACCCATTTTTGATAATTCAATCGCCTTGCGAGGGGTGAAAAATGGTCTGTAACAAGGACAATATCAGGATGTTTGATCAATAAAAGGTAACCATAGTATGCAGTCTGCTCTCTTACTCAAAATCTCTAGTTTGTGCTGATGCTAGGAGCTTCCACATGGTAGATGATCCTCTAGCATGCAAGTAAAGAAATTCAGTGCAATAGGTTGAAGCCACCAGCCCTGTGACGGAATAAATATGTCCCTCCACCAGGTCGGCTTTCTGTCAGTAGTAACAGTGAAATTTAACAAGTTATAATGCTAATTGCTGATATCTCACAAGTACGATACGAAATATTCCAAAGAAAAATTTTGCACGTGTATTGGGCTAGAAAAACATATAGCAGCATACAACACCAAACATTCATTCCTCTTCCCAACAGATAATAAAAGTACAAAACTTATATGCTGCTAGATGCTTGTACATACTTGCTTCTCAGTAGGGTTCCAGATTGTTATCAGCCCTTCCTTGTTGCTGCTTTTAGTTTTTGTAGCAGAGCTTTTACAGGCAAGGCCCAGTACCCTCACTTTAAGGAATGGTGTAACATCTCTTGAACTAAGACCAGCAACTTCTAGAGCTTTTTCAACCTTCTTGGCAACTTCATTTTGCCGAACAACCTGCAATACAATGGCACAGCTTCTTATTGCAGCTTGTGAAGTATTAGATGATAGGTGCTACGTGCTAGAGCCAAGAGCTACTTCTGCAGACCTTTTGCTTTGTTTGATAAGACGTCAGAGACATAATCTGCTCTGAAGTCATGCCTGCCATCACAACTTCAGGTTCAGCCGCATGCTCTAGCATTTTGCAAATCTTTGCCCCTTCCTCATTGTCATCAGTATCAATGTCACAGTTTTCTTGTTCAGACAGAATATCTTCTGCAACCTTAGATACTCTACACAAGAAGGCAATAGTTATTGCAATGGCATATTGGCATTAGAAAAAGGGTAATATCAAACCAAAAAAGGAGAATAAGAGTGCTACAAAATTTACTCTAAATGCATTCAACTGGTTCCACTGTTCCACACAATATTTAGACTATATCCAATAAAACATTTTAAAAATAAATGTTGCCCAGAAAAATAAGCGTTGACGGCATAATGATATCAGTAGGCTACCCATAGCCATCAGCAATTCACACAACATATTTTTAGACGACAACACTTTCTAGAAAAGAACATGTTTACATGTGTGTTTCTTTACATGGTATCCCCAATAGTCTATCATACTGGTTATAAGAGAGAAGAATATCTACCACTATGGCCCTCTTTGATTCATTGTTATTAGTTTATTTCTGGTTCGCTTTGAAAATTTTGATATTTTTGTGCAGACCATTCAGTGCAACATTTTAAATAACTTTTTTGAAACTTTGTAGGGTTTTTCTCAAAGATCTAATTTTTTTTAATAGTTAGTTTAACCTTTGCACACCTATTTTTAAAGGCCATCAACCTTTTCAACTACAACCAAAACTAAACTAAAACAGCGAATACCTATAGAACAATTAGCGCTGAGAAACGGTAGGACACACCTAATTGAGTCTAGTGACAACGGACCATATTAGTTAGGGACTTAGGGCAATTGCAATCTTAGTTCATATGGAGATAGTGGTGGTCTGGTGGAACAAAACGCCAATTCTGAGCAATCAGGATTCAGAAAGAGGCAAGGCACAAGAATATCAACGTGGAGAAAATACAACTTCAACATTCTCATGCAAAAAAGCATGTTGAGAATATTCTGGAAGAAAGAAAAATCAAGCCAGAAATATGCTTCAACACACTGGACATGTAACACTGTATAGGTATCTAGCTACTTCAATAGATAATCTACTTCTACTTGATATCCGATGATCATCCAGTGCAATTGCTGTTGGATTTTTGCCCTTTTTCTGGGCCGGCCCACATAAGAGAATAAGAGAGGGAGAGAGAGAGGAGCAACAATTGCATCATAATTGCTATAATGCCATTACTAAATACCTCTGTTGGTACAGCTGTAGTGCATTGCTTTCCATCCTTTCAGATCTCACAACACAACGACCATCAGGAAACCTGAATTAAGCAATTAATCATGTGCCACTGAAAAATAAGCTGGTCATGTTTTTAGTTTGCAAGCACATGAATACCTCTCCTTGTACATAATAGGGTATTTCCTTACAACTCCAACCAGTGTCCTAGGGACTATACCACCAGAAGATTTTATGCACTTAAATGCCAGTGGTAGTCCGACATGCTTGCCTGAGATACATATGAAAGGCTATCAAGAGAATCCAACATATTGAAAAGAGACAAGCAGAACATAACGTAAAAGTATTCAGTTTCGTAATAAAATTACGTACAGAATCCCAAAGTGTCATCCCATCTTGCACGGTAGGTGCCATTTATATGGATCATCAATTTGACTGTACCAGATGCCTGAAAAAAGATAAGATTATAATATTATATGGTAGGCATTATTGCAGCCGATGAAGGTGAAAGAGCAGGCAAACCTCGTGAAAGGACAGAGGCCCAGCCCAGCCAGACAAAGAAGCCCCCCATATCTGCAAGATATAACACATATTGGGTCATGTATGTTGATAATAATTATAGCCATATCCCTTTAACAAGTGAAAACACCATAGTACCCGGAGCTTCTGTCCTACAAAAAGTTTTCCTTTCTCTAGTTGTTTTGAAAGTGCCACATCTAATGAAGCATCTAGCGAATACCTGTGAAAAGGCAAACAGTTCATATCTTTCAGTTTCAAGTCAATGCAATAAGGCAAATGCAACCACATACCATCCATCCGTCAATTCAATTTTTGCAGGCATATTTCTTTTAGAAGCTAACAAGCTTTTCCTGACATTGCTGTCTTCACTTGTATCTGCTCTGTCAGCCTCCAAATTAGAATTCTCTTGGTCAGGACAAGAGTAAATAGCTGAAATGCACAGTACCATCATTAAAGATGGCAAAGCATTTCCCTCTAAAATTTTGTTTATCGCTGATCGGTGACCACTGTTCACTTCTCTGTCATACCTAACATGCATGAAATTTCATGCTTTAAATCATATCTACCGATACAGTTGAAATGGAAGAAAAGGCATGCCCTAATTCTCACCTATACTTCAGTTCTTCAAAAATATTAGCAACTGTCAAGAATTTGCCAGCAGCTCTAGTTGGATAGCATCTCTCAAGTGAAGCAAGTTTCCACACAATCCATTTATAGTGGTTGCTGACCCATCTAAAACAGACGATTCATGTATTAAGAAAACAGATAAATGGAAGTAAGCCTCAAAAGGTTAATCTCTATCATTGGTATGAAATATTGAAAATACGGCATTCAAGAATGCACTTACTCTTTAGTTGCATATAACAATGAAGCACCACAGGAAAGCAGCATCTTCTGAAATTCTTCTGGACCAGTATCTGTGTTCTGAAACTTGTACTTCTCAGCCCTTTTTGCATCCATGAGCTTCACTTCATCTGATACATCTTCCTTCGGGTCACAAGATTTAAGATTTTCAGTTAACAGTTAGGAATATAGTACTGCTGCAGAAATGAAATACAACACAGCATATACCAAATATTTGAAGCAAGGAGGACCACCAAAATATTCTTTATAGGTTTTTCTTTGATATTGAAAAGGATAGCATGCAGATAGCTTTGTTCGACAGGGACTGATCTGAGTCAGTGGTACTTTGGATACTCCTGTAAACAGTAGTCAACCCGTCAAGTAGAATGGATTTTCAGATGTGCTAGTCTATATATCAGCCAATAGCTTACCAGCAGAGGACAGTTTGTTGGTGTTTATAGGTGCGACAAACCTAACCAGTTTCATCAACGACATGTCAGAAGCATGGTATCAAGGAGTTTACTACTTGCTAACAGGGATGCAAATCAAAGGACCTGGAAGAACGGGGCCGTTTAAAGGGAGGTGTGGAGTTTCTTCCCCCAACTCTTCTCTTCTCATTAGCAAAGTGGTCCACATGTCCAGAATGTGTACCCATGTGGTTAGTGATGTCAACCAACGGTCCAGCTGGTATATGGAGCCTTCGGGTGTTATCTTTAGTGTCACTTGCACTGTCAGTTTCAGATAAACATCTGGATGTGGGCTTCGGGATCTTTGGAATTCCAATGCTTGGACGGTATTCTCTTCCAGGTTTAAACCTATTAGCATTTCTATTAACCATGGGGGCATCAGATACAGCAAATCCAAAAGAACCAGTGTTCTTCCTATCATGCATTGTGTGGTGTGAAAATCTTGCTGATTCAGTTTCTCCATTTGCCCTACTTATTTTTGATAAATCAGGTTCATCTTCTTTTGGAGAAGCAGTTGGAGTTGCTAGCTTATCTTTACAAGCAGGTGCCAAAGAGTAACCTGCCAAATCATTTGGTGAAACCGCCAAATCCAATTCACCCAGGAGACTTTTCGCACGTTGAAGCGCACCACTAGAAATAGGCATTGATTTGCCCCCTGCAGTGCTGAACCTGATAGGATGCTCAACAGATTCAGAGACCGTGTTTCTAGAAAATCCAAATGGCTGTTGTTGATCCATAAGTACTTGGTTTTCTGTTGGAAAGGAATTTCTAGGGCAACCACCAGCTTTTTCATGGACAGATGCAACACCAAACCTGTGATCTGGATTGCCCCGCTCAACAGTTATCTTGGTACCTAGCTTATCCCCCACATGTCCAAAAAATTGTGTTGAAAGGGTATTCTCCTCCAAGCCCAACAAAGTAGCAGCTCGAGAAACACCAACAGAAGATATATTTACTGTTCTTGCACAGGTTGTCTTAAGAGGCGAAGCAAAGATCTCAACCTTTTTGTTCAGCTTCTGATTGTCTGGCGACAAACAACTCGAATCAGCAATCTTTAAAGGAAAACGTGTATGAAATAGAAAGAACAGAAAAAACTTTATTAATTTTTTTGAAACATGACTTACTAGTACTATGTAACAATAGAGCATTCTAATAAATAAGTGCATACTACAATATCACTGTATCAAAATGCCACTCCAGCACCTGATTAAACGTCAGCACTGATCATGTGTCATCATACATTTGGAATTTGGTACAACTACAAACAGTCAAACACTAGTTCATTTATTAACAAAAACGTGAAGCACAAAGAATAGGCTAACACATAATCCTTGTAAATATTAGTGGTTTGTTACTAGACTTTTCCTTTTTGTAAACTAAGTGTAATTTTGAACTAAAGAGTAATTTAGAACCCTTGGATTATCAATCTAGCAATAAATATTTTATTTAATTAGTGATGGTTAGTTAACCTATCCATGGCTTCCAGTATTTTACAAAGGAACTAAAGTAGTACAGATTAGTGATTAAGCACTTTAATAATGCATGTAAACTAAAATATGCACAATACAATCTCTCTCCGTCGCTGCTTTTGGTGACCATCTACAAATTATTAATCATCTAAGGAAGTGAACCAAACAAACACAAACAGAAGACATAAGGCACAAGGCACAAGGCATAAGGCATAGGCTACTTCACTTATGTAGGTAATTGACCACGGCCACTTCAAATTTCACAGTAGTGTGAAAAACATGAAGTATTAGTTGCTACATCAGCAAATAACATAATATTTCGATAACAATAAGCGTGATATATACCTTTATTTATGTTGCCTTCTTCCTCCAGAACAGCCCTTGCCTTCTGCACTGAGCTCTCACAGATCAAGACTGACTTTCCAGATCCGGTTCGAAACATTGGCAATTGTCTTCCAGACTCTTCATGTCCTTCCGACATAATATATATGTTCAGTGAATGGAAACAACGATGACTTATTTGTTTTCTGAATTCAATTTAAAACTGAATAAGTAAAGGGCCCCTCAGTGTGACCCAGTGATTCCCAAAACTACCTTTCTTTGCATTGCTAATGGCCTTATGACTTGAAATAATATTTTGGGGAACAATCTCCTGTGTTCCAACATGGAATGTTGGATCATTCGCAAAGGCTTCTTGAATGTCACCATTTACTGGTTTGCACATATGAGATAAATGATTAATTGAGTGTAAACTGAAAGGAAAGCCATGTATACCATTTTTTTAGTCAATGTAAAGGAACTTTTAATTCAGAGCATTAAGTTACCACTTTGTACTGCTTCTTGGGCCTCTGAAACAACCTTTCCTTTCTTTCTCGAGATTTCAGTTGCTAAGATTGACCTTCCTGATCCAGTTTGGAACATTGGAGTGGCATGGCCACCTTCTAGATTAACTTCATCTAACATAAAGAAAAATTGATTGTTAAAAAGAACATGCCTCTTATACCACATGGTAACTACAAAACTATAATGTACAATGTTTTAAGCATAATTTACCTTCCAATTCCTCAGCAATGTTCCTTGGCTCCAGAACCATGCTTGCCCTCTTAATTGAGTTCTTGCTAACCAAAACTTGTTTCCCTGATCCAGTTTGAAACAATGGCACATGGACATCCTCATGTGTTTTTCCTATTGGGACAAAAGACCATTCATTAAGAACATCTAAGATGTATCAGTAGTATTATTTTTATGTTGTTCAGAATAACACTAGCTGGAAAAAAACACAAAAGGGACGAGATTTTACAACAGAGTAGAGAAAAATAGCATACCTTGCATTGCAACACCTCCCTCAGGTGTAACAGTTCCATCATTCATATTCAAACTGCTACTCATCAATACAGACCTTGGTGTTTCTGTTTGAAGAGTTGTGGCACATACACTGCTGTCTGCATATCCTCAGTGTCACAAAAAATAAGCAAATTGTTGATGTCATGCATCATGCTTAAACAAATGAGAAGACCATACGTGTATTGTTACCACTTATTTTAATATTTTCGTTCGCCAATGCTGCCCTTGCTTTCTGAATTGAGGTCTGAGTCGGAGCAAGAGCAACAGGCCTCCCTAGTGCTGTTTGGAACATTAAGAACTGAAAGTCAGTATACAAGTCCCAATGTCCTTCAAACAATGAAGTACCTACTTTTTTGTGAAACCAAAAAATACCTACTTAATAAGCAATTATTGAATTATATAAATTCAAACATATAACTTGCAATCTTACCACTGCTTTCAGCATCATTCTTCACCACAGACCTAGATCTCTCCATAGATTTTTCATTGATCAAGACTGGTATTTAATAACAGTTTGGAACATCAGAGACTGGTCAGGTGTACCAAAACCCTCGATATGTTTTTTTTACTTGCAAAAAAGATTTCATCACAACACCAAAAAGGTGTTGTTACACAATAAAAAGTGACAAGTCCAAATTTAAATAGCAGAAAATTAAATCTTACCATCACTTGTATTCTTTTCCTCCAGTACATCCTTAACACTGACTGATAACGCACTGGTTTCGAATAATGGAAACTGTTCCATGCCATCCGCAAATGCCTTAACTGCTGACAGAGAAGACATTTATTCAAAAAAAAGTAAAGACGTAATGGATTTTCTTGGCTAAAATATTAGAAACTTTGGAAGACAAAGCTAACCTTGTTTTGCAATTTTTTGTCCCTCCAAAACAACCCTTGCCTTGTCAATGTTACCCCTGCTAATTGATACCGGCCTCCCTATCCCAGTATGAAACATTGGCTGCATGGCACCAGAGGCATTTCCAATATTTCCTGAATAGTATATTACAATATCTCATTATTTATGACACATTTGTTTTGCATTACACAACACAAATAAATCCTAAATTGCTCAGGGCCAACTATATATACAAAAAAATATTTCCAGCGTTTACAAACAAAATGAGTAGGTATTAACTCTCTACCTTCTAAAACAGTTCTTGCCTTCTGGATCGAGTCCTTGCTCAGCGTGACCGCTTTGCCTGATCCAGTCTGGAACATTGGAGCCGTGCCATCTTTGTGCAAACCAGCTATATTTTATAAGATTCAAAGGTGAAATTGTATCACTCAAGAAAATAAATAAAAAAGGAAATATCTGAAATCTGCAGTAACTGTAATTGAAACATCTAGTCTGATGTTCACAACAAAAATGGACAACACTTACCTTTAAATAAATCATCCGTTTGAATCAAACCATCTAAATCAGCGCCATCGGCAAATGGTTGCTCTGCAGTACAGAAAGGCATAAGCCCAGTGCAATACATGGTGAAATGAAGAGATGGTCAATTTCATGCTACTAAACATACAGAAAAACTCAACACCTTGTCAAAGCAAATCCAAAAAATTGTGCCCCTGAGCTCTTACTTTTATGGATACTGATTGTCTCCTCCACTTCCTCCCCAACCAACGCCCTGGCTCTCCGTATGGCCATGTCGCTGACGGCCACAGATCTTCCTGACCCGGTGCAGAACATCCCGCCCTTCTCAGCATCCTCAGTCGCTCCAACCATCCCATCAGCTTCGATCAGCTGGTTCCGAGCTGCAGATTTCACAACGAAAAACAGGCCCCTCACCGATTGCACGCCATCTCATTCATTTGACAACACGCATGCAGCCACGGCGGTAGGCAAGCACACTGGTTCTCGCGTACGGATGGACACAACGGAGCGGTGATGAAAGGGAGGTACCTTCCTTGAGGAGGTCGGCCATGGACTGGACGCGGCCTCCGC